>JAWWNF010000095.1:1200000-1588853 GCA_034641395.1 Darevskia armeniaca | reverse complement strand
CATCGCTTGTTTCCACTTGCTGGACTCTGCTTGAGGTAACTTCCGCACCTCGGCGAAGCTCTCCGGTTCGCACAGAGCAACATGGGCCCAAACCGTGGTGGCTTTGAACCTGTCAGGAGGTTTGCCTTTCGTGGTGCGCTTGGAACGCCATGGCACCACTGGAGACTCCCCCTCTGACCCAGACGTGCCGGACTCAGTCTGTGAGTCCCTGGCATCTGGAGAACCGCCAAGCGATTTGCTGCGCTTGCTGTGCCCTCCTGGACTGAACTTGCCTGAAGGTGAGCGTGGAGACCTACTGCGCTTCTGTCTCCTAGCTCTTGTCTCCCCTGGAGACGTTGGTGCGCTGCTGGGTTCAGACTTCACCTGAGTCTTAGGGATTGCCCCCTCTGGCACTGCACCCTGGTCGTGTTTGGGATCGTGGCCCGAAACACCAGCAGGTTGACCACCATCAGCACCACCAGTGGATGTGCCTGACTGATCCTGGTAGTCAAGACCGCTGAATAAGTCTGTGAGCACTTCAGGATTGCCATGAATCCTCTTCCAGCCATCTTGCTCACAAAACTCTGCGCTGCGGCTGATCACCACCCGAGAACGATTTCCACTCGGATGAGCAAATCTCCAGGCTTTTGACCCTGTGTCATAGCCGCAGAAAATCAGTTTCTGTGACCTCGGGCTGCCCTTCCTACGTAACTGCCGGGGTATCAGGACCCAGGCCTCTGCCCCGAAGGTACGGAAGTAGTGCACCTTGGGCTTCTTTCCATAGAGAAGAAAATAGGGCGTGGTCCCTACCACAGAGTTGTATGTCCTGTTCAAAGTGTGACATACAGTTTTCCATGCTTCGGCCCAGAAGAATTTTGGCAGACCCGAATCAAACAAAATAGCATCAACTGCCTCCTGCAGGGTTCTGTTCCTGCGCTCTGCAACCCCGTTCTCCTGGGGAGCGTAAGGAGAGGTTTTTCTATGCTTAATGCCTTTGGCACGAAAGAAATCCTGCAACTTTGCACAAGTAAACTCAGTGCCTCGGTCGGTCTGAAAAGATTTCACTTTGGTGCCAAATTCCACCTCTACTGCCTCCACCCATTCCTTAATCTCTTTCGCCGCTTGCCCCTTGTCCCTGAGCGGGAAAATCCAGCCGGCGCGAGAATAATCGTCGATCAGACATAGAACAAAGCGGGCATGGCCCATGCTGGGAACCTGCATTGGTCCACACAGATCGGCGTGAATCAGCTCAAACGCCTGCTTGGCCACCCTGTCTGACCTTGGGTAACTGCAAGAATGCACCTTCGATCTCTTGCAAGCTCGGCAGTCTAGGAATTTAGTGCACTCCTTCATTTTACAACCCTCAGTGCACTCTACCTGCTTGCGCACGTACCCCCAATTGGCGTGCGAAAACCTGCGATGCCACAAGTGTAAACATTGATCGTGGGTGGGTTTGTTGGCACAATGCGCGTGTGCCGTCTCAAAACTGTTTTTACCTGTTTCAGCACCCTGCGCCCTCGCTGCGGCACTGTTGTCAGTTTCCAGTATGTACACCCCATCATGTCCTCTCACCTGGACCAACTGCTTTCCACCTTTGGAGATGGTGCATACCTGGTTACCAAAACTGACCATGTAACCTGCAAGGTCTAAAGCTGAAACAGAAAGTAAGCCATACTTCATGCCATCTAAAACAAACACATCAATGTCATCATTCAAACAAGGCATATAAAAAACACCAGCTTTGGTGACAGATTTAGTGGTTGCATCTGCCAAAGTGACTGTGGTAGCATCTTGGATCGACCTGCAGTTCCGCAACTGACTGCCAGGTGGCGCTAGATGCCTACTGGCTCCACTGTCCACAATCCAACGCAGCTTGGGGTTGGCAACAGTCTTTCCAACGAAAGCGTATGCAGCTGCTTTATCTTCTCTGCCTTCTCTGGACGGTGCTTTCCTTCCACGACGTGGTCTCCCTTTCCTCTGGCGGTTGCCATGGAAACCAGCTTTGAAGTTTTCTTGGCTGCAGTCCCGGATTAGATGCTTATCTGACCCACAGCCAAAACATTTCTTCACTGCAAGAGCTTTAACAGAGCTCTCAGCAGCTTCTGCACCCCCACTCCTGGGCAAAGAGCAACCCCCCTTAACAGCTTTTCCTTTCTCTCTTTCTCTCCTATCCTGTTCATCCTGCAGCCTCCCCGATACATAATCAATGCTCAGTTGTGCTGCTGGCAAGGCTTCCAGAGTGAGAGAAAGCGTCTCAAAACTGGGGTCTAACGAACTATGCAAAATGTAAACTTTCTGTTCCTCCATAAATGGAACCTGCAGCTGTCTCAAACGGTTGAAGATTGCCAACATCTTGTTGGTGTGCTCACGCACACAGCCTCCAGGTTGCAAACGTTGCTCAAACAGCTGCCTGGTGGTGTGAATGCGTGCACCCGCTGTATCTCTCTGGAACACACGTTGGAGAGCCCCCCAAATCTCGTGGGCGTTGGTGGCAGTGTCTATGTGCACCATCTGCTCTTCCTCAATGCCCATGACTAAGTGAGCAGTAGCTCTCTCGTCTTTCTTCTTGGCCTCAGCTGCTTCAGCAGCAGGGTCTTGCACTGGTGGGGCCTCAGTACAAGTCCACAAATCTTTAGCAGTTAAGAGGACCTTCATCTTTCGCGACCAGTCAGCCCAATTCCTCCCATTTAGCCTGGGGAAGGGCGGTGTAAAGTTCTCATGGGATTCTGCCATCTCCCCCCTGGGGCTTGAGGTAACTCACGTGGCTGCAAACTCAGCACTTGCCTCTCAGCTCCCAGCTCCAGGAAACGGCTCCTCTTCACCAGCGAGGTTTCCCTGCTTTATGCCTCAAAGCTTGCACAAAGCAGTCCTCCAGCTGGGCTTTCATGCTGCCGCTTGCAGCAGACACACAGACCTCCCGTCCTGGCCATTAATCACTTCAGGACGCTTTGCCAAAAAAGCCGTGCTATCTCTTAATGGCGCTTCCATAACCTGTGATAAATGTGAGAGTGTAGCCATAGTGGAGTCTCTCTTCTTCTTTGGACTGCTGCCCGGAGCAGCCATAAATCGTCTTAACGAGCCCTGGCTCCGCAATGGTGTCCAGCCACGCTTCCGTTGGGCAGGCTCTCTCACTCACTCAGCAGAATCGCGCAGCGCCTTGTGTTGGCAATTTTAGGTCTGCTTCTCTGTGTCTGGAATAACTGAGGTCCAGACAGTTGTATTCTAAACTACATATTTATTGACTCACAAACAAAAGAAACCTGAGGAGTCAAGCTCCATAGCTACGATACACACTACAGCATACACTACTCGGGAAGGGGAAAGTGAAACCAACTTCGCCTTCTCTCAGACAAATGATAGTTGCCTGGATACCTTGGCAGAGTTCCCAGAATCAGAACGATGGTGTTAACTGCTTGCTGTCCAACAAGTTTTGAGGACAACCTGGTGGCTACTGGACAGAGAGTTGAAATCTTTCGGGAAATACCTCTACAACTTAGACTTAGGAGACAGAAATACAGATTTTTGAGAACAATTCTGAGAAGAGCTGATGTAAGATGTAAATGGGAGTACCCAGAGGGGGTCTCATTTACATTTCAGAAAAAGAGATTGAGACTGACAACAGAAATGCAGGCCAAGGAATTACTTGAAAAATATAGGAGAGAGGTGGAGAGATGGTTGGATCCGATAGAACAACAAAGGGCAGCCCTACAGCAATTATAATTGGGGGGAACAGGAGGAAATGGGGGAACAGGAGAAAAAGCAGATATTGTAAGTGACACTGATGATGGCTAATCTTAAAAGTTTGAGTTGGAATGTTAACGGCTTGAACAATAAAGCCAAACGCAACAGAATACAACATGTGGTGAGTAAACAAAAATTTGATATTTGTTTTCACATTGCAAAAAAACAAAAAAAATCTAATTAATAAAAAATTAGGAATAGATTTTGTTTCTGCAGATAATGCAAAGAAGAGAGGTGTGGCTTTTTATATTAATCCTGTGCTTGAACCCAAATTGATTCAAAAAGATGACGAAGAATGCTAATAGTACAAATTAAAAATCAAGGAGAGAAAATAATATTGGTTGGAATATATGCCCCAAATGTGAAGAAAGCAGTTTTTTTTTTATAAAAAGCTGCAAACAGAACTATTGGAATTTGTAGATCAAAAAATAATTTTGATGGGGGACCTGAATGGGGTCCCATCATTAGAGAAAGACAGATCGGCTAGGAAAAAAGACACTAAAGAAGACAGACTACCAAAAGCCTTTTTTGACTTGGCACAAATGTTGGATCTGATTGATATTTGGAGAGAAAGACATTTGTTTGATAGGCAGTTCACTTATTACTCCCATGTTCATGATAGCAGCTCGAGAATAGATGCTGTTTGGATTTCTAAAGAATTGGAATCTAAAGTTAAAAAAATAGAAATAAGTCCCAGAACCTTGTCAGATCATAATTCTATGATAATGGAAATTCAAAAAGAAAATCAAACATCATTTAGATGGAGATTGAATGAAGATTTATTAGATGATTCAAGAGTAGTAGAAAAAGTGAAAAAGGCCCTGGAGGATTATTTTGAAATAAAGCTTCAGGGCCAAACCAAACTGCAAGTGGTCTGGGATGCAAGTAAGGCGGTGATGAGGGGATTGCTTATCCAACAGAATTCAGTTAAAAAGAGATTGAGAGAAAAAAGGAAAAAAGAAATCCCCAAGGAAATAACAAAAAAGAGAAAGAATTGGCAAAAAAAGCTAATAGAGAGCTAGTTAAACAAGCGATTAGAACATTACAGACCCAATACTCTATGATAAATAATGAAGAGATTAGCTGGAAAATAAAAAAAAACTAAGCAGAAATATTTTGAGCATGCGAACAAGCCAGGGAAATTGTTAGCATAGCAATTAAAAAAAAAGTGAACAAAGAAATTTTATAAATAAAATTGAAACAAATGGTAAAATTACAGAGAAAATAAAAGATAAGAGGAGCATTTGTAAAATATTTTTCAGAGTTGTATAAAAAAGGAAAGGAAAAAAGTGCCAAAATAGAGGAGTATAGTAATAGTAATCTGCCAAAACTAAAAGAAGAACATTTAAATATTTTAAATACCCAAACAACAGATCAGGAAGTTTTAAATGCAATCAGTTGGACAAAAAATGGTAAGTCACCAGGACAGGACCATTTAACGGCTAAATATTATAAAAAATTCAGTGAACAATTAGTGAAACAATTGAAAGATGTGATGAATGAGATCTTGACAGGAGAAATCCTAGGAACTTGGAAAGAAGCGTATATAACTAATTCCAAAACAAGATTCAGACCTGATGCAAGCCAAAAATTATAGACCTATTTCATTATTGAATAATGATTACAAATTATTTGCAAATATTTTAGCAAATAGATTGAAGAAAATTTTGGTGGAATATATACATCAAGATCAGGCAGGATTTCTTCCAGGTAGACAAATGAAAGATAATATAAGAAATATAAAAAATGTAATAGAATACCTGGAGGCAAAAAACGAGAAAAAAGCAGCAATGATGTTTATAGATGCTAAAAAAGCTTCTGATAATGTGTCCTGGGATCTCATGAAAAAATTGTTGGAAGGAATCAATTGCGGACATGAATTCTTGAGAGGAATTCAATCCATATATTCGGAGCAAAAAGCGAAGTTAATAGTGAATCGAGTGATAATGAATGAATGTAAAATACAAAAAGGAACTAGACAAGGATGTCCGTTATCACCGCTGTTATTCATCTTGGTACTGGAAGTACTTGCCAGAAACATTAGAATGGGTAAAGAGATCGCAGGAATAAAAACTGGAAAAAATGAATTTAAATTGAAAGCCTTTGCTGATGATTTAGTAATTACAGTAGAGGAACCCAAAAATTCTCTCCCTAGAGTAATAAAAAAAAAATCCAAGAATTTGGAGAAGTCGCAGGATTCAAATTAAATAAAAGCAAAACTAAATTATTAGTCAAAAATTTTAAACAGGAGAAAAAAGAGTTGGAAGGAAATGTGGAGATAGGAATCCATTAAAAAGTTAAATATTTAGGAATTTGGTTAACAACAAAAAATATAAATTTGTATAAAGATAATTATGAAAAAGTATGGACCGAAATAAAAAGAGATTTAGAAATTTGGAGTAGAATGAACCTTTCCCTACTAGGGAGAATCGCTGCAATAAAAATGAATGGTTAAAGATGATGGTCTCAAAAGATGGCAAAAGGACATTTCTAAGTTTGTCTGGGAGGGCAAAAAGCCGAGGATTCAATATAAGATACTTACAGATACAAAACAAAGAGGAGGCTTTGCCCTCCCAGACTTTAAATTGTATTATGAGGCAGCATGTTTGGTGTGGATTAGGGACTGGATAAAACTGGAAAAGGAGGAAGCGTTAGACTTGGAAGGTTATGACAACAGGTTTGGATAGCACGCGTACCTGTGGTATGGGAAAGGGAAGGTATATAAAGGGTTTTATAAACATATAATCAGGAAATCGTTAATCAGAATTTGGGAAAGGCACAGAGATTTAATAGAGCAAAAAACACCTTGGTGGTTATCACCAGTTGAGGCTTCACTGCTCAAGCCGCTTGGAAGAAAGGAGAAATGGCCTACATACAGGGATTTATTGAGAGATGAAGGAGATAAATAGAAATTAAAAGATTATGATGAAATAAAAGGATATGTTCAGAGTTGGCTACACTATAGACAATTAAATGAAATGTTCAAGGAAGATATAAAAAAAGGGTTCAGTTATACAACTTCAAGATTCCAAAAAGAGGTGGTAGAGGGAAAGGAGAAACTGCTGAAAAAAGCTTATAGTATCCTGCTAGAATGGGAAACGAAAGATGAGGTTAAATCGGTGATGATTAAATGGGCACAAGACTTTGGACATAATATACAATTTGAAGACTGGGAAAGGTTGTGGAAAGTAAATTTGAAGTTTACAGATTGTTCTTTACTGAAGGAAAATTATATGAAAATGATGTATAGATGGTATATTACGCCAGTCAAAATGGTAAAAAATGTATAAAACCGGGACAAGCATATGTTGGAAGTGTAAAGAAAAAGAAGGGACTTTTTATCATATGTAGTGGGAATGTAGAGAAGTGAAAAGATATTGGGAAATGATATATAATGAATTGAAAAAAATGTTTAAAATGACTTTTATCAAAAGACCAGAAGCATTCCTATTAGGGATTCTAGGACAAGACATTCCAAAGAAATTAAAGAACTTATTTATGTATGCTACAACTGCGGCAAGAGTTTTGTTAGCACAAAGATGGAAGAAGGAAGAATTACCAACAAAAGAACAATGGCAAGAGAAACTGATGAGTTATGCAGAATTGGCTAAATTAACAAACAAATTGTGTGAAAAGGACAATTGGGACTTTAAAGAAGACTGGGAATTATTTACAAAATATCTGAAAAAACAGCAAACAGATTTAGATTCATTGGCAGGATTTGAATAAACATACACAAATGTTATTAAAAATTAAAGATTTGGAACAACATGGAAACAAAATTTTAATCGACAATATGCAGAAAGAATATTGAATTAATAAAGCAGTTATGGAAGCTGGGGGAAGTCCTGGGGGGAGGGGGAGGGGAGGGAGGGAAAAAAGGGAAATTGTATAAGATTGCATTGTTTGATAATTTGTTGGAATTTAAAAGCTTTTCAATAAAAATATATTATATAAAAAAAAGGGAAGGAGACGAGTGGAAGACGACCATGTTCATGCCCCTGGGGGCCTATGAATACCTTGTGATGCCTTTTGGCCTCCAAGCGGGGAGCCATTGTTTCCAAGCATTCATGCACCACGTGCTGGGGCCCCTACTGTACAAGAACTGCGTCTGCTTCTTGGATGACATCCTCATTTTCTCTAGGGATGAGAAGGAACATGTGCAGCACGTCAGGGAAGTGTTGGAGAAGTTGAATGAGCATCAACTGTACGTTAAGCTGGAGAAGTGCCAGTTCCATGCCAAGGAAGTGGAGTTCTTGGGGTACCGACTGTCAGACCGGGGGATATCCATGGATAACAGTAAAGTGCGAGCAGTAGCGGAGTGGAGAAGCCCTTAACAAAAAAGGATGTGCAGCGGTTCATAGGTTTCTCAAATTTCTACAGAAAGTTTATCCAGAATTATGCCCACCTGACAGCACCCATAGCGGACTGTTTGAGGGGGAAGAAAGCCTTTCGGTGGACACCGGAGGCAGAGCGAGCATTTGGGGATTTAAAGAAGGCATTCACTTCAGAGGAGCAACTGCTGCACATAGACCCCAGCAAGCCCATAAGAATAGAAACTGATGCCTCCGACAGGGCGATCGGTGCAGTTCTACTTCAGAAGGGGGTTGAAAACGAATGGCAACCCTGCACTTTTTACTCCAGGAAACTCAGCAAGTCCGAGCAGAACTATACAATCTGGGACAAGGAGCTCCTGGCCATCTACGCAGCATTTAAGCAGTGGAGGCGCTTTTTGGTGGGGGCGCAGCAGCAAATTCAGGTGTGCACGGACCACAAAAACCTGGAGTACTGGTACACGGCTAGAGTGTTGAACCAGAGACAGATTAGATGGGCGGAATTTTTCGCAGATTTTCATTTTAAGATCCAGTATGTGCCAGGGAAGGAAAACGTGAGGGCCGATGCGCTATCCAGAAAACCTGAGTATCTGGAAGACAAGGGGGCTCCAGTGGCGAGGGAGGTGTTCCAGCCGGAACAGTGGACCTGTGGGGGAATGATAGTGGGAGACGCAGAACTGTTGCTGTTTACCAGAGAAGACGACTTTTCCAAGAAGCAGCTAAGGGGTCTGAAACAGGGAGGGGGCACAAACGAGGGTTTTGAAGAAAAAGGGTTTTTTTTGGGAGAGACCCTGAGGGCCAAAATTCTCAAACAGCTTCGTGACAACCATACGGCGGGCCACTTCGGTAAACACAAAACTATGCATTTAGTCACGCAAGTATTTTGGTGGCCCAAAGTCCGGGAAGATGTAAGGGATTGTGTTAGGGGTTGTGGGGTGTGTCAGAGGGCCAAGGGGGAGAGGGCTGCTCCAGCAGGGCTCTTGGAATCACTGCAGACCCCCAGCAAGCCTTGGGAGGTGGTGTCCGTTGATTTCATCACTGACCTGCCCATGTCAGGCAAAAAAACCGCAGTGTTGCTAGTGGTGGACCTGTTCACCAAGATGAGCCACTTTGTGGCCTGCCCCAAGGCGGTCTCCGCAAAGGAGACGTCCAAATTGTTCGTAGATCATATTTTCAAACTGCATGGGTGCCTTTATGAGTCATTAGAGACCAAGGCAGCCAATTTACTGTTTTACTGTTTCTTACTCATGGAGTTGCTACAGGTTGAGGTGAGTTTTTCCACAGCCAGGCACCCCCAGACCAATGGACAGGCAGAAAGAAACAATGCCATTTTGCAGCAGTACCTACGGTGTTATGTCAACCATCGTCAGAACGATTGGGTGGAGTGACTGGCGCTGGCAGAATTTGCATATAAATTATCAGAAATATCAGAAGAGGATTATAAAATGTTGAATGAACTGATAACAATTATAGAAATTAAAGATATAATTAAAAGATGAAAATAGGGAAATCACCAGGCCCTGATGGATTACCTGCTGAATTTTACAAAGATATGGAAGATCAATTAATCGAACCCTTAAAGAAAGTATTAACAGAGGCTATAGATAAAGGGAATATACCTGATTCTTGGACAGAGGCATTTATAACTCTTCTACCAAAACAGGGTACAGATTTAGAATTAGTTTCAAATTATAGGCCTATATCATTGTTAAATTTGGATTATAAAATTTTTGCTGGAATATTGGCTCAGAGATTGAAAAAAATAATTAGGAATATAATACATAAAAATCAAGCTGGATTTATTGAGGAAAGACAGATAAAGAATAATATAAGGAACATAGTGGATGTATTGGAATATTTACAAGTTAAAAAAGGTAAACAAGCTGCATTGGTATCAATAGATGCGGAGAAAGCCTTCGATAATGTTTTGTGGGACTTTATGAAAAAATTATTAAAGGAAATGAAATTGGGTGGAAAATTTGAGAAAGGTATTGATGCGATTTATAAAAAACAAAAAGCTAATTTAATTATTAATGGAGAGAGATTGGCAAAAACATTAGTATTACTAAGGATACAAGGCAAGGCTGTCCTCTATCGCAACTACTATTTATAATAGTTTTAGAGGTATTGTTAAAGAAAATTCGGCAGGATAATTTAATAAGGGGAATTGTAGTAAGAGAGAGAAATTATAAGATTAGAGCTTTCACCGATGACGTGATGATTACGACAGAAAAATCCCTAGAAAGCATACCCAGAGCACTGGAATGCATAAATGAATTTGGTAAGGTCGCAGGATACATACATACATATCCTTTATTCGACCGATAGTCAGAAAGAAAAACATTTCTCAATACAAAATTATAAAACAAAAAACATCAGAGGGGTACACAAATAAAATAGGACAGCACTACTGAACCTCATACAGATAACCCACATTGAGGCATTCGATTTTACGCTTCCGACACTTGAGCGCCAGGAAGAGGAATTTAGCCACCGATAAGGTTGTTTTCCCAGTGGGCTTATTTAGCAGATATGCTACCTGCCTTTCTCTTAATCGGGAACTAAACTGAGATAAATGTTGTGTTTTCTGGACAGAAAGCAGTTAACACCAGTCGTTCTGATTCTGGGAACTCTGCCAATGTATCCAGGCAACTATCTTTGGTCTGAGGAAAGGGGAAGTTGGTTTTTTTTTCTTGCCGAGGAGTGTATGCGGTAGTGTGTTTCGTAGTCAGTATGGAGCTTGACTCCTCAGGTTTCTTTTGTTTGTGATTCAATAAATATGTAGTTTAGGAGCAACTGTCTGGACCTCAGTTATTCCAGAAACAGAGAAGCAGACCTCAAATTGCCAACACAGGCGCTGCGCGATTCTGGTGAGTGAGAGAGAGAGCCTGCACAACGGAAGCGTGGCTGGACGCCATTGCAGAGCCAGGGCTCGTTAAGACGATTTATGGCTGCTCCGGGCAGCAGTCCAACGAAGAAGAAAGACTCCACTATAGCTACGCTCTCACATTTTTCACAGGTTATGGAAGCGTTATTGAGAAATAGCACGGCTTTTTTGGCAAAGCGTCCTGAAGTGATTTATGGCCAGGACAGGAGGTCTGTGTGTCTGCTGCAAGCGGCAGCATGAAAGCCCAGCTGGAGGACTGCTTTGTGCAAGCTTTGAGGCATAAAGCAGGGAAACCTCGCTGGTGAAGAGGAGCCGTTTCCTGGAGCTGGGAGCTGAGAGGCAAGTGCTGAGTTTGCAGCTACGTGAGTTACCTCAAGCCCCAGGGGGGAGATGGCAGAATCCCATGAGAACTTTACACCACCCTTCCCCAGGCTAAATGGGAGGAATTGGGCTGACTGGTGGCGAAAAATGAAGGTCCTCTTAACTGCTAAAGATTTGTGGACTTGTACTGAGGCCCCACCAGTGCAAGCCCCTGCTGCTGCAGCAGCTGAGGCCAAGAGGAAAGACCAGAGAGCTACTGCTCACATAGTCATGGGCATTGAGGAAGAGCAGATTGTGCACATAGACGCTGCCACCAACATCCACGAGAATTGGGGGGTCTCCAACGTGTGTTCCAGAGAGATACAGCGGGTGCACGCATTCACACCACCAGGCAGCTGTTTGAGCAACGTTTACAACCTGGAGGCTGTGTGCGTGAACACACCAACAAGATGTTGGCAATCTTCAACCGTTTGAGACAGCTGCAGGTTCCTTTTTCGGAGGAACAGAAAGTTTACATCTTGTTGAGTTCGCTAGACCCCAGTTTTGAGACACTTTCTCTCACTCTGGAAGCCTTGCCAGCAGCACAACTGAGCATTGATTATGTATCGGGGAGGCTGCAGGATGAACAGGATAGGAGAGAAAGAGAGAAAGGAAAAGCTGTTAAGGGGGGTTGCTCTTTGCCCAGGAGTGGGGGTGCAGAGGCTGCTGAGAGCTCTGTTAAAGCTTTTGCAGTGAAGAAATGTTTTGGCTGTGGGTCAGATAAGCATCTAATCCGGGACTGCAGCCAAGAAAACTTCAAAGCTGGTTTCCATGGCAACCGCCAGAGGAAAGGGAGACCACGTCGTGGGAGGAAAGCACCGTCCGGAGAAGGCAGAGAAGATAAAGCAGCTGCATACGCTTTCGTTGGAAAGACTGTTGACAACCCCAAGCTGCGTTGGATTGTGGACAGTGGGGCCAGTAGGCATCTAGCGCCACCTGGCAGTCAGTTGCGGAACTGCAGGTCGATCCAAGATGCTACCACAGTCACTTTGGCAGATGCAACCACTAAATCTGTCACCAAAGCTGGTGTTTTTTATATGCCTTGTCTGAATGATGACATTGATGTGTTTGTTTTAGATGGCATGAAGTATGGCTTACTTTCTGTTTCAGCTTTAGACCTTGCAGGTTACATGGTCAGTTTTGGTAACCAGGTATGCACCATCTCCAAAGGTGGAGAGCAGTTGGTCCACGTGAGAGGCCATGATGGGGTGTACATTCTGGAAACTGACAACAGCGCCGCAGCGAGGGCGCAGGGTGCTGAAACAGGTAAAAACAGTTTTGAGACGGCACACGCGCATTGTGCCAACAAACCCACCCACGATCAATGTTTACACTTGTGGCATCGCAGGTTTTCGCACGCCAATTGGGGGTACGTGCGCAAGCAGGTAGAGTGCACTGAGGGTTGCAAAATGAAGGAGTGCACTAAATTCCTAGACTGCCGAGCTTGCAAGAGATCGAAGGTGCATTCTTGCAGTTACCCAAGGTCAGACAGGGTGGCCAAGCAGGCGTTTGAGCTGATTCATGCCGATCTGTGTGGACCAATGCAGGTTCCCAGCATGGGCCATGCCCACTTTGTTCTATGTCTGATCAACGATTATTCTCGCGCCGGCTGGATTTTCCCACTCAAGGACAAGGGGCAAGCGGCGAAAGAGATTAAAGAATGGGTGGAGGCAGTAGAGGTGGAATTTGGCACCAGAGTGAAATCTTTTCAGACCGATTGAGGCACTGAGTTTACTTGTGCAAAGTTGCAGGATTTCTTTCGTGCCAAAGGCATTAAGCATAGAAAAATTTCTCCTTACGCTCCCCAGGAGAACGGGGTTGCAGAGCGCAGGAACAGAACCCTGCAGGAGGCAGTTGATGCTATTTTGTTTGATTCAGGTCTGCCAAAATTCTTCTGGGCCGAAGCATGGAAAACTGTATGTCACACTTTGAACAGGACATACAACTCTGTGGTAGGGACCACGCCCTATTTTCTTCTCTACGGAAAGAAGCCCAAGGTGCACTACTTCCGTACCTTCGGGGCAGAGGCCTGGGTCCTGATACCCCGGCAGTTACGTAGAAAGGGCAGCCCGAGGTCACAGAAACTGATTTTCTGCGGCTATGACACAGGGTCGAAAGCCTGGAGATTTGCTCATCCGAGTGGAAATCGTTCTCGGGTGGTGATCAGCCGCAGCGCAGTTTTGTGAGCAAGACGGCTGGAAGAGGATTCATGGCAATCCTGAAGTGCTCACAGACTTGTTCAGCGGTCTTGACTACCAGGATCAGTCAGACACACCCACTGGTGGTGCTGATGGTGGTCAACCTGTTGGTGTTTCGGGCCACGATCCCAAACACGACCAGGGTGCAGTGCCAGAGGGGGCAATCCCTAAGACTCAGGCGAAGTCTGAACCCAGCAGCACACCCACGTCTCCAAGGGAGACAAGAGCTAGGAGACAGAAGCGCAGTAGGTCTCCACGCTCACCTTCAGGCAAGTTCAGTCCAGGAGGGCACAGCAAGCGGAGCAAATTGCTTGGCGGTTCTCCAGATGCCAGGGACTCACAAACCGAGTCTGGCACATCTGGGTCAGAGGGGGAGTCTCAAGTGGTGCCATGGCGTTCCAAGCGCACCACGAAAGGCAAACCTCCTGACAGGTTCAAAGCCACCACGGTTTGGGCCCATGTTGCTCTGTGCGAACCGGAGAGCTTCGCTGAGGTGCGGAAGTTACCTCAAGCAGAGTCCAGCAAGTGGAAACAAGCGATGGAGAAAGAGCTTAGCGCCATGAAATCGCTTGGAGTGTTCACACTTACAACTCTGCCAGCTGACCAGCAAGCTGTGAGTTGTCGCTGGGTCTATAGGTTGAAACCCACTGCAAGTGGAGAGCCACAATACAAAGCGAGATTGGTGGCCAGAGGGTTCAGCCAGAGACCAGGAGTGCATTACTCACAAGTTTATGCACCCACATCCCGCAGTGAGACCATGAGGTTACTGCTAGCGGTAGCAGCACAGAGAGGCGCTGAGGTTGCACATTTTGACATCGACGTCGCCTACCTGAACTCACCGCTGCAGGAGGAAATCTACATGTTACCTCCTCCAGGGTTTGAAGGCGATAGTCCAAATTTGGTTTGGAGACTACACCGTTCCATTTATGGCTTGAGATAATCAGCCAGAAACTGGAATATTTGTCTCAACCAGGCTCTGGAGAAGCTAGGCTTCAGGAAGAGTCGTGCAGACAGTTGTTTGTACCTAAAGGGTTCTGGTCAGCAACAAGAATTGGCATTAAATTTTTGTCGACGACATTGTCCTTGTTGCTAGTACAAACAAACAGGTGCAGGAGTTTGCAAGCAAGCTGAGGCAACACTTCAAACTCAAGGAGTTGGGTCCTGTGAGTATGTATCTAGGGGTTCACATTCACAGAGACCAAGATGGCAGTTTTGTGCTTAACCAGAGCTCAAAGATTGATCAGTTGCTCAAGAAATTCAACATGGCAGACTGTAAGGGTGTAAGGACACCAATGGAGACATGCTTTGTTAAAGACAATCAGTCTGATGAAAAGAAAGAGTTTGAGCACAAGGAGGTGTATCAATCTGCTCTGGGCAGCCTGCTCTATTTGTCTCAATGGAGTAGACCCGATATTGCATTTGCAGTCAATCTGCTGAGTCGAGAAGCAGCCAAGCCCAGTGTGATGGCCTGGAACGGGATTAAGAGAGTTCTTAAGTATCTGCAAGAAACCAGAGAGTTTAGCCTCACACTGACAGCCCAGGGCAATGAACAGCTTCAATGTTGGGCTGACGCTGATTGGGCTAGCGACTCAGACAGAAAGTCAATATCTGGGATGGTCATAATGTTTGGAGATTATGTAATTGGCTGGAGGTCCAAAAAGCAAAGTCTGATTGCACTGTCATCGACTGAGGCAGAATTCAATGCTCTGTCAGAACTGTGTCGTGAACTTGAATTCTACAAGTGCCTAGTCGAGGATGTGTGTGAGAAGTGTTACCTGCCCATCACCATATGGGAGGATAACCAACCATGCCTGAAATTGGCGGAATCCGGTCAATTAAATGCACGAACGAAACATTTGGATATTCGGTTCAAAAATGTGCATGAGTGTGTTAGGACAAATGTGGTCAGGCTGAAATATTGTCCTAGCGAAAAGAATCTCGCAGACGGTTTCACCAAACCCCTAAGTTTCCAGAAACATGAAGGTTTCTGTGAGGGATTGAACATGGGTTGAGATGTATATATGTATACCCAGAATTGCGAACGAGAGGGGGTGTTGTGTTTTCTGGACAGCAAGCAGTTAACACCAGTCGTTCTGATTCTGGGAACTCTGCCAATGTATCCAGGCAACTATCTTTGGTCTGAGGAAAGGGGAAGTTGGTTTTTTTTTCTTGCCGAGGAGTGTATGCGGTAGTGTGTTTCGTAGTCAGTATGGAGCTTGACTCCTCAGGTTTCTTTTGTTTGTGATTCAATAAATATGTAGTTTAGGAGCAACTGTCTGGACCTCAGTTATTCCAGACACAGAGAAGCAGACCTCAAATTGCCAACACAGGCGCTGCGCGATTCTGGTGAGTGAGAGAGAGAGCCTGCACAACGGAAGCGTGGCTGGACGCCATTGCGGAGCCAGGGCTCGTTAAGATGATTTATGGCTGCTCCGGGCAGCAGTCCAACGAAGAAGAAAGACTCCACTATAGCTACGCTCTCACATTTTTCACATGGGGCTATGAGATATTGCCTTAAGTCGTTATAAAAGGGACAACTCAGTAGAATGTGTTCTGTGGATTCTACCTCTCCCAAAGCACAATGGCACATTCTCTGATCATATGGAACTCCTCTAAATCTTCCCCTCAAAACCGCCGAGTCAAGAACGTTCAGTCTGGCCGCAGTGAGTAGTCTGCAATATTCCACATAGTGGATATCCACCAGGTAACGGGCTGGTGCAGCCCGATACACCTGCTCCCCCAGAAACATCCCAGGTTTCACGTGGGCTATGTCCTCATGTCTGGCGATATCCCCCAATCTCTGAGCGATCACTGCTTTAGCATGGCTATACGTCATGGACTCTATATAAAGGGAGGACAGTCCGCACTTCTGCACTTCCTCTACCACCTCCCCTTCCCATGGCGATTTAAAATTATCCCTCAGTATCAGAGGGGACAAACCCACCGGTCTCAAGCAGAGCTTGAGCCATAGCCATAATTTTGCTTTCAGGGCCACATACCTAAAGGCTTGGCAGCCGCTCTCCAATCTCATGACCGCACCCGCAACGGAAGGGGGAATCCTGAGAATGGCCCTGAGGAATTGCGATTGGATAGATTCCAATCTTACAAAGTCCCTACGTGAACCCAAAGCAATGCCCACCAGTAGTAGTGGGAGGACTTTCATTTGGAAGAGTCTCAGGGCAACTTCCACTGTTTGTGCCTGTTTCTTGGCATATAGGGATCTAATCAGCAAAGCTGCTTTAGATGCATTTGTGGCTATATATTCTCTGTGTGCCAGGAAAGACCCGTTTGATCGTACTACCTGGCCCAGGTATTTGAAGCAACTAACCTGTTCTAGAGGAATACCATTAATCGACCACAAATTGAGTTTCGGTTGAGCAGCAAAGACCATTATTTTGGTCTTGGCATAATTAAGTTGGAACTCGTGTTGGATCTCGTATTCATGAAGTGCTCGAAGCATCCTCCTCAGCCCAATGGGGGAGGTAGCTAAAGGGGCGGCATCGTCCGCATACAGGAGGACATTCAAAGCTCGACCTGCTAGTTTTGGCGGATGGAAAGCAGCATTGGCCATATGAGCCACTAGCGAGTTAATATAGAAATTGAACAGGGCAGGGGCAAGCAAACAGCCCTGTCTTACCCCCCTAGTGGTGGCAACCGGATTGGAGACTAGCCCCTTACTATCTAACCTAATTCTCAAGAAGGTATTTGTATGCAAGTTGATAATCAGGAGAAGAAGACGGCGGTCAATAGATGTCGCTGCCAGTTTTGTCCATAGCTGGTTCCTGGGAATTTGATCAAAGGCTTGCTTAAAGGCGACATGGAGGGCTTTTGGGCCTTTGCCAGCATACTTGTCGGCCAAATGGTTCAGGATTAGAATTTGGTCTGTTGTTGATCTTCCAGGGTGGAAACCCGCCTGTTCCTCTGCGATGATATTGTTGCTCTCCATCCAGATCGTTAGTTTGTTGAGCAAATATCTTGAGTAAATCTTCCCAATAACATTCAGCAGGCTGATTGGCCTAAAATTGGCCGGGCCCTTTCTTGTGTATTAATACAATCAGTGTGGAATTCCAACTTGGGAAAAATTTTGCTGTTTTGTTTATATAAGTATAGAGTGCTGCTAGGAGTGGGCACCACCAATCCTTGTTGGCTTTGATGGCATCAATGGATATAAGGTCATCTCCAGGTGCCTTGCCCGCCTTAAATTGGTCTATAAGCGTTTCCACTTCAGAGCAGGTAACTAGGTCCCACTCAGGCAAGGGGGCCAATTCTATCCTTCCTCCGCCAGCAGCATGGGCTGCATATAGGTCGGAAAAGAAACTTTCCCAGGTGTCGGCTGAAATTTGGGGTTCTATCCTTGTCAACGGTCTGCCCAAATATTGGGAAATTTGGTGCCAAAAGGAGGGATTTCTATTCTCCGCAGCTTTTAGACGATTATTCCAATTATTTCTTTCTGCTGCAAGCTTCTTTTCCTTTAATAATGCTTTATATCTTCTCTTGAGGTTCATAAGGTTACTGGGCAAGGGATCATTTGATGCCCTATATGCCAAAAATTCATTATATAGACAGTTCTTAAAGTGCCTGCATTCCTCATCAAACCATTTTTTATGAGAAAAATGGTTACTATTCATTACTGGAGCCCGTGCCATAGATGGTTTTAGCAGTTCTACTACCGGTAGATTATCATATATTGGCAGTGGCTCTTCTGCCTGGATAAGGGAGTCCCTTGTCACTTGAAGTTGGTCAGACCAAAGGAGTTCATTTATCTGTCGAGCCATTTTGTCGGTCCATTTTAAGGCAGTAGGCCTCATCTGCAACTGATTGTTTGTTAAGTGCACACGGGAATACGTGACCAGTTCTCCAGCCAGGGTCAGGGAGAGTTCTAAGGGAAAATGATCACTTTCCAGTCTCGTTACCACCCTAAAGTTGGAAATTTTGGGGATCAAATCTACTGCTGTCCAAACAAAGTCGATGGTAGAGGCACGGGAACCTGACCAGAAAGTAAATTCAGCTGGGTAATCAGAGCTGAGAGCTCCATTTAACAGGTAAGACATTAAGGGCCGACAAAGTTTGCCTGCATTTAAAGCCTGCGTATGTGGCAACACTGTCTTTAAAGTTCCTGGGTAAAAGATCTGTAGTTATAATGGGTAATGAGGGGTACTTCTCATATTTAGTAAATAAGGATTTATCAGTATAGGACAATCGGCCATTAAAATCTCCCGCGACCAGGAAGGTGGCTTCAGGATGTTTCTCGAGGAGACTTTCGAGTGTCAGTTGAATTTCCTTCCATCTCTGGTCGACCAGGTTTTTCTTGTAAACTGGGTACAGGTAAACGTTGATCACCATGAACACTTCCTCTGCTATTTGTAGCTTTACACCTAGCATGAGTGACGACTGGATATCAATTTGTTCCACCTGGAGATTTATGGCCAAGGAAACAAAAATAGCCAACCCACCTTGCGGTCTACCAGGTGATAGAGGATTCTGCTTCGCACTCAGGTAGAAGCCCTTGTACCCTGATAAGAAGAAATCCTCACAAGCCCATGTCTCTTGCAGTGAAAGGATGCAGCTGCCTTTTATATAGGCGACAAAGGATGGGTCCATCAACTTAGATTTAATACCAGCTACATTCCAGGATAAAAAAAGTAAGTGACCTCCTGGTCTCCCCTTCGGATCATGCTGACCCTTGCGGAATCAGCTCAGAGGAATTCACCTGGGAATGCATGCTACAAGGAGGAGCAATAGGCTGAAAGAAGGAAGTAACTGTAGCTTGCTTGCCAGTCAGTTTCCGAGCACCACTTGCCACAGCAACAACCGATGACTGGGGCTTAATTGTTGGTAACTGCGGGGATAGGTATTGGTGCACGGGGATATCACTTAGTGACAGGTCCATAGACTCTGCATTTAGGGTATGCTCTATAATTGAGGGAGATGGACCTTTTGGGTCTACGGTTGCTGGAGGGAACATACAATGCAAGGCATGTGGGAGGCATCCTTTTCGGTTTGCCTCCAAAAGGGTGTTCAACCTTGCCACTGCCTCCGAGTTTGACCAAAGGGCTGTCGAATCTCCCACTGTATCCTGCACTGGCTTGGCATCCATACGAAGTGTGCAGCCAATTTGAAGATTGGGGATCATTACAGCAGGCTCCGCTTGGGCTTGTGTAGGCTGGTCTAGATTTGGGGAGGAGTTCGTCTTATTTATATGAACATGATCTTCTGAGTTACGGAGACAGAGTAGCAACTCGTCCAGTCTGTCCGTTATCTCTGTTCGTTCAGGTTTTGGCAGGTGGGAGAAAGATAAAAGTAATTCATGCTCTATGGAGTTCTCCAGATGGGTGGCCTTCGTCAGTAGGGGAAGGGGGGCATCAATCCAACTGATTAGATCTGTGGCCAAGGAAGTTGAAATCGTGGTAATTGGGGGGCCCTCGGACTTGACTACTTTCTTTTTGAGCAAACAATTAGGTAAAAGAGGGCAAATCTTAGTATTGGTAAAAACTCTTGTGGCAAAGATTCCAAAGTTGATTAAAGTGCTTCTTAAAGACATAATAAATGCAGGGAACTTTTTGGATTCAAAGGAGAGCAGCACTCTCTGCATATGAGGCCTGCTGCTAATGTGATCAATATGGTTCAGATCAATGGAGCAAGGATTTACCCCCAAAAGTCCGGCTAGATGCCTCCTTGCATTGTTCTTGTAGTACCAGTTAATCACCTGGCCTCTGAAGGGGCAAACATTTAGGCAGACTTTAGTAGCTTGCAGAAAAAGATTATGAGAAGATATGGAGTGTTGTTCTTCCTTGTTTTGTTCATTTTCATGTTTGCAGGCAACCTGAGAGATTATGTGAGGTAAATCAGGAGCTCTGGGCATTTGTATAGTCCTATCCTCAGGTAAGGCATCTGGAGGACGGTCTTTACCTTTTAAGGATACAAGTGAAATAATCTTCTCTAGGGATCCTCGGATATCTCTTATGTATTTAAAGATACAGTCCACTGTTTTGGCAACTAGGTCTAAAGTGGTCGAATGTTCAAATAATATATCAGAGAGGCAGCTTTCTCGTTCTCTAATACAGTCTTTCGGTTGGATACCAGTGATTGTATCCTTTTTAGACCTTCTTGATCTGGTGTTGTTGTTGGTTGAGGGGTTAGTGAGCAGTTTATCATTCAAATATCCTTTAATAGGCATAACAGACCACATGTTATCAATCAGACACTGTATACAAATTGTGCAAAATACGCGCTCGACAGAACAAAACTTATGCCAATCAAATCCTTAACTTCAGCATTCCCAACTCATCCATAAAAGTAACTCCGAATTTCTCACAATGACCATTTGTTAAAAAATAAATTTGTGTATAATACAGCAGTACAACACTATCACTTCCCCATCCAGTTAAAAACCATTAAATCTCTTTGTAATGACCCAGTCTTTCTACATGAACAGCACTCAAAAATTCAGCTATCAGTGTAATTTGATCGTTACTGTCCGAAAGCAGGTTCTGTACCGTTGGAGGCATAGAAATCAGCCCATCACGTTGTAAGGCCTCTAATAATTGTCTTCTTGCATAAATGCCAAAATCACAAGAAAAGAATATATGCTCCAAAGTATCTGGTTCCTGTTTACTACATTTGCAGAGACGCTCAGATCTTGGGAGAGCTAAATATCTTCCTCTCACCATCATAGAGGGAAACATGAGCAGTTTATCAGAAGGTTCTTTCAGCATGGCTTCCTCGTCAGTCATCTCTGCTAGCGGGGAGAAGGTGTTTGAGACCGGGATATTAAAAATTAAAAATCACTAATTTTCGTTTGCTTGGCAAGAGGCAGGCACACCACTTCCTCTATATCCTCTATATCTCTGGTACGTTTCCCAGTTCCTCTCCTCTTATCAGCAGGGCTGCGCGGTTGCTGAGTCATCTCTCTCTTCACACAATCGCCTCAAAGCTTCAAGGTCAGTGGATATCTCCCAAAATAACGAAAGGAACCCCCCTAATTAGTAAACTAAAAAGGCTAAAAAGTACTATGGAGTGCCTAAATTTTATCAAGCTTCTATACTTTTTAAAACAATCTTTAAAGGATAAATCAGAGAGCTCACGCTGACTAGGTGCCGTTCGCCATCTTGCCGTTCCGGAAGTTCGATCGCAGGATTTAAATTGAATTATAAGAAAATGAATGTATAGTTAAGAATATGGATGACAAAGGGAGGATTGAGTTACAGCGGATTACTGGATTGGAAATTAAAAAGAAAATGAAATATCTCGGAATTAATTTGACATCAAATAATATAGATTTAATCAGTGACAACTATGGTAAAATATGGAAAGAGGTAAAGAAGGATTTACAAACATGGGAAAAAATTAAATTTATCATTATTGGGGAAAATTTCAGTTATAAAGATGAATGTACTCCCGAGAATGATGTTTTGTTTCAGAGTATTCCGTTATTGGGCGGGGGGAAATGTTTCAACAATTGGAGGCAAGATTTGGCAAAATTTATACGGTCCAGGAAAAAACTGAGGATTAAGCATAAAATTATGATTGATAAAAGAGAAAGAGGAGGGGCTTCCGGTTGATTGCGTCGTTAATGGCGGACGGGAGTTCTTTCCGCTGAAAGACTCCGGCGCTTTGAAGATTGGGATAGCCGTGTGAGCGCTGTGGTATCCCGGAAAAACCTCAGATAGTGCGTTCTGAGGACCTGGTGTTCCGGCGGGTGTCCCTTTGGCGACTCCTTCGCCCCCCGGTAAGCTCTAAGAAGAGCCCAAGGGCGAGCGGAGTGGAGACGTGGGCACTGTGGAACCTACTCGCTTTCTTCAATGCGCGATGCTCCGAGTTCGGCAGATGACTGCGATCAATTCCTCCAATTAAAGCTTTGACAATTGGACAATTGTGAGTAAAAGGATTTAATTTGGATTAAAATTTGGACCACGGAAGGGGATTTAAATTACGGAGGTCAGTCCCCCCCCCCCCGCTGAAGGAAAAGTGAAAGCAGTTTCTTTTCACTGAGCCAGAACTCTGAGAGACGTTTTTAAACTTCCAAAATAGACTTTAAATTTCCCCCCTTGGCAGGGAAAGGGGGGGAAGCTATAAGGAAAAAGGAGACCCTGCAAGGACTGAATTATTGCTATTGAAAAGCCGCTCTTCCTTCGGAAGCAGACCACCCAGTCGGGGAAGGCTAGACTCCATTGTTGCGTCACAATAGAACGGATACATCTAACTTTTGTTTTCCACTCTGAGGTTTAAAAGTTGCTGCAGCAGCCCGTTTGTATGGA
Organism: Darevskia armeniaca; assembly: GCA_034641395.1. NCBI lineage: Eukaryota > Metazoa > Chordata > Lepidosauria > Squamata > Lacertidae > Darevskia > Darevskia armeniaca. The sequence continues at coordinate 1,566,097 of JAWWNF010000095.1, read as the reverse complement.
AATTGAGTTACAGTGTGACAGGCTTCCCTTCCAGTGTGGTTACAAATGGATTTTTGAAAGATCTGGGACATTTAAAAGGCTAGAGCGATTGGAAATTATTTTTAAAGTTTGACAGGGTGTTTGCAACAGTTAAACACCTTCTGGGCTGTTGGAGTTCCCACTGCTGGCAGGAAGGACTGTGCATTGGATTTGAGTATTTGACCTTGGAACTTTATCTTTGGATAGTTATGTCTAATGTGCCGGAGAAAGCTAAATCTAGGAGAGACTCCAAGGCTCCTACTTTTGAGGAGAATGTTATGGGACTATTAATGGAAATAAGGAAGGACGTCAGAACAACTCAGCAAAGTTTGGAGGACCTTAAAAAGGATTTTGGCGATTTGAAAAAAGGGGTGCAAGAGGTGAAGGAAGAGGTGGCAGGGCATGAAACTAGATTGACTGAATTGGAAAATGTGAGAGTGCCAGACATGGAAAGAACACAGGAGGCAGCCCTCAATGCAATTGCTTTTTAACAGCTGAGAGAGAAAGAATCACATTTGAGATTGAGGGGTGTCCCACAATTGGAACAGGACAATCTGAAAGAGTGGTTGGTCCAAGAATTGTCTGCTTTTTGGGATATTGATAAAGAGGAACTTAGTGCTTGGATAGAGAAAGCCTTCAGGTTTGGTCCCAAAAATAAGAAAGACACTAAAATCATAAATGACTGTTTGGTGATTTTCAAGACAAAGGAACAGAGAGACAATATTTTGGGCTTGCACTACAAGAAAGGTTTAAGAATTCAGGAGCAACCAATTGTTCTGTTTAAAGAGATCCCAAAGCACTTCTTGTCATTAAGAAATAATGATACAGATTTGGCTGGAGCCCTGAGACGCAAGAACATATTTTTCAGGTGGGAATTTCCAGAAGGCCTCTCCTCCAAATATCAAGGCAGGAAACAACGTATCAGAACTGTGGAAGAGAAAACAAGGTTTTTGGAGAAATACGCCAAAGACTTCGACCAGAGAGCTGAACCAAGCTCAGCACTAGGAGCAGGGCCACAATAACAGCCTAAGAATGGCGTTAAGCAGGGGTGTCAAACTCAAATTCATCGGGGGCTGCATCAGCAGTTTGGTCACCCTCAAAGGGCCGGTTGTATCTGTAGGACTATGTGTCCACTCTTTATTATCATAAATTATTGTCACTGCATTCAATTATTACTGTTTTTTGTAATAATGTAAGTAATAACTAGCTCTGAAAGCAGTTCAGAGTTCAGTTCAGCAGTACAATTTATTGAAAAATGATTTTTGGTAACAGACAGTAATTTTTTTTTTAAGCATACAAATATTCCAAAGCAAGGTAAAGAAATCACCCCAGAAAAGGGCCCCTTTACAGTAGTGCACTTTAGTGTAACTTTCCATCAAGCAAACCTTCCTCCCCACCCCAATAGCCCTCAAGTTAATTCAGCGAATAAAACTGCCTACGGATTCCTGCGTTGCAGGGGGTTGGACTAGATGACCCCCGGGGTGGCCCTTTCCAACTACAATTTCCCACGGTTCTACATACTGGAATAAATGCAAGTTGAGAATGCAACGCTAGAAAAGCAACTGCATGCTTGGGAGCCTTGAAAAGGTGACAGGGAAGAAGAGAGGCAAGCAGCAGGCAGGCCAAGACCAAAGAAGCCAGAGGAGGAGGAGGAGGAGGATGAAAGGCCTTCCTTGCAACAGAGAAACAGGGGAGGAAAACAAAAACACAAAAGGGGGGCTTATCCTCCTTCAGATGGCACGTGGGAGTGCAGCCAGGTGACCTGTCAGCAGCAGGATCTTCACACACGTGCTACGAAGGATCCATGACAGTTCCATCCTGCTCTTTTTCGGAGGATCCCCTACTCCCCCCCCAAAAAAGAAACAAGCCCTCCCACCCGCTGTCTCTTTTCAAATCAGAAACGCCCCCACGCGCCTCTGCCAAGAGCAGCGCCCGCCTCTTCGCCGCCTGCCCACCAGCAGCTCCTCTTTCCAGGGAAAACCACTTCCCGGGGATGATAACTAGCCAGAGACCGGGGGGGCGGCTTTAGTGGCGTCTCTTTCCCCCCTTTACCCCCCCAAAAGGCTCACATTTTCCTCTGCCTCTCGAACTCGGCCTTCTCCTCCTCCTCCTCGCGTTTCTGCTTCTCGTCCAGGCTGCTGCGCTTGCTGACGGTCCGGCCGAAGATGTCAATGCGGTCGGGCGGGGAGGAGGCCCTCTCCTGCTCCCTCTCGCGGTCTCTCCTGGACGGCGCGGTGTTGGAGCGGGACCTGGAACGGGACTCCCTCCGCCGGCTCCGCTTGCTCTCCCGGGACTTGGAGCGCTTCCTCGCCCTCTCTTTCTCCCGGGAGCGGGACCGGGAGCGGCTCCGGTTCTTCTTCTTGTGCTTGGAGCTCTTGACGCGCTTTGAGTGCGACGAGCTCCGCAAGCGGGAGCGGCCCATCCCCGAGGAGCCCGGCTCGGAGGTCTTCAGAGTGGATGCCGGCTCCTTCCCTGGGCCCGCGCCGCTGAAGACCTCCGAGCCGGGCTCCTCGGGGATGGGCTGCTCCCGCTCGCGGAGCTCGTCGCACTCGAAGCGCGTCAAGAGCTCCAAGCACAACAAGAAGAACCGGAGCCCATCCCCAAGGAGCCCGGCTCGGAGGTCTTCAGCGGCGCGGGCCCAGGGAAGGAGCCGGCATCCACTCTGCCCCTAACGAGGGAGAAGGCCGGTTCGGAGCTTTCTCCCCGCAAGGCCTCAAAAGCCCGGCAGTGGCGGCGGCAGATGGTTTGGCTGGTTGGACAAGATGGCGGCCACCTCAGCTCCGAGTCACACGGAGGTGGTGGGAGGGGGAGGGAGGGAAGAGGAATTCTCCTCCTTCCTCCCGGCCCACAATGCGCCGCGCCGCGCCCCCACAATGCACCGCGGCGTTGCGCCTTAGAGAGGGAAAGCGGGAGCGGGGGGGTGGGTGAAAGCGCCGCAGTTCTCTCCGAAAATAGCCGAAGAAGCTGCGGCGGGTTTTCACGAACCGCTTAAGGCTTTCTTGTGTCAAAAAAAAAAAAAAGCGAGAATGAAAGGTGAAGGCTGGCGGCCGGCGGCGGCTACACGGGCCACATGACGAGGTCTGGCGGGCCCGATTCGGCCCGCGGGCCTTGTGTTTGACACCCGTGGCGTTAAGGATATATTCCTGGAATGTTAACGGTTTAAATTTACGCCGAAAACGAAACCGGGTACATGTGTTATTGAAACAGAATTTGGATATAATTTGCTTACAAGAGACTCATGTTATAAGAACTCATAGGAAGATTTTGCAAAGAATTTATTTCATCAGATAAAGTAAAAAAAAGAGGAGTTGTGTTTTATGTGAAAGAGAAATAGATTCCCAAAATGATCTTTAAAGATGAAGAGGGAAGGTATATCACAGTAGAAATAACCGCACAAGGTGAGAAATTTTTATTGGTTGGAATTTATGCACCGAATGATGGTAAATCGGAATTATTCAAGAATTTGGAAGTAAAACTCTTGGACTATTTGGATTACAAAATATTTTTGATGGGGGACCTGAATGGAGTTGTTTCAACACTTATGGATAGATCACAAAGAGAATGATGCTCTGCTGAGGAATCAACAAATTGTGGACAAGGCCTAAAAGACTCTGAAGGACTATTTTGAGACAAATTGTACTCTTGAAACTGAGATGAGAGTCATTTGGGACGCAAGAAAGGCTGTGATGAGAGGATTCCTTATACAACAAAATTCAATTAAGAAGAGGGCCCAAAATGAGAAAAAGGACATTTTGTCTCAACTGAAGGATAAAGAAAAGAAACTGAGAAGCAAGCCAAAACATAAACAGATCCAAAAGGAGATTAAGGCCCTACAATCACAGTACTCACAGATCATTAATCAAGAAATAGAATGGAAAATTAAGTTAATGAGGCAAAGGAAGTTTGAATCTGCAAACAAATGTGGGAAGTTATTGGCCTGGCAGCTAAAGAGGCAAAAGCAGAGTACAATTACAAATATTGTGACTGAGGGAAAATCTGTGGAGAACCCAGCGGAGATAAGATGTTTTCAAAAATATTATAAACAGCTGTACAAAAGAGAAAAAGAGAACAACAACAAAATTGAAGAATTCTTGAAATTAAATGGATTGTAGAAAACTCCGGAAGATAAAAGGATCCTACTTAATGTATTGATATCCAGACAGGAGGTGGAGGCAGCAATAAATCAAATGCAGATCGGCAAGGCCCCAGGGCCGGATGGATTAACAGCAAAAGTATTATAAAAAGTTGAAAGACTGGCTTATTCAACCATCCATGGACGTTTGCAATAAAATAATAAGGGGGGACAAAGCACCTGAAACCTGGAAGGAGGCATTTATAACCCTGAATCCAAAACAAGATCAGGATAGATCCAATGTTAAGAGCTATAGACTGATCTCCTTATTAAATGTGGATTACAAAATTTTTGCAAATATAATGGCTGTAAGATTTAAGAAAATTTTAAGGCAACATATACATAAAGATCAGGCAGGTTTTCTCCCAGGTAGACACATGAAAGATAACCTAAGAAATGTGATAGATGTTCTGGAAAGACTACCGTGTTTCCCCTTTTTTAAGACACCGTCTTATAACTTTTTTTCCTCAAAAAAAAAAACACAGGGTGGCTTATTTTCAGGGGGTGTCTTGTTTTTTTATTATGTCAGGAGCAGTGGGCCTCTCGCTCGCTGGCTCCTTGTGCATGAGGAGCAGGCAGGACTCGGGTGAGAGGCTGTCTTCCCCCCCCCCCGTGCCTCTCACTGGCTTGCTGGCTCCCTGCGGGGCAGGACTCTTGACTGAAAGAAAAGGGCAGGCAACAGCCACCGCCAAGCACCGTGAGAGAGAGAGTCTGAGGGAAGGGAGGTGTGTGCGTCGCCAGCGTTGACTTCCAGCCCTCTCTCCCCAGCCCTGGGATGTTCCGAGGGGAGGGAATGGCGGTTAGGGAGGGAGGGATCTCCTCCGAAGGGCTGCTCTCTCTCACTCTCTCTCCTCCGAGGGGGGGGGCTCGCTTAATAGCAATCTGCTACACTGGAGCTTCTTAAATTTAAACCAGTATAATGGAATCTACCTGTGTGATGCAGTCGTAGCAGTAGCCTACCGTATACCGGTATGTAAAGTGCCACACACTTTTCTGTTCCTCTCTACCAGCCCAAGACTTTTTTTTTGGAATATATTCTTTATTAATTTTTACACATAAAGACATATGGACACATCTACACAAATACACATATAGAAACAAACATATAACCCTCCCCCCATCTGTCTATAATTTCCAACATTATATAGCATATATTAATTTCACCTTGATTTCCAATCCTCCTTACTATATCTATCTTTGTCAAATCTTTAATTTCTCGCATTTTCATTCTTTTTTCCTTTTATACCTCTCCATATTCCTCAATTTAGAACTTATTATTCACCTTTTATTTTCAAACTTTCTGCTCATACAATTATTCATTATATTTTACCAGCCCAAGACTTAAGACCCAAAGTGTAGCAAACACTGATAGCAAACAGGCTACCGGCTGAGTACAGAGACAATGAAAACAAAGAAGCCAGCTGAGCAGCAATTAAGATTGCTGACTTGGTAAATGGTAGCAATTAAGGAGCAAATGAGCCAGCAGGAAAGCGGGAAAGCTGCCCTGTCCTTTACCCACAAAATGTTAACTTTTGTGAGCGTTAGCAGCTTGCAAACAGCAAGAAGGAAACAACAATCAGACACGTGGATCGGCAGGAGGGCATTCTCCAGCGAGTGAGGAGGGCTTGAGGGGAGAGAAAGAGAGGACGCAGGACTACTACAAATCCTTAAAGGGGCAGCTCCACAGACAAGCAAGCGGCATACAAAGAAAAATAATCCTCATTGCAGCAGGCATTTTAAAAGGCTGCTCTCTGCCTTCGGTAAAAAAGCAAGGAGACAATCAGACACGTGGGAGAAGGGGCCGTTCCCTGCTCTGCGCCTCACAGCTGATCAGCAGAAAGGGAGGAGGGCATTCTCCAGCGAGTGTGGGGAGAGAGAGGACGCAGGAACTCTCCGTCGCTTTCAAAGTCCCCGCCTGTCCCCGCCTATCACTATGGCTTATTTTCGGGGTATGGCTTATTTCTCACAAATGTGAAAAAACCCTGCTATGGCTTACTTTATGACTACGTATTAAAATAGGGGAAACACGGTAGAAGTAAAGAAAAACTGCAAAGCTTTGTTAATGTTTATTGATGCCGAGAAAGCCTTTGATAATGTATCCTGGAGTTTCATGAAGAGAAATTTGGTCAATATGGAGGTTGGTCAACAATTTTTGAATGGTATTAATGTGATTTATTCTGAACAAAAAGCAAAAATTATAGTGAATAATGTGGTTTCGGAGGAAATTAGAATTGAAAAAGGAACCAGGCAAGGGTGCCCACTCTCCCCCTTACTTTTTATTTCGGTCCTTGAGGTCTTGCTGAATATGATAAGGAAGGATGATGAAGTTAAGGGTATAGTAGTGGGATCAAAACAATTTAAATTAAAAGCCTTTGCGGACGATTTAGTATTGACTCTACAGGACCCTGAATCCAGTGTGAAAAAGGCACTGGAGATAATACAAGAGTTTGGACAAGCTGCAGGTTTTAAGATAAACAGAAGCAAAGTTTTGGATAAAATTTTAACATTAGAGGAAAGAAAGAGCCTTCACGAAAAAATTGGTTTGAGCTTTGTTAAAAAAGTGAAATACTTTGGTGTGAATCTGACAGCTAAAAACTTAAATTTATATAAAGATAATTATGAAAAATTATGGAATGAGATCAAGAGAGATCTAGAGATATGGTCGAATTTGAAATTGTCATTGTTAGGCCGGATATCAGTGATTAAGATGAATGTATTGCCAAAAATGTTATTCTTATTTCAAGCAATTCCTATTATAGATAATGTAAAGTGTTTTAGAGAATGGCAAAAAGCATTGTCGAAGTTTATCTGGCAGGGGGGGAAAACCCAGGATTAAATATAAAATACTAACGGATGCCAAAGAAAGAGGGGGATTCTCCCTGCCAGATTTAAAAATATATTTTGAAGTGGCAGCTTTTTGCTGGATTAAACAATGGATCAGTTTGGAGAACACAGATGTGTTAGACCTGGAAGGATTTGATAATGTTTTTGGATGACATGCATATTTATGGTATGATAAAATATCGGCTCATAAAGCTTTTAAAAACCATATAATTAGGAAATCTTTGTATAATGTCTGGGTACGATATAAAGACCTTCTAGAAAGAAAAACACCAAGGTGGTTATCTCCTTTAGAGGCAAAAGCTCAGAAAAAGTTAAACATGGAAATTAATTGGCTGAAATATGAAGATTTATTGATGATAGAGGATGAAAGTTTGAAGTTAAAACCATATGACCAGGTGAAAGACAAACTGAATGATTGGTTGCAATATTATCAGATTAATGAAATGTTTAATATAATAATAATATTAATAATAATAATTTATTATTTATACCCCGCCCATCTGGCTGGGTTTCCCCAGCCACTCTGGGCGGCTTTCAACAGAGCATTAAAATACAATAATCTATAACAGTGTTTTTCAACCACTGTTCCGCGGCACACTAGTGTGCCGCGAGATGTTGCCTGGTGTGCTGTGGGAAAAATTTAGGTAACGTCTCGCCAAGCGCCGCGGGCACCAGCAGCAGCAGCCCAGCCTTCGCGGCCCTCCGCCGATTGCCCCACCCAAGCAGCCGCCCGCCTGCCCGCCGGGGCTGCTGAGCCGGGCGCGCACGTCGGAGGAGCGGGCCCCTGCGCTCTGCTGCTGCTGGCGGAGCTGCTGCTCGGCAGGCGAGGCGAAGATGGCGCGCCCAGGGAGCGCAGGGGCTCTCCTCCTCGGCACCACCGCTCTGCTGCTGGCCGCAGGCAGCCTGGCGTCGGCAGCTCGCGAGGAGAAGGACATAGGAGGAGGGCACGGAGGCGGCGGGCCAGGGGAGCGGCCCTCGTCGTGCCACGGCGCCTACGATCTCTACTTCGTCCTGGACAAGTAAGTGCCTGCCGTCGGGACTCGCGCACGTCCAAGAAGAAGCCTCCTCCCGAAAGTGCCCTGGGCGCTTACTCCCGAGTAGTCCGTCCCGTCCCCCCCCCCCGAGGGGGCTGGCTCCCGAGTAAGCTGTCGTGGGCTTGCAGCCTCCCGGTTTAGGTTTCGTCCGGAGAGTTGCTCGCAAAACGCGCCGTCGTTTTTGTCTTGGAGCAACGTCCGCCGCGGGGAAGTGCGCAAGCTTCGGGGTTGCACCGAAATGCGTGACAAGAGGGGGGCTGCGCAGACGCCAGCCTAACGGGCAAATTGGAAGTGCTCTTTTTCTGCCGGCTGAAGTTACTCCAGGATCGTTGTCTTGCAAATCCACCGCACCTCTTTGTTTCTTAGGTTGTTCTTTGTGTGGTTGCAACCCGACGGCAAATGCACCCCCTCCTCTCTCTCCCCTATGCATCAGTTGCACAGAGGCCCTACAGAGAGGGTTGAAAAGTGCTATTGATGAAAGCATAGCAGTCGTGGTTATTCCTGTCTCATTGCTGATGTTGTTTGTACAGGGGTGTTCATATTCTGCCAGACTGGATTGAATGGCCAAACTTTCCTTTTTGCCCAGGTTAGGGCCCAGGTTGCACACTGAATAAAGTATTTTATAATTTTTCATATTTCTGTTTACTTACTATTTCATAATAAAGTAATTATAAAATACTTTCTTTGTGTTTATTTGATTCCTATTCAAGAGAATTACTTTATATATAGTCAATATAGGCACAGAGTTAATTTTTTTAACATTTTCTAATGGTGGTGTGCCTCGTGATTTTTTTCATGAAACAAGTGTGCCTTTGCCCAAAAAAGGTTGAAAAACACTGATCTATAAAACATTAAAAGCCTCCCTAACCAGGGCTGCCTTCAGATGTCTTCTAAAGGTCTGGTAGTTGTTGTTCTCTTTCACATCTGAAGGGAGGGCGTTCCACAGGGTGGGTGCCACTACCTGGAAGGCCCTCTGCCTGGTTCCCTGTAACTTGGCTTCTTGTAGTGAGGGAACCGCCAGAAGGCCCTCGGCACTGGACCTCAGTGTCCGGGCTGAACGATGGGAGTGGAGACGCTCCTTCAGGTATACTGGACTGAAGCCATTTAGGGCTTTAAAGGTCAGCACCAACACTTTGAATTGTGCTCGGAAACGTACTGGGAGCCAGTGTAGGTCTTTCAAGACTGGTGTTATGTGGTCTCGGCGGCCGCTCCCAGTCACCAGTCTAGCTGCCGCATTCTGGATTAATTGCAGTTTCCGGGTCACCTTCAAAGGTAGCCCCACGTAGACCGCTTTGGAGTAGTCCAAGCGGGAGATAACTAGAGCATGCACCACTCTGGCGAGACAGTCCGCAGGCAGGTAGGGTCTCAGCCTGCATACCAGATGGAGCTGGTAGACAGCTGCCCTGGATACAGAATTAACCTGCACCTCCATGGACAGCTGTGAGTCCAAAATGACTCCCAGGCTGCGCACCTGGTCCTTCAGGGGCACAGTTACCCCATTCAGGACCAGGGAGTCCTCCACACCTGCCCGCCTCCTGTCCCCCAAAAGCAGCACTACTGTCTTGTCAGGATTCAACCTCAATCTGTTAGCCACCATCCATCCTCCAACCGCCTCCAGGCACTCACACAGGCCCTTCACCGCCTTCACTGGTTCTGATTTGAAAGAGAGGTAGAGCTGGGTATCATCCGCATACTGATGAACACCCAGTCCAAATCCCATGATGATCTCTCCCAGCGGCTGCATATAGATGTTAAAAAGCATGGGGGAGAGGACAGAACCCTGAGGTACCCCACAAGTGAGAGCCCAGGGGTCTGAACACTCATCCCCCACCACCACTTTCTGAACACGGCCCAGGAGGAAGGAGCGGAACCACTGTATAACAGTGCCCCCAGCTCCCAAACCCTCTAGACGGTCCAGAAGGATGTTATGGTCGATGGTGTCAAAAGCCGCTGAGAGATCCAGCAGAACTGGGAAACAGCTCTCACCTTTGTCCCTAGCCCGCCGGAGATCATCGACCAGCGCGACCAAGGCAGTTTCAGTCCCATGATGAGGTCTGAATCCCGATTGGAAGGGATCCAAATGGTCCGCTTCTTCCAGGCGTGCCTGGAGTTGTTCAGCAACCACTCGCTCAATCACCTTGCCCAAGAATGGAAGATTTGAGATTGGGCGATGGTTGGCCATATTGGCCGCATCCAAAGATGTTTTTTTAAGAAGCGGTTTAATAACCGCCTCTTTTAGCGGGTCTGGGAAGGCTCCCTCGCAAAGAGAAGCATTCACCACCCCGCAAAGCCCATCGCCCAGCCCTTCCCGGCTAGCTTTTATAAGCCAGGATGGGCAAGGATCAAGGAGACAGGTGGTTGGTTTCACTCGTCCAAGCAACCTGTCCACATCCTCGGAGGTAACAAACTGGATTTGATCCCACACAACTGGACTAGACAGGACTCTAGCACTCTCCCGCCCCGGCCCTGCTCCCACGGTGGAGTCTACCTCTTCCCGAATCTGAGCGACTTTATCTGCAAAAAACTTTGCAAAATCATTGCAGGAGATCTTGGGGTCCCTACCAGACCCCGATGACGAAGGTGGTTCTGATAGATTGCAAACCACCTGGAAGAGTCTCCTGCTGCTGTTTTCTGCAGATGCAATAGAAACGGCGAAGAAGGTCCTCTTCGCCGTTGCCATTGCCACTTGGTAGGCTCGAAGTTGAGCTCTAGCCTGTGTCCGGTCTGATTCAGAATGAGTTTTCCACCACCGGCACTCTAGCCGTCTCAGCGACTGTTTTATCGCCCTCAGCTCCGGGGAAAACCACGGGGCTGTCCGGGCTCCATGTAATCGGAGAGGGCGCTTCGGAATCAGCTGAAAGGCCATCAACATGGGATAAAACATCCCCTACCACTCTCTGGAAGCCAATTGGATCCATTAAGTAGCAGGGGCGGACCATCCGAATCGGTCCCACCTCCCGGCAGAGGGGAAGGGTCGCGGAGAAGTCTAGTTCCACCAGGAAGTGATCTGACCATGGCACTTCTTTTGTTTTACTTAGTGTCAAATCACCAACATCCATAGAGGTAAACACCAAGTCTAAGGCATGTCCACGGCTATGAGTTGGGCCAGACTTATTCAGGGACAGCCCCATGGAGGCCATGCTTTCCACGAAGTCCCGAACGGCCCCTTGTAAGGTCGTGTCGGCATGGATGTTAAAATCTCCTAAGACAACCAAGCTAGGTGTCTCCAGGAGCACATCCGCCACGACCTGAAGCAGCTCGGGCAGGGAATCCTTGGTGCAGCAGGGAGGTCGGTACACCAAAAGGAATCCTGTACTGCCCCTATTGCCCAACTTCCAGAACATGCACTCAGAAAACTCGGTCTTTCCATTAGGACGCCTGGTGCAAACTAATGACTTCCTAAAAATCACTGCAACCCCCCCTCCCCGCCCAGATGACCTGGGTTGCTGTGCGTAAGAGAAACCTGGTGGACAAGCAGCGGCAAGGATTGGCCCATCTGCCTCATCCAACCAAGTCTCTGTCACACATGCCAGGTCAAATCCTCCATCCACAATCAGGTCGTGGATGGCAGTTGTTTTGTTCATCATTGACCTGGCATTACACAGCAGCACTTTCAGGTCATGTGGGTATCCCTTGTTGATTCCAGTACCCATCCGGTCATGGCCAGACCTGGAGGCAGGGATAGTCCTCAAACAACGACTAAGTCTGCCTCCTCGGTAATGACATGGTCTGGTCTTAGCGTGACTCCTCCTCCTGCCCATGATCACTGAGATTGGGTGTCCCAGTGCATCCCCCCCTGTGGAACCTGCCCCAGCCATTCTGTTGACTGGGGACCACTCCCAGGCAGCCCTGATCCCACCCCTTAAAACAAACCACAAACTATACAGCAACCAATAAAAATAAAAAACAAAGACATAACAATTATACTTAAATTAATCCCCAACGAAATATCCACCTCACCCAGCTACCCCCCAACAACGCAAAAAGGTAGATAGATAAAAAGAAAGGTTTTGCAGTAGAAAAATCTAAGTTGGAAACCGAACTGTTGGATACAAGCACAAAAAAATTGTCTAAGATGTATAATTTGCTGCTGGAGTGGCATACGAAAGATGAACAAGTTAAAACTGTTATGATTGATTGAGCTAGAGACTTGGGGCATAATATAATGTTGGAAGATTGGGAAAGGCTGTGGAAGAAAGGAAGTAAGTTTGCCGCATGTAATGTACTGAAAGAAAATATGATGAAAATGATGTATAGATGGTACTTAACTCCCGTGAAACTAGCAAAGATGTATCATATATATGATAATAAATGCTGGAAATGTAAAGAGAAAGAGGGAACATTTTATCATATGTGGTGGATGTGCCCCAAGGTGAAAGGCTTCTGGGAAAAGGTTTATAATGAATTTAAAAAAGTGTTGAAGAACACATTTATTAAGAAACCAGAGGCCTTCCTGCTTGGAATTGTAGGAGATGAAGTCCCCAAAAAAGAAAATTTATTTAAAGAAATACTGTAATATTTAAAAATTAGGAGTGTTCTGGAAGTATAAAATAGGCTCAGAATAGAATTAGATGTTTTTAGTATTTAGGAATTATGTTTAATGCTATGAGAATGATTAGAAAATTAGATTGAAAGAGGAGTTAGGTAATAAAAGTAAGATATTGGACAACTGCTAAAGAAGAAAATTATTGGACTTCAGATAGGGAGGCTCAGAGGAAGCCACAATATAGGTGATAAGAAAGAGGAATGGGAAAGATATATATATAGAATAGAAATTTATTGCGGCTATAAGCCCATATAAATATAGCAACATAAACGTAAACATAGATAAAACAAACCATATAACACAGAAATACGGAGATACCACAGTAGCAAGATATATATATATATGTTTGTATTTGATTGTTTATTTGTTTAATTGGTTGTTTTTGTGTATGTACTTGCTGTGGTTGTATTTTATTCTTTTTGTTAAAATTGTTGAAAATGAATAAAAAAATTTGGGGGGGGGGAAGAGAGAAAGAGGAGGATTTGGCCTCCCTGATTTTGAATTATACCACGATGCAGTAGGATTGGTATGGTTGAAGGAGTGGATAAAATTGGATGATGCGGATGTGTTGGATCTTGAGGGAGTGGGGACAAGGTTTGGGTGGCATGCCTATCTGCCTGACGAAAAGGTAAAGGTTCATAAAGGTTTCTTAGAACATATAATTAGAAAGTCATTATATAAAATTTGGCAAAAATTTGGCAAAAATTTGGCAAAAGATTATTCGGAAATTAAAATATATGTTAATGATTGGTTTCAATTTAGTCAAATTAAGTATAGATTGGCTAAAGATAAACAGATAGGATTTGAAAAAGAAATTTCCAAATTTGATAAATATTTAATTCAAGAAAATTCTAAAAATATATCTGTCAGAGAACTGCCCTCAGTCTCGCGGGAAGGCTCAGTGAGGGAGCCTAAACACCTCCTGAGTAGCGAAACCTCTTCCAGCGGGCAAAGCAGCTCCTCCTCCAGCGGGGAGGGGCAGAGAACAGGCAGCCCGGTGAGGCAGAGGCTTGAAGATGCTGCTGAGAGACCCAGCGCATCCCGCGAAACTTGCTCAGAAGGGGGCACGCCACTTCCGTCGCCCCAATTGCGCAGAGGGATCAAAAGGAGACAGGGGAGGAGGTGCTTTGGCATCCCTAAATTCTTATGTTGGGGTTGCAGCCGGAAACCGGCACTCCCGGATTCTGCTAGCGACTGAGGAGGCAGTCCTGTTTTCACTAGCTCAGCAATGTAAATAGTTTTGCACAATAAACTTGTATAAAGACAAGACGGACTTTGTCGTTACTTGTGAGCAGCCGCTACGCGGTCCTGACAATATCCAAATTGTATACCGTATTTTCCGGCGTATAAGACGACTTTTTAATCCAGGAAAATCTTCTCAAAAGTCGGGGGTCGTCTTATACTCCGGGTGTTGTCTTATAGGGCTGTGGAGGGCGCCATGAGAAGAGTCCGGGGAGGGGAGAGCGGGCACTAGGACCCTGTTCACTCTGCAGCGCCAGAGTCATCCCTCATCCCGGTGCTGGGCTTGGCTGGCTGGCTGGCTGGCTGGCTGTTCCGCTCGCTGTAAATCCTGATCTCCAAACTAAGAGATCCTGATAAAATCCTGATCTCCCTCCCTTGCAGGCTCCCCCCCCAGCTGGCTGTTCCGTTCACTGTAAATCCTGATCTCCAAACTAAGCAGCCTTGTCACCTCCCCACTTCCAGATTTAACTTTCTACGCCAAGATCAAAGGCTGTCGCAACACCTTATCTCTGCCCTAGCACCCCTTTCCCTAGCAAAGCATTGCTCACCATATGCTCCTGGGGCAAGAAACCGGGAGAAGAACCCCCCACCCCCTCTTCCTCCCCCCCTTCCCCTTTTGCAGCTGCTTAAAATAACTCTACTTGCTCCACTGCTGAAAGCAAGCAAGGGTAAGTGCTGCAGGAATGTGTATTTGCGTGTCTGTAAATAAATGGGATGGGATCAGGAACAGGAGGATGTCATGATGTAAACAGATCCCTTTGGCTTTTTGTTTTGTTTTTTAAACATTCAACCCCCCTGTAGTGCAATGCGAACAGTGCCTACTCAGAAGTAAGCCCTATTGTATCCAATGGGGAAGTGGGGTTAGAATTGCAGCCTCGATTTGTCAAAAACGATGAGTAAAATCCTGCTTCTCCCCCCCCAAAAATCCACCCACACCACCACCCAGTTATGTGGGCTGCAGTCAGATGCTTCAGATTCCATGGGGTGCAAGGAGGGCACCCCCCTACCCACCCATGAACCATCTAGGTGGGAGGGTTGCCTTGAGGACCTATGTGACTCTCCTCCCCATCTCACCCCTCTCTTTCTCTGCCTTCCAGCTTGCTCAGAGCAAAAAGGCACCTTTCCTCCTGGCCATCCCTTTCCAAGAATGCCAGGGAAGGGTTAAAAAGGCAATGCATTGGAGAAAACACCCCCTCCCAACAACATGGAATCAGAGGGAGGGGAAGGAGGGAAGTAAAGCTCCATCTCATCCCTCCCAGCCCAGGCCAATGCCAGGTGGAGAAACAAGAGAAGACTATGCGAGCAAGCTTGGCTCTGTTGGAAGAGGGTGCCAACCTCTGACACGTCCCCCCTTGGCAGAGTGGAACCCACTCCCCAGTCAGCCAGGTAGGGAAGGGGGAATTGGGTTAGGCGGGTAGAGGGGCAAATGGCCCTGAGGATGGCTGGAGTGCCCCCGACCAGCAGCTAGGCTAGGAATAACTGGGTGTTTCATTTTGTTCTAATTCCCAACATTCCAGTTAGTTATTTAATCTGCAAATAAAGCAGGGGGCGGAGTCATAGCTCTGTGGCAGAGCATCTGCTTTGATGCAGAAGGTCCCAGGAGATCTGAAGTGAGGTTGACAGCGTTGGAAGAGGGGTAGTCTTATACGGCAAGTATATCCCAAACTCTATATTTTAACTGGAAAAGTTGGGGGTCGTCTTATACGCCCAGTCGTCTTATACGCCGGAAAATATGGTAATTTGATTTTAGAATGGGAGACAAAAGATGAATTAGTTAAGGCCTCAATAATCAGATGGGCGCAATATTTTGGTAAGAACATTATGTTTGAGCAATGGGAAAGATTTTGGCAAAAAGATATAAAGTTTTCCCCGTGTTATACCTTAAAGGAAAATTTTCTCAAGATGCAACACAGATGGTATTTAACACCAGAGAGGATTGTCAAAATGAATAAAGGCTGTAGCAATGTGTGTTGGTGATGCAACTCCGCAATAGGCTCCCTATTTCATATCTGGTGGGACTGTCCCAATATTAAGCAATTTAGGGAATTTATTTATAATGAAATGAAAAAAAATGTTTAAATATTCATTTAGGAAGACACCGGAAGGTTTTTTATTGGGAATTGTACCAGAAAGTCTAAAAGAAATTGATAAAGTATTGTATCTATACATGACTGTGGTTGCGAGGCTTCTGGTAGCAAAAAACTGGAAGAGTACTCTGATACCAACTAAAACGGAATGGCTAGCCAAATTAATAGAATATTATAACTCGGTGAAATTAATGGGAAATATTGGAAGGGTTTCAAAAGAAAACATGGAAAAAGAGTGGAAGACATTTAAAGAATATCCAAAAAATTATATTGAAACGCCAGAATTATCATCAGATTAAGGCAAGTTCCGTGATTAACATAAAGAGAGAATGGAAAGAAAAGTATGCAATATTGTTTAGTCTTTATAGTAATGAGATATAGGACAAGAAATATATAAAGTTAATAATATGCAAGAGAACTTAACAGAGAATATAAGATACTACAGACTATGTGATTGGAAGTCTATCACATTACGTGGTGTAGGGTGGTGGTGGTGGGAATTAATGTGTGATATGTATATTTTGTATAGTTTGTATTTAATGTTGTCAGGTGTGTGTTGTTATTGTGAATTTGTATGTGTGAATGATTGTATGTGATGTTTTGTATGTAATATTGACAATTTTTGAATTACCCGTAATAAAAAGAAGAAGAAGTGTGCATGCACATGAAAGATCATACCAAGAACAAACTTAGTTGGTCTCTAAGGTGCTACTGGAAGGATTTTTTAATGTTATTATTTTTTGTCTCGACTACAGCAGACCAACACGGCTACCTACCTGTAACTGCAGAGGAAGAGTCACTGGAAGAGTCAAAATGGCTTCAGGATTGTTTTCCTGTACTATTTCAGACACACGGTTTATATATTTAGATATGTGTGCATTTATGAATATTTATTCTATATTTGAGACCTTAGAATTCTTATAACAATAACATGATTCTTACCTCAAAAGAGTAACTCTCCACAAGTGGAATGTCTTGCTCATCTATCAGTGTGTACTTTATCTAGAATAAAAAAGTAAAGGTAATTAAATATTTTGTATTGATAATACCTTCCAATACCTAGCAGGGCACTTTTCATTCATTTCAGTACAACACCATCTCAAGCTATTCCAGGGCACATCTTACATTGAAAAGGGAAGTTTTACATCTTAAACAAGTCATTTTTCTGACCAGGCTGATTTTACACATTTGTCTAAACCAGAGGAAAGCTGCTCCAGCGTTAGCCTTTAGCATTCAGGGATCTCTACCTACCAAAGTGTCCATAAGGCTTCTGAGAAGTCCAAATGCCAGAAAGGGATGTATTACCCTTCTCTTGCCTTTGGAAGTAGAGCAGGAGATGAAGAAAGAACTTTAAAATGTAAGCCCTTGCTCAGAGACTAAAATATGCAACTGAGAGGGGCAGCTGTGGCCCAAGATAGATTACTACACACAAATCTGTTAGCCTTTAAAGGGCAGTTTTGTGTTTCAGTTTTTGCTATAACAGATTGACATACACAACTTAACCCAAAGTATCTGTAAAGCAGGACTTTGCACCAAATATATTGAAACACATCCTTTGTGGTCCATGTTGATTATTCCAAAAACAAAAAAACCCCAACACTAATAAAAGTTACAACAAATATGCAGCAAAAAAATATGTATCAAATATGCATAACAAAATAGGAAGCTACTTAGGATCAGGTCAGACTATAGTCCATTAGTATCACCTAGTCTGACCAGCAGCCACACTCCAAAGCAGAAAGGAGATGTTCAGATCACTTGCCATGTAACACTTTGAAACTGCAGGTGCCACCTCAATATGCTTTGCCAATGAGCTATGGGCACCTTTCCTGCAATTGTGGACTGAAACGGGGGAGGAGGAACCCTCGCGCCCAAATGAGGAACATAAAAATAAGGAAATCTATCTGAGGTGAACCAGAGGGACTTGCTCCACAGAACAGCTCATTACTCCGCTACAGGGAGGGATGGAAAAAGAGAGAAGGGACCTCCGAACTAAAACCAGCCTGCTGCATCCTTTTTTTTTTTAAATAAAGTAAAAATAAAGGGAGCATGGAACCCCAACGAACCCAATGGCGTCACAGAGGACGCTATGTGACGTAACGGAGCTAGTCAGGCGCGCGCGAGGGGCGGTGATGTTATAGAGAAGAGAGTGCGGGTTTCCAATACATAACAGGCACGGGCATACACACACACCGCATACAGACACGCAGGTCCATTTCTCCCACTTCGTCACCCCATATGGGCCCCGAGCGCACCTTGCCAGCCACCCGGCCGAGCCGCACGATGCCCAGCTTGAAGTCGGTCATGGCCTTGGCCTAGCAGGGAGCAGAAGAGTGGGAAGCGTGGAAAAGGAAGGAGGAAGGGAGAAAAAGGCGCAGGGAGGGGGACGCCGATGCCACGCGCCGCCACCTCGCGCACGCCTTGAGGAATAAGATGGGGCGCGGGGGAGGGGCAGCGCACGGCGCTGCTGCTCGCCGCCGCCGCCGCCGCCACCTCCACCTGTCTCCTCCCCCTTCAACACTTTAGCCGCGGCCCGCTAATCAGCGAGCGAGGCGCGACCATGCGTCATTGATAGCCGCCCGTGGGCATCCAGGCTTTAGAGAGTGCATCCTTGACGCCACATCACGTGCGGTGACCGATGACGGACATCTCTCTCCCCCAACACACTCACTGCATCCTTCCGGCCCTTCCCCACATCCGGCGATTGGGCGGGGCTAAGCACGTGAGGCGAGCTTCGCCACTCCGCCTATTAAAGGAAATGTCACATATTATAGGCTTGTCATATTTTGAAGGGTAAAATAGAGAATATTGCCATGTTCTTAACTTTCAACAACAAAATAATAATATTCAGTTATTTATTTATTTATTTATTTGCTTTAATTAATTATCCTCTATTTGTACCGTATTTATTGGGCAATGGGTAAAAGGCGGATCTACACAGATCCTCATGAATTCATATGATTTTTTCATTCAAATTAAATAAAACCACCATGATACTGTAGACCAGGGGTGTCAAACTCAAATTCATCGGGGGCCGCATCAGCAGTTTGGTCACCCTCAAAGGGCCGGTTGTAGGACTATGTGTCCACTCTTTATTATCATAAATTATTGTCACTGCATTCAATTATTACTGTTTTTTGTAATAATGTAAGTACCGGTAATAACTAGCTCTGAAAGCAGAAACATAGTCAGAATAATGGCAAGTAGATATTCAAATGTACAATTATTGTACAATTTATTGAAAAATGATTTTTGGTAACAGACAGTAATTTTTTTTTTAAACATACAAATATTGCCAAACACTGTTTATTACACATATGGCAAACACAAGGCATTAACTTTTTTATTTGGTGCATACATCAGGGAATCAAGACGGGCTCTTGTGTGTCCTCTTGTCCAAATGTCTACACAGCAGCAAAAACAAGCGTCAAACCAATGCGCAAAGTGACCCTACTACAAAGGGGAGCAAAGTGTGGGGCACCCCTACAACTGGGTGGGGGCAAATAAATCATCCCAGTATTGGGGGGGGAGGTACGTTGTAGTTCTGCAACAGCATCCTGAAATAGCCATTTGGCCTGCCTGTGGGCATCCCCACAAGACGACACCTTGCCCGACCTCTGGGGCAGGTCAGCAAGGCAGAGATTTTGCCAAGGGCAATGCCCGCTCCGACGCCGGGAGGTCTCTAGGGCCACCTTTCCCATCTCCCTGCCCCTAAAGTGAGGAGACAGGACGCGACTGCACTCAGCTGTGGGGGAGAGAGAGGTGCACTGGCACCCTATTAGTATTCTGATCCCCCCCAAAAAATAAAATGCAACTGGGGTGGGTTGCGAAAGTGGGGAGAGGGCGGGGGGGAGCAAGGCGCAGACGTCTCGTCTGGACGTGCAAATCGGTGGGGTGGCGCACGGAGGCTGCCTGGGTCTGGCTGGTCCCGGGGGTGGGTTCCCGGTGATGGCGATGGGCAAGAGCCACGCTGCCCGTGGGTCTGCCCCATAGGGGAGGCTTCCCTCATCCCCGCAACCCAACGGAGAGCATGGCGTGAACGGACCCTGCCTGGAGCCGCCACAGCCGCCGGGGCGAAATGGGATTCTGGCTGCCCGGGGTCACCGCTCTCGCGCACCTGCCATGGGGCTCGGTCTGCCTGCCCGCCCGCTTCGCCTCCCTGCCTGCCTGCCTGTGCGCCTACCCGAGTCCCGAGGAGAGGGGCCTGCGCCAGCGAAGAGCCCGCGGCTGCGCTAAGCCAGGCGCCGTGGGAGGCGCCCCTTACCAGGCCCGGCCGCCAGCTCCCTGACCCGCTCGCCCCGCTGGCACTTACCGACCCCATCAGCTCCGCGGTGGGCTCTGCACAGGCCTCACCCAGCGCCGGGCAGCGGCTGCCTCAACATGGCGGCGGAGGGCGCGGGAGGGGCTGAGCACGGGGCGGGGCCTCGGACGGGCCCACTCGTGCGCCGGAAACTGACGGGCAGTGCACGAGCTGTCTGCTCCTGGGGCGCCGGGCGCTCTGCGCCGCCGCCATTTCTGCCTCTGGTTGGGGCGGCGGCGAGCGGGGGGCAGGCTGGCCAGCGCCGCCTCAATGGATGCTCCGGCCCTGGCTACACGGGCCGCATGACAAGGTCTGGCGGGCCGGATTTGGCCCCCGGGCCTTGTGTTTGACACCTGTGCTGTAGACCATGTCTTAGTCTGTAGGCAGCATCAAAAAAATCACGCATCCACTGTTTCGTGGGGCCGCAATGGCGCAAAAACGTGGTTATGAAGCACGGATCCTCATGGATCCTCATGATTTCTGAACTAGATCAGCCCGAAGTCACCATCAGATCAAACATCATGACCATGGGCACAGAATGCACCACAAAAATCATGGATCCACCGCTTCCTGGCGACACCACGGCGCAAAAACGTGGTTCTGAAGCACGGATCCTCACGGATCCTCACCCTTTTTGCACTGGGCCACACCAAATTCACCGTCAAATCTCACATCATAGCCAGGGGCACAGCCTGCACCAAAAAAAACGCGGCTCCACCGCTTCCTGGCGACACCGTGGCCTAAAAACGTGGTTTTAAAGCACGGATCCTCTTGGATCCTTATGCTTTTTGCATTGGGCTACACCAAACTGACCGTCAAATAACACAGCATAGCCAGGGGCACAGCATGCATACAAAAAAACACGGCTCCACCTCTTCCTGGCGACACCACGGCCCAAAAACGTGGTTCTGGAGCATGGATCCTCACGATTTTTGCACTGGGCCACACCAAACTGACCGTCAAATCACACATCATAGCCAGGGGCACAGCCTGCACCACAAAAAACACGGATCCACCGCTTATTGGCGACACCACGGCCCAAAAACGTTGTTTAGAAGCACGGATCCTTACGGATCCTCATGCTTTTTGCATTGGGCCTCCCAGAAGTGACCTGAAAATCACACAGCATAGCCAGGGGCACAGCATGCACCACAAACATCTCAGATCCACCTCTTGCTGGCGACACCACGGAGCAAAAACGTGGTTCTGGAGCACGGATCCTCACGGATCCTCACGCTTTTTGCACTGGGCCACCACAAACTGACCATCAAATCACACATCATAGCCAGGGGCACAGTATGCACCACAAAAAACACAGATCCACCGCTTCCTGGCGACACCACGGCCCAAAAACGTGGTTCTGAAGCACGGATCCTCACAGATCCTCACGCTTTTTGCACTGGGCCACACAGAATTCACCGTCAAATCTCACATCATAGCCAGGAGCACAGCCTGCATACAAAAAAACACAGCTCCACCGCTTGCTGGTGACACCACGGCACAAAAACGTGGTTCAGAAGCACGGATCCCCACGGATCCTCACGCTTTTTGCACTGGGCCACACCAAACTGACCGTCAAATCACACATCATAGCCAGGGGCACAGCATGCACCATAAAAAAACACAGATCCACCGCTTCCTGGCAACACCGTAGCCCAAAAACGTGGTTCAGAAGCACGGATCCTCACGGATCCTCACTAGGGTGGGTCATAAAAAACTTTTTTCGAAAATGTTTCCTCCCTTGATCTTATCTCAGGCGTATGGTATAAACATAGTTAAATTTCAAATTTGGGACAAATCGGTTAATATTTAGACCCTGCTCCTACAAATTGAAATTTTGCCTCACCACGAGTGATAAAAACATAGGAATTTGACTCATTTAATTCTCAGTATGTTAAATTGTGAACAGAACTGATTGCGGAAACTATTGAGGCATCTCTCTATTAGCTGCGGCAGGCAAAATTCTTGCAAGGATCTTAGCAAACCGTCTCTTAACAATATCCAAGGTGGCCCTTCCTGAATCCCAAAATGGTTTTCGGCCTTCTAGGGGGACAGTGGACATGATTTTCACCGCTCGACAACTTCAGGAAAAATGCAGAGAGCAAAACCAACCCCTGTATATGGCGTTGATCAACCTGACTAAGGCTTTCGACATTGTAAATCGTAATGCCCTGTGGACTGTCCTTCTGAAAATTGGTTGCCCAGATAAATTTGTAAACATTTTTCAGCTCCTCCATGATAATATGACAGCAACAATTGCAGATAACAATGGCTCTCAAAGTGAACCATTCACATTGGGATCAGGTGTTAAACAGGGTTGTGTTGTTGCCCCAACTCTATTCATTATTTTCATTGCCATGATCCTACACTTTGTCAAAGGGAAACTCCCCACTGGGGTAAAATTCATATATCAAACAGATGGAAAGCTCCTCAATCTGAGCAGGCTGAAAGCAAAGAGTAAGGTTACCGTAACTTCCGTCATACAGTAGAGCTTCAGTATGCTGATGACAATGTAGTGTGTGCATGCTCAGAGGATGACCTCCAAACCATCCTCAATATCTTCGCAGAAACTTACAAAAAACTTGGCCTCTCACGCGACAACCAAAAAAACAAAGTGCTGCACCAACAAGTACAAAATAGCCCCTCTGCAGTGCCACAAATCCAAATCAATGGTGTAACGTTGGAAAATGTCGATCACTTCTCCTACCTAGGCAGTTATCTTTCCACAAGGGTCAACATTGATGCCGAAATCCAGCATTGCCTGAGCTCTGCGAGTGCAGCTTTCTCCCGATTGGAGTGCAGAGTGTTTGGGGACTGGGACATTCGCAGGGAAACCAAAATGCTTGTTTACAAAGCTATTGTACTACCAACCTTACTGTATGCTTGTGAAACATGGACCACTTACAAACGCCATCTCCAACTCCTCGAAAGATTCTATCAACGGTGTCTCTGAAAAATCTTACACATCACTTGGGAAGACAGGTGAACTAGTGCCAGTGTACTGGAAGAAGCAAAGATCACCAGTGTTGAAGCAATGATTCTTTAACATCAACTTTGTTGGACTCGTCATGTTGTGTGGATCATCTTCTTCCAAAGCAACTACTCTATTCCAAACTTAGAAATGGAAAGCGTAATGCTGGTGGTCAACAAAAGAGGTTTAAAGACTCTCAAGGCAAATCTAAAAAAAATGTAGTATAAAAACCGACAACTGGGAAACACTGACCTGCAAGCGCTCCAGTTGGAGAACAGCCTTTACCAAAGGTGTCATGGGCTTTGAAGACACTCGAACTCAGAACACTAGGGAGAAACGTGTTAAAAGGAAGGCACACTTGGCAAATCCACACCGTGATCAACTCCCGCCCAGGAACCAATGTCCCCACTGTGGAAGGACATGTGGGTCCAGAACTGGCCTCCATATTCACTTATGGACTCATTGTTAAAACCGTGTTTACGGAAGACAATCTTACTCGGCTACGAGTGATCGAAGAAGAAGAAGAAGAAGAAGAAGAAAAAGAAGAGGAAGAAGATATCAGTTCTGTAGAGCTTGTTGTTTCACCAGTCCTAAGGCTGAGGGCAGCAATGGTTTTATTTTTACCTTCCCCTCCCCTTTTTATTTTCTTCTCACTTTTTCCCTCTTCCTGTTGGTCCTTTCCCTCTTTCCCTTTTATCCTTACCCTTGGTGGGCTAGTAGCTGGTAATCAGAGTGCCTCAGTTATTGGAGTCGAATTGTCTTTTAATCTATCTGTTTTATTGAATTTCTGATGTTGTACACTGCTCAGAGCCCACTTTGGTGAGGAGAGGAGCTTAAAAATCTAATAAATAATAACAATTAGTATTATAATTATTGTTTTTTAAAAAGGGCCAGGGCGAAGGCTGAAGCCCATTCTCCCCTTTCACTGTGGTACCAATCCAAATTTGGCCCCTGTGGTGCTTTTCCCACAAGGAGGTCACAACTGCTGCCCTGCTGCAAGTCCCTGTGGCAATCTTGTGTTTCGCAGTCTCGTTTTGCCCTTAGAACTGATGGCATACTTGCATTCATTTGCTTTTCCTCAATTGCCTTATAACAGGATTAAGTGGTGGTTGCACCTGATTTGTAATGTGATATCATATGCCTCAGAAACATCTGATAATTCCCATTCCCACAGGCCATGAAATATACTTAATCAGAAGAGATCCCCTTCCATCAACAATCCTTGCACTTGCTCTTATCCCTTTTGGGGCAGAGTTAACTAAAGAAAAGATGATCCTTTGGGGGAGGGCTAATCACATCTGCCCCCCTTACCACACATCTACCTGTGAAGATGCTGGTGTGCTGGCAATCAAAAGATGTGTGGGGAGGTGAGACAAAGGTTTTTCTTAGCTATACATGCAGGGAGGGAGCAAAGCTCCAGTAGAATTGTGCCAACACCTCAGTGGGCTTACCTCAGCCCAAACTGGCTGCTGTGTAGGTCTGTGAGGCCCTCACTTCATTTATAGTCCCCCTTCTCCCCAGTGGGGACTCCAAAAGAAACACATCCTTCTCCTGACCTCTACTTGGCACTCACACCATCCTGCCAGTTCTAGTGGTGCATCCAGCACCTCAGGGGCTCTCCATGGTTGCTTATGAGAAGAACTGGCTCTGCATTCCATACAAAATGTTGTTGTGCCTGCTGTTTGCTACAGGGACTGAAGATTTCTTCCCCAGGTTTTGGTCCTGATCAAAAACCAGTTAAGCACTTCCATGCCCCAATCATTTAAACTGCAGAATAAACTTGGCCCTTCCATGAATCCCATTGAAATCTACAAAATTATTTGGTTGTGTCTCAGCATATTCATGGGAAATGTCACTATTACAAAGAGTTTGGGAGAAGATTTTGGACTTGATATTCCGCCTTTCACTCCGCTTAAAGGTAAAGGGACCCTTGACCATTAGGTCCAGTCACGGATGACTCTGGGGTTGCGGCGCTCATCTCGCATCATTGGCTGAGGGAGCCGGTGTACAGCTTCCGGGTCATGTGGCCAGCAGGACGAACCAGAGCAGCGCATGGAAACGCCGTTTACCTTCCCGCGAGAGCGGTTCCTATTTATCTACTTGCACTTTGAAGTGCTTTCGAACTGCTAAGTTGGCAGGAGCTGGGACCGAACAACGGGAGCTCACCCTGTCGTGGGGATTCGAACCGCCAACCTTCTGATCGGCAAGCCCTAGGCTCTGTGGTTTAAACCACAGCGCCACTCTTAAGGAGTCTCAAAGCAGCTAACAATCTCCTTTCCCTTCCTCCCCCACAACGGACACCCTGTGAGGAGCTGCATGTGGAGGAGCAGGGAAGCGAACCCGGCTCACCAGATTACGAGTCCACCGCTCTTAACCACTACATCACGCTGGCTCAAAGACTAATAGATGCCAGCTATACATAATGTTGTGTTTCCTGGACAGCAAGCAGTTAACACCATCGTTCTGATTCTGGGAACTCTGCCAAGGTATCCAGGCAACTATCATTTGTCTGAGAGAAGGCGAAGTTGGTTTCACTTTTGCCTTCCCGAGTAGTGTATGCTGTAGTGTGTATCGTAGCTATGGAGCTTGACTCCTCAGGTTTTCTTTTGTTTGTGAGTCAATAAATATGTAGTTTAGAATACAACTGTCTGGACCTCAGTTATTCCAGACACAGAGAAGCAGACCTAAAATTGCCAACACAAGGCGCTGCGCGATTCTGCTGAGTGAGTGAGAGAGCCTGCCCAACGGAAGCGTGGCTGGACACCATTGCGGAGCCAGGGCTCGTTAAGACGATTTATGGCTGCTCCGGGCAGCAGTACAAGAAGAAGAGAGACTCCACTATGGCTACACTGTCACATTTATCACAGGTTATGGAAGCGCCATTAAGAGATAGCACGGCTTTTTTGGCAAAGCGTCCTGAAGTGATTAATGGCCAGGACGGGAGGTCTGTGTGTCTGCTGCAAGCGGCAGCATGAAAGCCCAGCTGGAGGACTGCTTTGTGCAAGCTTTGAGGCATAAAGCAGGGAAACCTCGCTGGTGAAGAGGAGCCGTTTCCTGGAGCTGGGAGCTGAGAGGCAAGTGCTGAGTTTGCAGCCACGTGAGTTACCTCAAGCCCCAGGGGGGAGATGGCAGAATCCCATGAGAACTTTACACCGCCCTTCCCCAGGCTAAATGGGAGGAATTGGGCTAACTGGTCGCGAAAGATGAAGGTCCTCTTAACTGCTAAAGATTTGTGGACTTGTACTACTGCCCCACCAGTGCAAGCCCCTGCTGCTGCAGCAGCTAGGGCCAAGAAGAAAGATGAGAGAGCTACTGCTCACTTAGTCATGGGCATTGAGGAAGAGCAGATGGTGCACATAGACACTGCCACCAACGCCCACGAGATTTGGGGGGCTCTCCAACGTGTGTTCCAGAGAGATACAGCGGGTGCACGCATTCACACCACCAGGCAGCTGTTTGAGCTACGTTTGCAACCTGGAGGCTGTGTGCGTGAGCACACCAACAAGATGTTGGCAATCTTCAACCGTTTGAGACAGCTGCAGGTTCCATTTACGGAGGAACAGAAAGTTTACATTTTGCTTAGTTCGTTAGACCCCAGTTTTGAGACGCTTTCTCTCACTCTGGAAGCCTTGCCAGCAGCACAACTGAGCATTGATTATGTATCGGGGAGGCTGCAGGATGAACAGGATAGGAGAGAAAGAGAGAAAGGAAAAGCTGTTAAGGGGGGTTGCTCTTTGCCCAGGAGTGGGGGTGCAGAGGCTGCTGAGAGCTCTGTTAAAGCTCTTGCAGTGAAGAAATGTTTTGGCTGTGGGTCAGATAAGCATCTAATCCGGGACTGCAGCCAAGAAAACTTCAAAGCTGGTTTCCATGGCAACCGCCAGAGGAAAGGGAGACCACGTCGTGGAAGGAAAGCATCGTCCAGAGAAGGCAGAGAAGATAAAGCAGCTGCATACGCTTTCATTGGAAAGACTGTTGCCAGCCCCAAGCTACGTTGGATTGTGGACAGTGGAGCCAGTAGGCATCTAGCGCCACCTGGCAGTCAGTTGCGGAACTGCAGGACGATCCAAGATGCTACTACAGTCACTTTGGCAGATGCAACCACTAAATCTGTCACCAAAGCTGGTGTTTTTTATATGCCTTGTCTGAATGATGACATTGATGTGTTTGTTTTAGATGGCATGAAGTATGGCTTACTTTCTGTTTCAGCTTTAGACCTTGCAGGTTACATGGTCAGTTTTGGTAACCAGGTATGCACCATCTCCAAAGGTGGAAAGCAGTTGGTCCAGGTGAGAGGCCATGATGGGGTGTACATACTGGAAACTGACAACAGCGCCGCAGCGAGGGCGCAGGGTGCTGAAACAGGTAAAAACAGTTTTGAGACGGCACACGCGCATTGTGCCAACAAACCCACCCACGATCAATGTTTACACTTGTGGCATCGCAGGTTTTCGCACGCCAATTGGGGGTACGTGCGCAAGCAGGTAGAGTGCACTGAGGGTTGTAAAATGAAGGAGTGCACTAAATTCCTAGACTGCCGAGCTTGCAAGAGATCGAAGGTGCATTCTTGCAGTTACCCAAGGTCAGACAGGGTGGCCAAGCAGGCGTTTGAGCTGATTCACGCCGATCTGTGTGGACCAATGCAGGTTCCCAGCATGGGCCATGCCCGCTTTGTACTATGTCTGATCGACGATTATTCTCGCGCCGGCTGGATTTTCCCGCTCAGGGACAAGGGGCAAGCGGCGAAAGAGATTAAAGAATGGGTGGAGGCAGTAGAGGTGGAATTTGGCACCAAAGTGAAATCTTTCCAGACCGATCGAGGCACTGAGTTTACTTGTGCAAAGTTGCAGGATTTCTTTCGTGCCAAAGGCATTAAGCATAGAAAAACTTCTCCTTACGCTCCTCAGGAAAATGGAGTTGCAGAGCGCAGGAACAGAACCCTGCAGGAGGCAGTTGATGCTATTTTGTTTGATTCGGGTCTGCCAAAATTCTTCTGGGCCGAAGCATGGAAAACTGTATGTCACACTTTGAACAGGACATACAACTCTGTGGTAGGGACCACGCCCTATTTTCTTCTCTACGGAAAGAAGCCCAAGGTGCACTACTTCCGTACCTTCGGGGCAGAGGCCTGGGTCCTGATACCCCGGCAGTTACGTAGGAAGGGCAGCCCGAGGTCACAGAAACTTATTTTCTGCGGCTATGACACAGGGTCGAAAGCCTGGAGATTTGCTTATCCGAGTGGAAATCGTTCTCGGGTGGTGATCAGCCGCAGCGCAGAGTTTTGTGAGCAAGATGGCTGGAAGAGGATTCATGGCAATCCTGAAGTGCTCACAGACTTGTTCAGCGGTCTTGACTACCAGGATCCGTCAGACACACCCACTGGTGATGCTGATGGTAGTCAACCTGCTGGTGTTTCGGGCCACGATCCCGAACACGACCAGGGTGCAGTGCCAGAGGGGGCAATCCCTAAGAGTCAGGTGAAGTCTGAACCCAGCAGCGCACCCACGTCTCCAGGGGAGACAAGAGCTAGGAGACAGAAGCGCAGTAGGTCTCCACGCTCACCTTCAGGCAAGTTCAGTCCAGGAGGGCACAGCAAGCGCAGCAAATCGCTTGGCGGTTCTCCAGATGCCAGGGACTCACAGACTGAGTCCAGCACGTCTGGGTCAGAGGGGGAGTCTCCAGTGGTGCCATGGCGTTCCAAGCGCACCACGAAAGGCAAACCTCCTGACAGGTTCAAAGCCACCACGGTTTGGGCCCATGTTGCTCTGTGCGAACCGGAGAGCTTCGCCGAGGTGCGGAAGTTACCTCAAGCAGAGTCCAGCAAGTGGCAACAAGCGATGGAGAAAGAGCTTAGTGCCATGAAATCGCTTGGAGTGTTCACACTTACAACTCTGCCAGCTGACCAGCAAGCTGTGAGTTGTCGCTGGGTCTATAGGTTGAAACCCACTGCAAGTGGAGAGCCACAATACAAAGCGAGATTGGTGGCCAGAGGGTTCAGCCAGAGACCAGGAGTGCATTACTCCCAGGTTTATGCACCCACATCCCGCAGTGAGACCATGAGGTTACTGCTAGCAGTAGCAGCACAGAGAGGTGCTGAGGTTGCACATTTCGACATCGACGTCGCCTACCTGAACTCACCGCTGCAGGAGGAAATCTACATGCTACCTCCTCCAGGGTTTGAAGGCGATAGTCCAAATTTGGTTTGGAGACTACACCGTTCCATTTATGGCTTGAGACAATCTGCCAGAAACTGGAATATTTGTCTCAACCAGGCTCTGGAGAAGCTAGGCTTCAGGAAGAGTCGTGCAGACAGTTGTTTGTACCTAAAGGGTTCAGGTCAGCAACAAGAATTGGCATTAATTTTTGTCGACGACATTGTCCTTGTTGCTAGTACAAACAAACAGGTGCAGGAGTTTGCAAGTAAGCTGAGGCAGCACTTCAAACTCAAGGAGTTGGGTCCTGTGAGCATGTATCTAGGGGTTCACATTCACAGAGACCAAGATGGCAATTTTGTACTTAACCAGAGCTCAAAGATTGATCAGTTGCTCAAGAAATTCAACATGGCAGACTGTAAGGGTGTGAGGACACCAATGGAGACATGCTTTGTTAAAGACAATCAGTCTGATGAAAAGAAAGAGTTTGAGCACAAGGAGGTGTATCAATCTGCTCTGGGCAGCCTGCTCTATTTGTCTCAATGGAGTAGACCCGATATTGCATTTGCAGTCAATCTGCTGAGTCGAGAAGCAGCCAAGCCCAGTGTGATGGCCTGGAACGGGATTAAGAGAGTTCTTAAGTATCTGCAAGAAACCAGAGAGTTTAGCCTCACACTGACAGCCCAGGGCAATGAACAGCTTCAATGTTGGGCTGACGCTGATTGGGCTAGCGACTCAGACAGAAAGTCAATATCTGGGATGGTCATAATGTTCGGAGATTCTGTAATTGGCTGGAGGTCCAAAAAGCAAAGTCTGATTGCACTGTCATCGACTGAGGCAGAATTCAGTGCTCTGTCAGAACTGTGTCGTGAGCTTGAATTCTACAAGTGCCTAGTCGAGGATGTGTGTGAGAAGTGTTACCTGCCCATCACCATATGGGAGGATAACCAACCATGCCTGAAATTGGCAGAATCCGGTCAATTCAATGCACGAACGAAACATTTGGATATTCGGTTCAAAAATGTGCATGAGAGTGTTAGGACAAATGTGGTCAGGCTGAAATATTGTCCTAGTGAAAAGAATCTCGCAGACGGTTTCACCAAACCCCTAAGTTTCCAGAAACATGAAGGTTTCTGTGAGGGATTGAACATGGGTTGAGATGTATTTATGTATACCCAGAATTGCGAACGAGAGGGGGTGTTGTGTTTCCTGGACAGCAAGCAGTTAACACCATCGTTCTGATTCTGGGAACTCTGCCAAGGTATCCAGGCAACTATCATTTGTCTGAGAGAAGGCGAAGTTGGTTTCACTTTTGCCTTCCCGAGTAGTGTATGCTGTAGTGTGTATCGTAGCTATGGAGCTTGACTCCTCAGGTTTTCTTTTGTTTGTGAGTCAATAAATATGTAGTTTAGAATACAACTGTCTGGACCTCAGTTATTCCAGACACAGAGAAGCAGACCTAAAATTGCCAACACAAGGCGCTGCGCGATTCTGCTGAGTGAGTGAGAGAGCCTGCCCAACGGAAGCGTGGCTGGACACCATTGCGGAGCCAGGGCTCGTTAAGACGATTTATGGCTGCTCCGGGCAGCAGTACAAGAAGAAGAGAGACTCCACTATGGCTACACTGTCACATTTATCACACATAACCTTTAGCTTAAAAAATAGCAACAATATCTATCTAATGGAACAGTGCAGTGTACTAGCTAGTGTCATAGAATCTTAAAATCATAGAGCAGGAAGATACCACAAAGGCCATCTAGTCCAACTCCCTGCCATGCTGCAACACACAAGCAAAGCACTCCTGGCAGATGGGCAGCCAGCCTCCACTTAAAAACCTCCAAAGAAGGAGACTCTACCACTCTCTGACGTGGCGTATTCCACTGCCCTAACTGTCAGAAAGTTCTTCTTAATGTTTAGGTGGAATCTCTTTTTCCAGAGTTGGAATCCATTATTCTGCGTCCTAGTCTCTAGAACAGCAGAAAACAAGCTTGCTTCCTCTTCAACATGACATCCCTTCAAATATTTAAACATGGCTATCATGTCACTCCTTAATCTTCTCTTCTCTAGACTAAACAAATCCCGCTCCCTAAGTCTCTCCTCATAGGGCTTGGATTCCAGACCTTTTACATTTTGGTCACCCTCCTCTGGACATGCTCCAGCTTGACAATATTCTTCTTCAACTGTGGTGCCCAGAACTGTACACAGTATTTCAGGTGAGGTCTGACCAACCAGAATAGAGTGGTAGCATTCCCTTGCTTGATCTAGACACTATACTCCTATTGATGCAGCCCAGAATCACATTGGCTAAGACTCCCAGATCCCTTTCACAGGTACTGTTGTCAAGCCAAGTGTCCTCCTTCTGCGCATTTCATTTTTTCTACCCAGGTGTAGTACCTTACATTTCTCCCCATTGAACTCCATTTTGTTTGTTTTGGCCCAGCTCTCTAGGCTATTCAGGTCATTTTGAATTCTGACCCTGTCCTCTGGGGTATTAGCAACCCCTCCCAGTTTGGTATCATCTGCAAATTTGATTAGCATGCCCTCTATTCCATCATCCAAATCATGCCCTCTATTCACCAGGAAGCGGTGGATATAAAAACCAACTCCATGAATAAGAATTCTATGGAAAAGGACCATCCCTGCCATGATGATGAAAACTATGTGTTTGGATTTTGCTCTATTATACCAACCTGTAGAATATGACAGTTCGCAGTTTCAAAATCTATTTGGCCACAGTGGATTGACAATCTGGACACACAAAAACCTGTTGAAGATCTTTCGAATCAATGCCTATGCAAAAGCAGTGGTACCAGTCCTTGCAGTTTCCTTCACAGTAAACCATAGATAGGTCACCAATGGGCCTCCTGCACCCTTCCTTCAAAAAACATAGTGACCAGTGGTCTTCAAACAAGGAAGGTAAAATATTTAAGCAATAGGTTAGTGTATCCTTCCATCCCTCTGGGCATGATCTAGACACAGTAATGTGTCTTTCAAGATTTGTCTCTTCTTGGGAGCAATTTCCAGTTGAAAATATTTTGTCTTGTCCTTCATGATAGGTTTTCCCACTGTACTGTATTATTTCTTTAGCAATCCAGGGTCTAATGGCAGCCATATCCTTTTGTGTGAACGGTATTTGGGCATCAGAAGCAATTAGATGTGCAATGGTACATGTGAAAGGACCGCAGTCATTAGAATTACCTTGCCTGGGTATATCAGTTGGTGCAAAAAATAAATTTAAAAAATGACCAGTCCGCAAAACTATAGGGACATTTTGAATCCATCTCATGCAGATATGTTAAGAAGGATGTTATTGCATCAATCACAGAGTGGTTCAATCCATGTTTGGAATCTAGGCAGAGCATGGTCTTCCTTTTAAAAATGATTACCGGTACTATCAGTATCCAGAGCTGAACCTCAGTGCCCGGGCAGAACGACGGGGGTGAGGACGCTCCTTCAGGAATACTGGGCAGAGGCCGTTTAGGGCTTTAAAGTTCAGCACCAACACTTTGAATTGTGCTCAGAAACGTACTGGGAGCCAATGTAGGTCTTTCAATACAGGTGTTATATGGTCTCTGCGTCTGCTCCCAGTCACCAGTCTAGCTGCCACATTCTGGTTTAGTTGTAGTCACCTTCAAAGGTAGCCCCACGTAGACCGCTTTGGAGTAGTCCAAGTGAGAGAGAACTAGAGCATGCACCACTCTGGTGAGACAGTCTGCAGGCAGGTAGGGTCTCAGCCTGCTTACCAGATGGAGCTGGTAGACAGTTGCCCTGTATACAGAATTGACCTGCGCCTACATGGACAGCTGTGAGTCCAAAATGACTCCCAGGCTGTGCTCCTGGTCCTTCAGGGGCACAGTTACCCCATTCAGGACCAGGGAGTCCTCCACCCCAGCCCGTCCCCTGTCCCCCAAGAACAGTACTTCTGTCTTGTCAGGATTCAACCTCAATTTGTTAGCCACCATCCATCCTCCAACCACCACCAGACACTCACACAGGACCTTCACTGCCTTCACTGGTTATGATTTGAAAGAGAGGTAGAGCTGGGTATCATCCGCATATTGATGGACACCCAGCCCAAACCCCCTGATTATCTCTCCCAGAAGCTTCATGTAGATGTTGAAAAGCATGGGGGAGAGGACGGAACCCTGAGGCACCCCACAAGTGAGGGCCCAGGGATCTGAACACTCATCCCCCAACAACACTTTCTGGACACGGCCTAGGAGGAAGGAGCGGAACCACTGTATAACTTCAATTCAATATATTTATTGCATTAGCCCTCTGGCCATAGCACATAGTAAAAACCAGACAGGTGTCTGACAAGGAAATACATAAAATATAACAGATACATTTTGTACATTGCCAGTACATATAAAACTGTGGGTATAAAATCATATAAACGATACAGATATGGTAAAACGGGGGCAGGGCAGGTCTGCGTTGTTTAAGACGGGAAGTAGCTGGAACTAATGCTAGGGCAAATTAGCCAAAGAGGCGGCCCTAAGTTTCAGCGCCTGGAGTATGTAAATAGCCACTCCTCTTGTAACCATAGGGTTGGCATCCACCAATAGGTATTTCATGCGCTCAACGTCCAGGGCGATGGAAGACGGGATTAGGAGGAAAAGCCTAGGTCTGACTGTGTCATATAGGGGACAATAGAAAAAGAGGTGGATAAGATCCTCTATCTTTCCCTTGTTACAAGGGCAAAGTCGGAGCTCCAGGGGGGTGTTGAGGTATGCGCCCCGTAAGAATTCCATAGGAATAGCGTGGAATCGGGCGAGGGAGAAGGCCCTTCTTAGCGTGGGGTTCGTCAGGACAGTTAAGTAATGTGCCAGCATTCTGACTGCTTTCACACGTGGGAACCACGTGGACAGTCTGGCCGCATTCGATCATGCAAGGTCGAAGTCTTCGTCCTTTGCTAAAACCCAGTCACGAATTTTGTCTTTGTCCCATACGGACAAGGCGGCAAAGTCTGGGAGGGAGTAGTGGTTACATATGAACTCCATTCCCTTTAGCCAGGTACTGCTGCTCCTGAAGACTGTGAAGGCTTGTTTCGCTAAAGATGAATTTGGACTGTCTACCAATGATTTGTAGAAGGTGATTATCTTGATGTGGGCCTTTGCTACAATAGATGGTAGGCCCAGTTCCAATCACATTTGGGCGGCCATTGTCCCATTAGGGAGGCCCAGGATCTTTCTTGCCAGGCGGTTTTGCAGGGACTCCAGTCTTTGGAGGATGTTTGGATTCCACCCCCATATTTCCACCCCTTAGTGTTTTGATATTTTTGCTTTTCTTTTTCTTTGCTTCTAATTTACTTCTTTGTGGTTTCTTGCTAGTTACTGGGTGTTTCATGTCTGCTGGTTTGAGTAGGTTGTTCATTTGATCAGTGTCACTTGGCTTTGTAGTTCTTCCTTTCCTTTTCTTTTCTTTTTTTAATTTTTAATAAACTTTATTTTAATTATTCACATACATATACATCCATAAACCCCCACACACAATAAAAAAGGACCATACATAACAATCATACATTCCTCCTATACATGCAATCATTATACAACTATACATTCAAATACCTTACATAAACTATCATACCCCCCCTCCCACCAATCACGCCCCTTCTTATTTCCATTCTTATCCATTCCTTTTAAACACTTCATTTTTATACCACTATACAATTATTCATTCAATTACCTTACATACATATTAAAATACACACCCATTCATATTCATTCCTACCCATCATCCTTACCTCATTCTTTCCCACATTATCCACATACATACCACCCTTCTCCATTTCTTCTCCCCCCCTCCCTCCCATACACAAAACATTAAAATTGACTTCCTACCGTTCTTCTTCATGCTTTCTATATACTTACTCTTGATTCCCTTGCGTTTTCTCCTCTAAATAATTGTCCACGTACTAATCTATCTGTCATATTTAGATAAATATTTTACATTTACTTATCTTGTTTCCTGTTTCTATTTCCTTATCTTAATCTAGGCAGATCACTAATTCTGTACTTACTCCTTCTTTCCCTAAATACTCATCCACATATCTCCATTCCCCTTTGATCTTTTGTTTCTTTACATCTCTAATTGCAGCTGTCATTTTTGCAAGATTCATATATTCTACCAACTTATTGTGCCATTCTTGTAGAGTCGGGATTTTTTCTGTCTTCCAGCATTGTGCCAGCAATATCCTTGCTGCTGCGCACGCATACAGGAAAATATTCTTTCTATCCTCTGGTATTGTGCTTGGCATTATGCTCAGTAACATTGCTTCTGGTGTTTTTAAAAAAGTTAATCTTAACATTTTTTTCATTTTTTCATATATTAGGTTCCAATATTTTTTTAATTCCACACAGTTCCACCAACAATGATAGTAATCGCCCACCTTGTCTCTACATTTCCAACACTGGTTTGATTGTGTTTTGTATATCTTAGCTAGTCTATCCGGGGTCAAATGCCATCTATAAAATATTTTGAGCATATTTTCTTTAATATTTACACATGCTGTAAATTTCGAACTGCTTTTCCAAATACTTTCCCATTGATCTAGGCAAATTGTTCTCCCTATATCCCGAGCCCACCTAATCATTACATGTTTTACTTCTTCTTCTTTGAGGTCCCAATCTAATAAATATTTATACAACTTTGCTAATGGCTTGTTCGTGTTTTCTATTAATAATTCCTGTAACTTTGATTTATTCTCCTCAAAACCTATTTCCAAGTGTTTATGAAATAAACTATAGATTTGAATATAATTAAACCAACTTGTGCAATGACTTTTAATTTGTTCATAAGTTTTTAACTTCCATTGGTTATTTTCCTTTACCATTATCTGTTCATATGTTAACCAATTTCCTTTTTCTTTTCTTCCAGTTATGGCTGTAATTTCGAATGGGGAGAGCCATTTGGGTATTTTAGGTTCCAGTTTAAATCTATGATCTATCCAAATCTTGAATAAAGATTTTTTAACAATGTGTTCTGTAAGTTCTTTCACACTTCCCTTTTTCTCCTGAATGAAGTATGAATGCCATCCTACTATATTTCTGAACCCCTCCAACTCCAACAATTCTTTGTCTTCCAAAGTGATCCATTCCTTAATCCAGCTTAATCCTGCTGCCACATAGTATAGTTTTAGATCCAGAACCCCCCAGCCCCCCCTTTCCTTTACATCAGTCAAAAGTTTGTATTGTATTCTAGGTTTCTTCCCTCCCCAAATAAATTTACTAAGATCCTTTCTCCAGATTTCAAAATTTTCGTTTTTTCCCACAATTGGTAACATTTGGAAAAGAAATAACATTTTTGGCAAGATGGACATTTTTATCGCCGATACCTTCCCCATCATTGTTAATTTTAGTGATTCCCACCTCTCTAAATCTTTTTTAATTTCTTTCCAGGTTTTAATATAATTATCTTCAAATAATTGTGTATTTTTTTCCGAGACTATTATTCCTAAATATTTTACCTTCTTAACTATTTCCCAATTTAGTTTCTGTCTTAAATCTTCCAATTGTTTTCCTTTAATATTTTTTATTATTATCTTGGTCTTCTTTTCATTAACACTAAACCCCAAAACCTCCCCATACTTTTGTAATTTTTCTTGTAATTTTCCTAACACTTCCTTGGGGTCCTCAATCATTAATATAATATCATCGGCAAAGGCCCGAATTTTAAACATACTCCTTCCTACCTTTACACCTTGTATCTCCTCATCTTGATCTATATCCCTTATTAAATATTTGATTGCCAATATAAATAATAATGTCCCTTTTGTAATGGGGAATTCCTCTGCAATTTCACCGTTTATAATTAATCTTCCGACCTGTCTACCATATATAGCCTTTACCCCTTTCAAGAAATCTCCTGTTATTCCTCTTTCAATTAATGCTTTTTCCATAAACCTCCACTCCAGGTTGTCGAAGGCCTTTTCCGCATCTAAAAAAATCAATGCTGTCTTTTTCCCGGGGTTCCATTCCAGGCATTCAATCAAATCTAACAGTATTCTCATATTTTTCATCATTTTCCTTCCCGGAAGGAATCCCTGCTGGTTTTCTCCAATTATTTTATTTAATACTTTTTTTTTAACCTTTCCGCCAAGATATTAGCATAGATTTTATAATCTGTATTCAGTAAAGATATCGGCCTAAAATTTCCTGGATGGGGGCTATGTTCCGTACTTTTAGGAACCAAGGCTATATATGCTTCCTGCCATGTACCCGGGAATATTCCCCACTCCAATATTCCATTTACTAATTTACCATAGACTCCTTTTAGCTCCTCTTTAAATATTTTGTAGTGATATCCCGTTAGACCATCTGCTCTGGGTGCTTTTCCTTGCTTTAATTTACTAATAGCATTTCCTATTTCCACTTCTGTTATTGGGCTATTCAACATTGTCTTATCTTCTTCTTTAATTTGCTCCATTCTATGATTTTCAAAATATTTTTTTATTTTGCCTTCCTCTATAATACTTCCCTTATATAATTTTTCATAATAACTATTTAAACACCTACTAATATCCTTGGGATCGGTCAGGTTTTTTCCCCCTTCTTTAACACTAATAATTGTTCTATCCTTCTGTTTCTTCCTTATTTGCCAAGCTAAAAGCTTCCCTACCTTTCCTCCTGATTCAAATGTTTTTTGTTTCATCCATTTAATTTTTTTCTCTACTTCATTCCCTATTATTATTGCTACCTCTTTTTGTAACATTTTGATTTGGTTGGCCAATTCCACTCTCTTCGGATTTTTCCCTAATTCTTTTTCTTTTTTGCCAATTTCTTCGTTTATCCTTTCCAAATTAGCCTCTCTTTTTTCCGGACAAGATGTTTCTGCTGAATATATAAACCTCTAATAAAAGCCTTACTGGCATCCCAGATAGTTGTTAATTCAGTGTCTTTTTCCGTATTATTTCTAAAATATTCAATCAATAATTCTTTACTTTTTTTCACAAAATCTTCATCATTTAATAAACTGTCATCCATTCTCCATCTGCCTCTCCCTCTTTCACCTTCTTTTATTCTCACCATAATGGGGTTATGATCTGATAAAGATTTCTCCAGGATCTTACATTTTTCCATCATGGACATCAGTCCTGTAGTTGACCATACTAGGTCTATCCTGGATAAAGATTTTTTCGCATCAGAATAGTAGGTGTATTCTCTTTCCTCTGGGTGCTTGGCCCTCCAACAATCTATTAATTGGTAATTATTTATTATATTTTGGAAAGTCCCTGGCAATTTCCCTTTATTGTTCCTATTTCCTGATCTATCTATTTTTGGCTCCATCACTCCATTAAAATCCCCCACAATCATAATTTCTTCTTGTTCTATTAGTTATTCCATTACCTGCCCGATTTTTTGAAAAAACTTTGCTTTGCATCCATTTGGTGCATATATATTAATTATTATCCAATCTCCTTTGCCTGTATGTATTTTGATTATTACTACCCTCCCCTCCTCATCCTGAAAGATTTTTTCCGCCTTAATTCCATTTCTAACATAGGTTACCACTCCCTTCTTTTTCTTTTCATTTAACGATACAAATTCATTACCAAGTTTGGGATTACATAGCAATCTTTCATGCTTCTGGTAAACATGGGTCTCTTGTAAACAAATTACATCCCATTTACCTTTTTTTAATATATGTTCAATTCTATTTCTTTTACCCTTATTATTTAATCCATTTACATTCCAAGAAACAATGTTTAACTTCATATTTTTATTTACTTTATTCTATGTTATATATTTCAGTTCTCCCTTCTCACAGAATAGTTTCAGCTTTCAGTATATATATCTTTCAAAGAAACAAAGTAAAACAGTGTAATTAAAAAAGAAATCACAAACAAATTCAGTTTTTGATTTTCGTCAGTTTAAGCAGACAGATTCCCCCCTATTCACTCTTCCTCTTGGTTGCCGTCTTCCTTCAACTCTCCTTCTTCTAAGAACAGTTCTTTTTTATATCTGCTGCAGAATCGTTTCGTTTCCTCAACCGATCTCAAAGTTTTTTCCCTCTCTTTAAAAATGAAGGAGACGCCTTCATGCATACCATATCCCTTTCTTCCTTAGAGCCTCTGTCAAAGTTTTATAATTTTGTCTCTTTAATGTTAATCGTTTAGGTATTTCTTTATAAATTGCAATTGACCTTCCTTCTATCACCAATTCCATCTGCTTCTATTTTTGTAAGACTTTGTCCCTTAACAGCATTGAATTGAAAAAAATGAGGCAATCTGCTGGTCTTTTGACTCCTTTTACACTTCTTGCTTTGTCAATCCTGAGCCTGAAGATTTTATCAATATCCAGAGTCAGTTCATCTTTACTCACGGCCAGCCAAGCAGCCAGTTCCGCAATAATTCTCTCGTCCACTGGTTCGTTTCCCAACTCCGGCACTCCTTTCAGACGGAGAATATGCGCTTTTTGTTTCATTTCCAACATGGCCATCTGGTCGGCCAGTTCCTCCTGTATTTTCCACAGTTCCTTTCTTTCCTCCTCTTCTCTTCCTTGATTTTTCTTTATCTCTTTATTGTCTGCTACCAATTTCTTTATGGAATCATCATGTTTGAGCATCTTTGTATTTACTTCTTTCAAATTTGTCTCTAGCTCTTTGTCCTTTGTGTACAGTTCTTTTATTTGGGTTGACATGCCTTCTATTGCTTTGGTGTTAGAGTCAATCGCATTTGTATTTGCTTCTACTTTGCAGATTACTGAGTCTAATTTATCATTTATGGTTTTATTCATCTCTTCAATCGCTTCCCTAATGTTTGCCAGGGCATCAGATTCACCCGCTGCCGCAGTTGATTGTCTTCTGGGAGGTTGTCCTCCTGTAGGTTGTCCTCCTGTAGGTTGTGCTGTTGCTCCTTTTATCTTTGTTCCCGTCATTTTTGCAATTTCTCTTATTTACTTTCCTTTTCACACTTCACTTATGGTACTCTTATGGGCTCCTAATCTCTTTTATCAGGAGTCCCCTTCCCCTTTTATACTCAGGGGGTCATCTGTCTTTGTGCAAGTTTTAAAATCATTGAGCCTTCAGGGAATTAATCAGATCTAAATAAGAAAGGGCATAGAGAGAAGTTGAGTGATCAATCAGAATTATTAAGCACCAGTAGATGTCGCTCTCCGTTGCTAGCTCCTTTTCTGGTTCTGCTTACTTTCCTGTAATCTATCGCCTTTACCCTTCACACTTCCGTGAAGGAGGCGGAAGTTCAGTTCTCCTCTCAGTTACTCAGCAATAATCCTCCATTTTTACTCAGCAGAATCCTCCATCTTTCACTCTTCTCTCCTTCTCTCCTTCCGCCCTTCCCCCGTATCTTTTCCAATTCCGTATCGCCGCTTCTCTGACCAAGTGCTCCTTCCCGTTCTCCTCTCTATCTCCTTCGCGCCTAGACGCTTTGCAGCCCCCACCACTCCTCCGTGGCTCAAAGCCCGTCACCTGGCGCTTAGCTATCCTGCGTTGCTTTCGGCGTATGACTGGACCCGCCGTCTCCTTGCAACACGTAAGTTACAGATAGCTTTCCCCTACCGCAATCCACCGCATGGGTTAAAACAGTCCACGGGGTATCCTTTCCCCCCCAGAGTCTACCCTCCTTCAGCCTCTTCTTCTAATCTTTGTTAAGTTTCATTTCATACTCACGGGTTCCGTTTTCCTATTTTTCTTAAGCCCGTGGGCTCCAGGCGCTCGCTAGCCGAGTTCTTCGGCACCCCTGCAGTCTGCAACTCGTTCGGGAAGCGTCCGGCTCCTCACTCGCGCTCCGCCGAAACACCGACGTCCGCGCGGGAGGATTGCCTTTTCTCTGACGCTGCTCCTCTTTTGGCGATGGTCCCGCACCTTCGCCTTTTCAAATCTTGCCGTTTGGGGGTCGGTTCCTGGGCGCTATGCCTCCCCCCTCTGCTGCAGCTGCCTAGCAGGTCTCCTCACCACCGGAGGTTTCCCTTTAGCTACCCGGTCACTAGCGCGCCTTGGCCGGAAGTCGGCTTTGTAGTTCTTTCTTGAGGTGTGAAATTTTCCACTAGGGTCAGAAGTAGCCCATTTGTTATCGTGAGATATTTTTTTAAGTTGGAGATGTCCGTACATATGAGGTGAAGCTGGTCCTGAAGATAGCTGTCTCTCTCCTCTGTTTGAGAACATTTGGAAGCAACCTGTTTACCTTGAGTATCCTTTACAGGCTCAGTGGATGGCCTCTGGGTCGTTAAATCATTCAAGTTTGCCATAAAGGATCTCTCCGCCAGGATCAGTTCTTGAGCCAGGAATTTGAGTAGTTAGTATTTTCAAAGTCTTGTCAGGGCCCTTTAAGATGAATTGACCAGTCTAAAACAGTGGAAGGAGGGGGGATGACCTCATCTAGAATTAACTCGTTAGTCTCCTGTTTTGGGGGGAAATACTGCGTGATTTTGCTCTGTCTCCTTCGGGTTTCTGGGGAGCTGATTAATGAGTCTGGCATTATTCCCAGATCTTTGCAGTTCTTTCTAGTGAGTACCATGATAATTATGATTGTCTGTCGGTAGTTTGCAGGAGTCAATTATCATCAAATGTGGCGGCCTTGAGTTTACGGGTCCGGAGTCAATGCCGTCCAGCTGAAGGGAGCGTTTCGGAGACTCTCTGCAGCTGCCACCTGGGCTCACTCGTCAACAGTTCTGATAATCTGATAATTAAGATGTTTCTCTTCTTTAATTTATGACTAGTATCTTGTAAACTTTGACTCGACCTTGCATTTGACACTGGCTAGCAAAGTGCTCAGCCCAACCCAGCTTCATGCAGCCTTGCAGTTAGAACAATAAAACAATGAGATAAAATAATAAATTAAAACAACAAAGTGAAGCACTAAAAGGAGTTAAGAATTAAAACTGAAGAGAGGATAAAAAGAAGTACTGGGGGTTGGTTATAGAGCAAAACTTGCCTTGGAGTTGGCCTTAGAGCTCAAAACCCTGCTTCAGCATTCGGCAGCCATCTTGATTGGTCTCTCGGCAGCATCAAGAAAAACCACGGGCAGAATAGCTCCCCTTCTCTGGAGCTGGTGGCTGGAACACGTGAGAATGAAACCCAGGACAGCTTGAATGCTCCTGTAGCCGTTGCTGCCCAGCCTTCCTCCCAGACTTTCCCCGCGTCGTTGTCATCAAAAACCAGTGCAATACAGCAGAAACCGACTGCCTATGTGAGGCCAACGGATGGTCAAGATCAAGCTCCGGACGAGTCGCCGGAGCTCAAGCCGCTTCCTGAGGAATACCACGAACAATCCTACGGGAAAATAGCAAACGTAAAAACAAACGTCAAGCCCAACTTGCCCAGCTTGCCCAAATTGAAAATACCTGTTGAAGTGACTGAGCAATCGTTCTCCAATGAAGTCCATTGTGTTGAAGAAATTTTAAAGGAAATGACCCATTCATGGCCACCTCCTTTGACAGCCATCCATACTCCTAGCACAGCTGAGTCTTCAAAGTTTCCTTTCCCTGCAAAGGAAACCCAGCATGGTGGATCAGTCATACAGAGCCAGAAGCAGTATGATGCACCTTCTAAGACGTCTATTTCTCAGCAAGGAAAATCAATGCTACATGAAGATCTTGAGATCAGCGATAGTGACGAGGGTGACGATGACCAAGTTTCTGATAAGCCATCTTCCTCATCCACTCCTCCAAAGTGCCCCACAATCACAGCCTGAGAGTGTGGCATTGGCACATTCCAGCAGTCCAGAGTCTGGGAGCACAAGCGACTCGGACAGTTCCTCTGACTCTGAGAGTGAGAACAGCTCCAGCGAAAGTGAAGCAAATGATCCCCCAACAAGAGTATCCACACCTGAACCTGATCCACAGACATCCAACAGATGGCAGCTGAACAACTGGCTGATCAAGGTGAACCAGCCGGTGTCTCCCACTGAGAATTTCCTTGAGGATGACCACAGCAGGGGGAGTCTCCAGGAAGGCAAGGGGCAAGGGAAAACTTGCAGCGGCAGCAGCAAAAGGGAATGCTCGCAGCCGACAGATGGACACTCGAAAACTGCCAGCAAAGCACCTCGGTCAGCTCAAGAGGTACACCTCCCTACCAAGCGCAGCTACCAGAAGTCTCCGGTGCACACAGAGGAACCCCAATTCCACCAGGTCGTGGGCAGTAAGCAGCCCAGGAAGTCCAGCAAAGTCGCAGCACCGGAGGAACCGAAGAGAGGCCTGACGGTAGAGAGTGAGCCGCCCGGTCTGTATGGTGCGAAGGACCAGTCTTCCAAAGACAAGCCCAAGGTGAAAACGAAAGGGCGGCTAAAGTTTGGTGACAAGAAGGAACTGAAGCTGGCAGTGCCAGAGCCCGCCGAGAAGAAAAAGCACAAGAGCTTGCACCAGGCCACTGTTAAATTGTTCTCGGACCGGGAGGACTTCCGGTCTAGCGCATGTACAGCCGGCTGGGTTCCCGTCGCGCTGCGGGGGGACCGGCTGAAAACGGACTGGGGGTGTCGTTACCGCGCAACGAACCCCCGTGAAACTTCAGGCAGGGCGGCCTGAAGACTGGAGGAGCCGGCGGGCGCTTAAACGATCTCTCCCCCCCTCTGAAGACCCCGCAAAGGGTCGAGGAGGGGAGAGCGGATTGAGGTCGGAGCGCTGCGGCTTCAGAGATCGGCCGTTTCAGCGAAGCTGCGAAGCGGGCTGTGCAGAGCGCTGGATTTCTCCTCAAATTGGACTACAAATAGGACTTGAATATCGTGAGTAAAGACTTAATAAATTGAACAATTTGGAGCTTAATTGGATCACGGGAGAGATTAAAAAAGGAGGTCCGTCTCTCCCCCTTGCGTGAATGAAAAGCAAGGCATTGACTGTAAATAGTAGAAGAAAAGCTGCAAGCTTGTAACTTCGGCATTTTGACAGCTAGCCCCCCCGGACTTGAGCAGGGCAAAGGGGGGGAAGAATAGACATTATTAACCCTGCCTGACAGTTTAATGACAACAAAATTCCACTGCCACCCTCTGGATTGTGGGGACTCCGGGCAGCGCGGTGGGGAAGATTAAAGAATAAAAGTTCTGGCATTCTGATACTTTCGTTTCCACTTTGGGCTGATTGAAGTTACTTTTCTCTGGCACTAGCCGGGAACTGTTGCAAAAAGGGAAAGTGCTGTATAAAAAAGCAACAAATTTTCCTTCTTTAAACTGGCTGGAATTGCAACCCTATTGAACAGGCCAGTGAGGACTTTGCTGATTCAACAGTGCTGGGAACTACAATAATCATTCAAAGCTCCAGACAGCCTGCCTCTGAGAAAAGTGCTTATTGGTGTGTGACCTTGAAGTGCGGTTACAGATGTCAGGCTCTGGCAGAGGAGTACAAACTAGGCAACAAGAGAAAAAAGAAGAGGAAGAGAAGATAAAAAAAGAAGGGACTCTCAACAAACTGACCCTGCAGTTATGAACCAGCTCCTTCAATCTTTTGAACCCTTTAGGAAAGAGCAAAAAGAACAAA
Source organism: Darevskia armeniaca (assembly GCA_034641395.1). Taxonomy (NCBI): domain Eukaryota; kingdom Metazoa; phylum Chordata; class Lepidosauria; order Squamata; family Lacertidae; genus Darevskia; species Darevskia armeniaca. Next base: position 1,521,349 of record JAWWNF010000095.1, on the reverse strand, counting down.
AAGAGGCTCTAGAATCTATACGAAAAGAGCAAAAAGAAGGTGCAGATGAATTAAGTAAAAAGATTGAAGGCCTGAATAAAAAGATTGATGAAATTGGCAATCTTAAAAAGGAAATTCAAGAAACTAAAGTGCAAGTATCCAGAGTTGAGACACAGGTTCAAAAACTGGAGGCCACACATACCAGGGATCAGAGTGACACCCAGGCCTCGATTGCCTTTCTGCAAATGAAACAGCGGGAGGCGCACTTGAGAGTGAGATCTCTTCCAGAGGTGGAGAAAGGAGACCTGAGGGAATTTCTGACACAGGTGTTTGCAGAATTTTGGAATTTGGACAAGGAAGAGGTGGGGGAAACCATAGTGAAAGCCTACAGATTTGGAGCTAGAGGCAAAAGAGACCCCACAATAACCAACGACTGCCTGATAGAATTCCAAAATAGAGAACAGAGAGATAAAATTTTGAACCTGCACTACGAAAGGAACCTACAGGTCAACCAACAAAAAGTGGTTCTTTTTAAAGACATACCGAAATACTTCATAGATCTGAGAAGTAACTACTTGGATTTAACCAAAGCTCTCAACAAAAAATCAATCAAATTCAGGTGGGAATATCCCCAAGGCCTATCATTCAAGTATAAAGAAAGGAAAATAAGAATTAAATCAGCAGAAGAAAAAAGACAGTTTTTGGATAAGAACTTTGCAGATTTTGCATCTGCGTTGCCACAAACACCACAAGAACCATTCCAGGGAGCAGGAGGAGGAGCCGCAGAATAAAGATGGCACTGAGGATTATAACGTGGAACGTTCGAGGTTTGAACATTAAACCACAGAGGAATCAGGTGTTTCATACACTTAAAAAGTTAAATTTGGACTTAATATGTTTGCAAGAAACACATGTCACCAGATTACACAGAAGAGTTTTGGAGAATAAGAAATTGGGACAAGAATTCGTATCAGCTAAAGTGAAAAAAAGAGGAGTTGTAATTTATGCCAAAGAAAAGTATAACCCTAAATTTCTGTTCAAAGATGAGGAAGGAAGATTTGTTGCTATTGAAATTACAGTGCAAGGCGAAAAACTTTTAATATTGAGACTTTATGCACCAAATGATGGGAAGGCTGACTTTTATAAAGGATTACATGACAGACTGTTGGACTTTATGGATTACAAAATGGTTGTGTTAGGCGACTTTAATGCAGTGGCCTCCACTTTGATCGACAGATCGCAAAGAACCAAGTTGACGAATAATGGGAGGCTACCTAAGACATTCTTTGATTTGACAGACAACCTAGATTTAATTGACTCTTGGAGACTGAAAAATCCAACAGAGACAGAAGAAACTTTCCACTCAGAAGCGACGAAGGCTTGGAGTAGAATAGATCAAATTTGGGTATCAGGGTATCAAGGGAAATGGCTCCCAGGATACTCAAAGCAGAAATACATCCAAGGACTTGCTCAGATCACAATGCAGTACAACTGGACTTAAGAATGACAATGCAGGGTACCTGCAGGTGGCGAATGGACGACTCGCTGTTCAGGAACGGCACTATATGCGAGAAGGCCAGAAAACTCTAAAAGATTATTTTGAAATTAATTTGAATACGGAAGTGGAAAAAAGAGTAATCTGGGACACAAGTAAAGCGGTTATGAGAGGGTTCCTGATACAGCAAAAGGCTATAAGAAAGAAACAGCAGAATATTAAAAAGGACAACATACTGCAGCAGCTTAAGGAAAAGGAGAAAAAGTTGAGAGCAATGCCGAGAGACATGAAACTACAAAAAGAAATTAAACAACTCCAGGTGGAGCTCTCTCAACTTATGAACAAGGAAATTGAGTGGAAGATTAAAATGCTCAAACAAAGGACATTTGAATCAGCAAATAAGTGTGGTAAGCTGCTGGTGTGGCAGTTGAAATGCAGACAGAAACAAAATACGATGTTTCCCTGTTCAGGGAAGCTTTTAATCTGTGATATTTTAATGTTTTGTTTTTTAATATTTTCTGGAAGCCGCCCAGGGTGGCTGGGGAGACCCAGCCAGATGGGCGGGGTACAAATAATAAATTATTATTATTATTATTATTATTACGATAACATGCATAAATGTAGAAGGAAAAACTGTAGAGAACCCTGCAGAAATCAGAAAGAGCTTTGAAAATTTTTACAAACAGTTGTACAAAGAAAATGGACAGAATAAAAGCAACATAGAGCAATTTCTAAAGAAAAATGGACTGCATAAAATCCCAGAAAATTTGAAAGGCCCCCTAAACCACCCAATAACGACAATGGAAATAGAAATGGCAATAGACAATATGAAATTAGACAAGGCCCCAGGACCGGATGGACTTACTGCAAAATATTATAAGACGTTAAAAGGTTGGTTGATCCAACCAATGATGGAAGTATGTAACAACATTTTAAGGGGAAGCAAGGCACCCGAATCTTGGAAAGAGGCTTATATTACTTTGATACCTAAACCAGACGTGGACAAGACACAAATGAAGAACTACAGACCAATCTCCCTCCTAAATGTGGATTACAAAATATTTGCGAATATCATGGCCAACAGACTTAAGAAAGTGCTGAAAGAGGTTATCCACAAGGACCAAGCCGGGTTCCTACCGGAAAGACAATTGAATGGCAACATAAGGAATATTGTGGATATCCTGGAGAGGTTGGAACAAAAAAGGAACTGTAAAGCAATTTTGATGTTTGTTGATGCGGAGAAGGCCTTCGACAATATTTCCTGGAATTTTATGAAAGGAAATTTTGAACAGATGGAGGTGGGAGGGGGTTTTATGAACGGTCTGGAAGCAATATACACAGAACAGAAAGCAAAAATAATAGTTAACAACGTGGTATCAGAGAACATTAGAATAGAAAAAGGAACAAGACAAGGGTGCCCGCTGTCCCCCCTTTTGTTTATAACAGTCCTGGAGGTACTTTTGAATATGATAAGGAGTGACAAGGACATAAAAGGGGTGGGAGTGGGGGCCAAAGAGTATAAACTTAAAGCCTTTGCAGATGACGACTTCCGGCGACGGCGCGCTAGTGGTCGGGTCGCAAAACGGCGCTCCTGAAACAGTGGGGGCAGCCTAATAGCGGCAGCTGTGAAAAGGGGGAAATAGTGCCTAAAAATACCCCCAACTCCGTCAGAATACGGAGGGAAGACAAAGGTACGGGACCTCTGTCGAGTGAGAGGCGGCGTTGGAAGGCGAAACCCACGCGAACACCAAGTTGTGGAAGGCGTGGGAAGAAAGCCAGACGCAACGTTTAATCAACAGCAGCCGCGGAGGCATTCAAAAGACCCGAATAGCAAGCGCCTGAAACCCCCAGACGGGGAGAAACGAAAGAGAGAAACTGACCCGTGAGTGTTTATGAGACCTTTTATTTCAAAGTAAGAACTAAAATCACGGGGAAGAAAGCAAAGTCTGGGGACGGGCTGTAATCCTCAGAAAATAAATTGCGGAGGGGAGAAACCTGATTTGCGACTTACCAATAAGAAGAGATTGCAAATCAAATAATTGACGCGGAGGAGTGTGCAGCAGGATAGCGCCATTTAATCTGACTCTGGGCGGGTGAGAAGGACGGAGAAGGACGGAGTGAGCCCAGAGGGCCCCTGGCGCAAGGGAGATAGAAAGGAGAAAGGGAAAAAGAAAAGGCCATACAAGAACGGCGTCGATACTCTCTTTGTTACCAGAGTGAAAGACACGGCAGAGAGACTGCTAAGAAAATGGAGTTGGGACACCTGGATGGACGAGGAGGGGGAAAGTGACTTCCTCCTTCGTTACGGAAGTGAGATAGACGAGATCCAGGGAAGGAAGGCAACACAAAGTATTGAGAAAGTGGAAAAGGAGACAGTGACACCTACAGGTGGGAAATAAATTACACAGTAAATTTAAAAATTACAAATAAGCAGATCCCAGATATAGAGAGTGAATAAGAAAAGAGAGAACAGCAACACTTCCACTGAAACTTACCCTAGCCAGGACTGATAGATCAGATGCGTGTGTGAGGGCGAACAGCAACAGGGAACACCCAAAGATAAGGCGACTGAGCTCAAGAAAGGAGAAATTTGAGTGAAGGAGAAAAAGAGAAGGAAAAATGGCAGGGAGAAACAACAGTCAACAAGGAACATTAGTGCAAGGAGCAGCAGCACAAGGGAAAACAAAAGATCTGAAAAGGCAATCAATCACCCCAGGAGAAACAGAGATCTGGAATAACATCATGGAGGCGATAGCTGGACTGGACAAAAGCTTAAATGAAAAGATGGACTCGGTAATCAACAAGGTGGAAGCAAATTCTAGGGTGATTGAAAACATGGCGGGACAGATAAAGGAACTATATGGCAAGAATGAGGAATTGGAAAAGAATATGAAAGAAATGAGCGTCAAGATAGCCAAGCAGGATGAGACAATAAAAAAATTAACAATAGAAAATAAGGAAATGAAAAAAGCGCAAGTAAGAGAGGAAGAAGAAAGAAGAGAGATGATGAAGCAACAGGAGGACTTAGCAGACCAAATGGCCATGCTTGACATGAAGCAGAGGGCGCATATTCTCAGGCTGAAAGGTGTCCCAGACCTAGGAGGAGAGAGCATAGAGGAGAGAATAAAGAAAGAAATGGCAAGCTGGTTGGCGGTCGAGGAGGACGATTTAACGATGGACATCGACAAGATTTACAGACTAAGGCAAGATAAGACTAGAGGCCCAAAGGGGGTTAAGAAACCACCGGACTGCCTAATTTTTCTGAATTCCATGCTGCTGAGAGAGAAAATCCTGCAAAGGAAAAAACAACAAGACTTGATAATTGAGGGAAGAGCGGTAGCCATATATAAAGAAATTCCAAAACGACTAACACTTAAGAGACAGAAATACAAACAATTGACTGAGGCTCTAAGGAAACGAGGTACGTGGTTTACTTGGGAGTTCCCTGAGGGCGTCTCCTTTATCTTTAAAGAAAGAAAAAAAACTATTAGATCGGCGGAAGAGGTGGAAAGATTTTGTAGTAGATATAAGAAAGAACTTTTCGCCGGAGGAGCGGAGCCGAGGGAGGACGAAGTGGAATTGGAGGACGGACGTTAAAATATAATTTCAAAGTTTGAATTTGCTGACGTTCTTGCTTTGGTAAATAACTACTGAATTTGTCATAACATAACGAGCAAAGCTGACTTTAAAAAGCAGCAAAGGAACACTCCTCTCCTCTTCCTTTGTTTAGTGATCATTTTATACGAAATAAAGATATGAATTTAAATATTATATCGTGGAATTTAAATGGGATAAATAATAAACGCAAAAGAAATAAGGTAGAACATTTATTAAAAAAGGGAAATTGGGATGTAATTTGCCTCCAGGAAACCCATGTCTCTAAAAATCATGAACAAATTCTATGTAACAAAAGATTAGGAAAAGAATTTATAGCTTCAGCCGAAAGGAAAAAGAGAGGAGTGGTGACGTACGTCAAAAATGGAATCAAGGCTGAAAAACTGTTTCAGGACAAAGATTATATGATAATAGTGAACGTATACGCGCCAAATGGTTGCAAAAAGAAATTCTTTCAAGAAATAGGGGATTTAATTGGAGAAGGAATAAATGAAGAGGAGTTAATGATAATAGGAGACCTAAATGCGGTGGCGCAACCTGAACTCGATAGAACGAGCAGGAGAAAGGGTAATAAAGGGAAACTGCCCGATACCTTCTTTGAATTAGTAAATAACTATGATTTGAGAGATGGATGGAGAGTTAAACACCCGGGGGAGAGACAGTATACATTTTATTCGAGCTCAAAGAAGTCTATGGCTAGGATCGACTCGGTGTGGGTAACCACGAGGACAATGTTAACAACACACCCATATAGATGACACCGGCCGTATTCCAAGGGACTGGGGAACAGCCATAGTGGTACCATTTTTCAAGAAGGGCAATAGAGGGGACCCATCAAACTACAGGCCGATTAGCCTACTTAGCGTGGTCAGCAAGCTGTATGCAAAGCACTTACTTCTAAAATTCCAAGAGTGGATAGAAAACGAAAACATCTTAGCCATAGAACAGGCAGGCTTTAGATCCGGCAGATCCACAACGGATCATTGCTTAACTCTACAACACCTAATAGAAAAGTACAAGTCAGGGGGGCAGGCCTCTCTTTACGCCGCCTTTGTGGACTTCAAAGCAGCCTTTGACACAGTCCCTAGAACAAGGCTATGGGACAGACTTCGTGCCACCACTATCGACAGAAGGCTATTATTCCTACTTCAGGCAATGCACTCGAATACGGCCCTAAGAGTTAGATGCAGTCGTCTAGGGCATCTAACAGATCCCATTAGAACCTTCAGGGGTGTCAGGCAGGGGTGCCTTTTGGCCCCCTTACTATTCAACTTCTATCTAAATAACTTGGTGGACACACTCAACAACCCTGACTTTCATCCCCCGAAGATTGCAAACCAGCACATCTCGGTTCTTTTATATGCCGACGATGCCATAATTCTCTCTAGAACCCCCATAGGGCTAAGAAGAGCCTTAAGGAAACTAGCAGCCTACTGTGACACAGAACGCCTTAAAATAAACTACCAGAAGACAAAGATCTTAGCCTTCGGGAAAAAACCAAGGACCAGAAATTGGCAGCTCCAAGGCCATAAGATACAACAGGTCACAAGTTACAGGTACCTGGGTATGGTGGTCCAATCTACAGGTTCCAACAAAATCCACATAACTTCCTTAGGGAACGCTGGAGAAAGATCCGCAAACTCAATCCTCAAATTCTACAGATCAAAAGGAGGCTTTTATGTCCCCGCGGCCTTAAAACTATACAAGGCCAAAACTTTGTCCCAGCTAACCTACGGAACTTTCTTGGGCCCACCATCCCTCTCCTTCACCTTACTCGAGAGAGTCCAATCAAAATTCCTCAGAGCCCTACTGCAGGTCCCCAGGTGTGTTTCTAACGCCTGGGTAAGACTAGAAACAGGGCAAATGAGAGTAGAGGCTCATATTAGACTCACCTCAATATACAAATGGCTGACCCTACAACTTCACCCTCGAGGCCTGGTCCCTCTGATTCTTCGAGATCAATTCCAGTCTGCCTGGCAGCTCGAGGTCCAGGCCGCTCTTCAGAGACTGGGCTTTTCACCCCAAGCCCTATTGACCATGGGCATAGACCAAGCGAGATCCGAGGTCAGACAACGAATTGTGGACACGGAGAGACAGTTGGACAGCACGAGGTCCCCGGATTACATCATAGCTGAAAACGAGAGATACATTGCTGCTCCGGCAGCGTATCTCTATTACCTCGAATCCAGAAAAACAAGAAGAGCTTTCACGCTCGCCCGAAGCTCGGCGTTGCCCTCGCCAGTGCTGTTAGGCTCCTTTGGAAAGATCCCATACGAACAGAGAATCTGCCCCTGATCACTGGGGGAGGTGGGCAGCCCATTGCATCTATTTTTTAGATGCCCTCTGTACGATAAGGCACGAAAAGATACCATCGCCCCCATTCTGGAGAATCTGGCCGACCTCCCAGAGAAGACCAAACTTAATGCCCTACTACTAGGAAAGGAGCAAAAGCTAACTCGGACGGTAGCCAGATTCTGCTCGCAGATCGGCAGGACCAGCCCTCCCTCTCAGAACAAGTCATCCAACGAAACAGCGAATTCGGTGTTGGACGGTGGGAAGTAGTCCCTTTGTTTGGATATAAAACTGAAGATCCAGAGCAGTACCTGGGAAAAGGCCAGTTGGATTCCCACTCTGAAAACATAGCCCCTCCAAACTCATAAGACTGTTATAGCCACCCCGAGTTTCAACCCCCATAGCTCTGTTAAGCTTATCTAGGTTTAATAGCTGGTATATGACCGTAACAAAGTTATTGTATTGTATTGTATTGCAGGCGCAGACCATCCCCTGATTTAAATTAGTCTGTAAAAAAACCTAAACTCGGTTCCATGGGTAATTCTGGGTCACTTTTCTATGGGAGCTTATCTTAAGTTTTAAGTGCCCATACACTTTTTGCATCTATAAATTTTAATTTTACTGTTGTATATTGTTTTAAATGTTTGTTTTATATGCTTTATATGCTGGTCTCTGACCGTAATAAACTATCTATCTATGTTAACAACAACAACATGCGAAATATTAGAGAAATCAATATCAGATCATAATCCCATCAAGATAAAATTAAAGGAAAGAGAGTCGAGAAGGATCAGATGGAGACTAGATGAGAGTATACTGAGCGATGAAGAGTTTGTAAAAAAATGTAAAAAGGCAATGAAAGAGTTCTTTAAATTTAATACAGAAAAGGATACGGGAATAGAGACGATATGGGAAGCTAGCAAGGCATTCATAAGAGGCATTTACATCCAACAAAGGAGTTTTGTTAGGAAAAAAAGAGAGGCAGCACTAAACACAGTAAAAGAGAGGATAAAATGTAAAGAAAAGGATTTGGCTAAAAATCCAAAAAATAAGGAGATAAGTAACCAACTTAAATTATTGCAGAAGGAGTTGAATGTAATTATAGAAAGCGAAATAGAAAAGAAGGTGAAATGGATGAAACAAAGAACATTTGAATCAGGAGGGAGAGTGGGAAAATTGCTGGCTTGGCAACTGAGAAAACAAAGGAAAGAGAGAACAATTATAAGTTTAAGAGAGGGGGACAAAATTTGGACAGAACCAGAAGGGATAAAAAGATGCTTAAATAAATATTACCAAAAATTATACCAAGGGAGTAAAATAAATGAGGGAAAACTAAGGAAATACCTGGAGAACCACAAATTAAAATCGATAAATGAAGAAGAAAAGACATTATTGAACAATCCAATTACTGATCAGGAGATAAAGAAAGCGATAATGAAAATGAAAGTGGGAAAGTCCCCAGGGACAGATGGTTTACCGGCTCAGCATTATAAGATCTTAAGAGAGGAAATACTGGAAGCATATAAAAAGATGGTAAATAAAATATTAGATCAAGGGATATTTCCGAAATCATGGCAGGAGGCCTACTTAGTGCTGATTCCAAAAGGAGAAGAACAGGACCCACAAGTGGGAAACTTTAGACCTATTTCATTATTGAATGTTGATTATAAAATTTTCGCAGAAATTTTAGCTGATAGATTGAAAACAGTGTTAAACAGATTAATTGGAACAAACCAACAGGGGTTCCTCCCGAAACGGAAAATAATAATAATAATAATAATAATAATAATAATAATAATAATAATAATAATAATAATTTATTTATACCCCGCCCATCTGGCTGGGTTTCCCCAGCCACTCTGGGCGGCTTTCAACAGAGCATTAAAATACAATAATCTATAAAACATTAAAAGCCTCCCTAAACAGGGCTGCCTTCAGATGTCTTCTAAAGGTCTGGTAGTTGTTGTTTTCTTTGACATCTGAAGGGAGGGCGTTCCACAGGGCGGGCGCCACCACCGAGAAGGCCCTCTGCCTGGTTCCCTGTAACTTGGCTTCACGCAGCGAGGGAACCGCCAGAAGGCCCTCGGCACTGGACCTCAGTGTCCGGGCTGACCGATGGGGGTGGAGACGCTCCTTCAGGTATACAGGACCGAAGCCATTTAGGGCTTTAAAGGTCAGCACCAACACTTTGAATTGTGCTCAGAAACGTACTGGGAGCCAGTGTAGGTCTTTCAAGACCGGTGTTATGTGGTCTCGGCGGCCGCTCCCAGTCACCAGTCTAGCTGCCGCATTCTGGATTAGTTGTAGTTTCCGGGTCACCTTCAAAGGTAGCCCCACGTAGAGCGCATTGCAGTAGTCCAAGCGAGAGATAACTAGAGCATGTACCACTCTGGCGAGACAGTCCGCGGGCAGGTAGGGTCTCAGCCTGCGTACCAGATGGAGCTGGTAGACAGCTGCCCTGGATACAGAATTAATCTGTGCCTCCATGGACAGCTGTGAGTCCAAAATGACTCCCAGGCTGTGCACCTGGTCCTTCAGGGGCACAGTTACCCCATTCAGGACCAGGGAGTCCTCCACACCTGCCCGCCTCCTGTCCCCCAAAAACAGCACTTCTGTCTTGTCAGGATTCAACCTCAATCTGTTAGCCGCCAAATGTCAAGCAATATAAGAATCTTACTAAATTTATTGGAATACGCAGATTGGAATCCGAGTAAAAGAATGGCCTTTGTTTTCTTAGACGCTGAAAAAGCTTTTGATAATTTAGAATGGGAGTTTCTTATAAAAATATTAGAAGAAAGTGGAATAGATGATAAATTCTTGAAAGGAGTGAAAGCGATATATGATAAACAGTGGGGTAAATTAATTATAAATGGGGAGGTGCTCAAGGAATTTCAAATAACGAAAGGTACGCGGCAAGGCTGCCCATTATCCCCTCTTCTATTTATATTATCATTAGAAATTTTGTTAGAAGATATAAACCAGGATGAGAAGATCAAGGGAATCAAAGTGGGGAATAGTACTTTTAAACTGAGAGCCTTTGCGGATGATATCATTTTGATGTTACAAGACCCAGAAGAAACATTGGAAAGTTTGGAAACTAAATTAAGGGATTATGGGGAAGTGGCTGGATTAAAAATTAATGAAAGAAAAACAAAAATAATTGTCAAAAATATGAGGGGGGAAAGTTTGATGGAATTAAAAAGGAAGACAAATTGGGAAATTGTGAAGAAAATTAAGTATCTAGGCATAATAATTTCGGGGGAAAATGTGCAATTATTTGAGGATAATTATGGGGAATTATGGAAGGTGATCAAAAAAGATATAAAAAGGTGGGAAAATTTGAAATTGTCATTGATGGGGAAGATTGCAAAAATTAAAATGGCACTTCTACCAAAAATTCTATTCCTGTTCCAAATGATACCAATTGTGGGAAAAAAAGAGACCTTTGAAAATTGGAGAAGGGACCTAAGTAGATTTATTTGGGGGGGCAAAAGACCCAGAGTTCAGTATAAATTATTAACAGATGCCAAAGAAAGAGGGGGCTGGGGTGTCCCGGACTTACAGCTGTATCACGCGGCGGCGGGCTTTGGTTGGATTAGAGATTGGCTAATAATGGAAGACAAGGAATTGCTAGAATTAGAAGGTTTTAGAAACGTGGCTGGTTGGCACACTTATTTAATGCAAGAGAAGAGAGGATGCGGAAAGGAATTCACAGACCATGTTTTCAAAAAGTCTTTAATGAAAATCTGGGTAGATTACAGAAAATTACTGGAACCAAAAACTCCCTGGTGGCTATCCCCCTTCGAGATGGTATCTATGCTACCACTTGTTATGATTTTCCCTGCCTGGGGTCAGTTCTTCGAACTGCCCCAATAGCAAAGGCAATCACTGCTGCTCATCCCTGCTACACAAGAGTCCAGGAAGCTGCATTCATAAGTGATTGTTCCCATATGGAAAACAACACACTCAGCCTTTTAGGCTAAAGACTTTTATTCTCAGCAGCCATGCCTGCTGCCATCCTTCTCGGTACAAGCAGAGAGGAGAAGGGAGAAAGTGAAAACAATCTGAGTGCGCAGGCTCAGTACAGAAATGTAGACATAACAACTTTATCACACCACTGTGTGAGAACCAATAGTTATACTATTCCAGTTTGTAGCTGCTGCCACGTCACTGGGAATAGAATCTTAACAATCTATAGGAAACAGGAAAAAAGAAAACAAATGGTTAACATATCAAGAGATAATAGTAAAAGAGGGTGAGAATTGGAATTTAAAGCCGTATGACCAATTAAAGGAATTTTGTATGAGTTGGCTAAATTATGCACAAATTGTAAGCATTTTTCAAAAGCATAAGGAAGTAGGATTTGAAGGGAGAAAGTCAAAATTACAAGAATTATTGATCGAAAATGACAATAAACCAATGGCAAAAATTTATAGATATTTGTTAGAATGGACATTGAAGGAGGAAGAAGTCAAACTGACCATGATTAAATGGGCACAAGACCTGGGGAGAAATATTCACAGGGATCAATGGAACAGCATATGGGATATTAGTATGAGATTTACAGCATGTACCAAAATAAGGGAAAACATCTTAAAAATAATCTATAGATGGCACCTGACCCCAGTACGATTGGCAAAAATTTATAATTTACAAAGTAATAAATGCTGGAAATGCAAAGACAAGGTGGGGGATTACCTGCACTGTTGGTGGGGATGCGAGAAGGTTAAGGACTATTGGAATTTAATTTATGAAAAAATGAAAAAAATGTTGAAGCTTACCTTTGAAAAGACTCCGGAAGCATTAATCTTAAGTATAATTCCAAATAGCATACAGGAGAATAGAACAAACATCTTTTTATATGTTAGTGCTGCAGCAAGATTGTTACTTGCACAATACTGGAAGGAAGAGGAAGTACCATCTTTACAGGAATGGCACGAGAAAGTGATAGAATTCATGCATCTAGCAAGAATGACAGCGGCAATTAGGAACTCAGCAAAACAAAAAATAAAGGAAGAGTGGAGGTATGTAGAAGAATATTTTAGGAAGGAAGGAGTAATAACGGATTTATTGATTTGTATGAACTGATATATAGCAGGTAGCAAATAAGAATAGGAAACTAGTTAGGATATACTATATCATTAATCAGGTAAAGACTAGTAAAAAATAAAAGATAGAGAATTGGAAACGCAATGTAATATGAAAGAGGTGAAAGAGGTATGGAGATTAACCGTAGGAAGTCAGTTTTAAATGGGGGGGAAGGGGAGGGAAGGAGGGAGGGGAGGGGAAGAGGTAAAATAATATAGGTAAATTTGAAATATAAGGATGTAAAGGAGGATAGGGATAGGGAAGAGTGTATGGAATGTATATGGATAGAATGAAAGGAAGAGGTGGATGTGTAAGAGAATAGGAATGAATGGTGAAAATGTATTTAGGAAAGTGAAAGGAGAGGGAGAATGTAAGAGAATGTGTGAAGTTAAAATGGATATGGAAAGGAAGGGAGAGTAAATGTTTTTGTTAGGATTGGCATGATTGGTTTTTTTTTTATAGGATTGGTATGATTTTTGATTTGTATGTAAGAGATATATGTAATGTATGATGTTTGTATGGTTGATAGTTGGTTGGTTGTTGTAATTTTTTCTTTGGAATAAATAAAGATTATTTTACTTTAAAAAAAAAAAGCCTTTGCAGATGACCCGGTACTGACCCTGCAAGATCCAGGAACCAGTGCAGTTAAGGCACTGGAGACAATGTAAGACTTCGGGCTAGTGGCGGGATTTAAGTTGAACAAAGCCAAGACTAAGCTATTAGGGAAAAACCTGACACAAGAAGAGAAAGAGAGAATAGAGGTGGAAACTGGCTTAAAATTTGCTAAAAAGGTTAAATATCTGGGTGTAAACATGACTTCAAAGAATCAGAATTTGTTTAAGGACAATTATGAAAAAGTTTGGAATGAAATTAAGAAAGACTTGGAGATTTGGAATAATTTGAAACTTTCTTTGTTGGGCCGAATTGCTGTGATAAAGATGAATGTGCTGCCTAAAATGTTATTTCTTTTCCAGGCTTTACCGATTGTGGACAAATCGGAACCATTCAAGAAGTGGCAGAAGGATGTATCAAGATTTGTCTGGCAGGGGAAAAAACCCAGAATTAAATTTAAGATACTAACAGATGATAAGAAACGAGGGGGATTTTCCCTGCCAGATTTGAATATATACTTCGAAGCAGCTGCCTTCTGCTGGCTGAAGGATTGGTTCCTATTAGAAAATACAGATGTATTAGATCTGGAAGGTCATGATAATGTATTTGGTTGGCATGCATATTTGTGGTATGATAAAGTAAAGGCCCACAAAGGATTTAAAAATCACCTAATGTCAGGTTACCACCGAGTAACCACCAGCTGGCTGACTGGGAGGGCAGCCAAGAGCCGGGAGAACAGGTTGGCAAGGAAACGGACAGAGATAAGATAGAGGGAAGTGCTCAGTCCTTGGCGAGGCCAAGTTTCTCTGACAGCATTCTGTCAGAGCCTGTACCTTTAACTTGGGAAGAACGCAAGAAGGGTGGGGTGCAAGAGAAAGGGAAATTGTCATCGCAGAGGAGGCGGAAGAGGATGGTGTTTTCGAGAGGTTTAAAAGGGCAGAGGAACCACCCCGACCCTTCAGATGAGTCATCAACAGAGTAGTGAAGAGATCGTTAGAGCAGAGAGCTGCAGTCTGTAGGCTTGGTTGTTTTCCTTATGTATTGTAAATAAACTGCACTTCACTGAGCCAACGTGTACGCGTCGTGTGGCTGCTACAGCATGACTCATCTGCAAACTAACTGCTGCTGAGTAGAAGCAAGTCGGATAGACAGAATGTCGGAGCAACAAGAAGCAGCAGCCTTGGGAGTTACGCCGGTAGGGGACCCGGCACAAGTGCTCTGGGCAGAGAACCAGGAATTAAAGATAAGACTGGCACGGCTTGAAGGAGTGACTGCGGAGCAGGCAAGGCAGCTTTCTGATTTATCGGGTAGGCAAACAACAAAGAACTTAGTCCCTCTTCCCCCACGTTTCAATGGGAACGCTGCAGATTATGCATGTTTCAGAGCTTCCTGTTTGTATTATCTCCGGCTTAAAGGGGAAGAATACAGAGATGATGAGGCAAAAATAGCCACGATGGTGGGCCTTCTGGAAGGGAGGGCTAGACAGTGGATTACCCCATACTTGATGGCCAATGACCGCGTGCTCACGAACTTGACTGCCTTTCTGAAGCTTCTGGACAGTATATTCAAGAACCCAGCACAAGAGGCGGAGTTGGAGCAGGAGTTCCTGAATCTCAGGCAAGGAAATGGAACTGTGGCTCAATATTGGTCTAGTTTTATGATGCACGCCCGTCAGCTGGGGTGGGAAGGAAAGGCCTTGGTGGCCTTGTTTAAAGCAGGTCTTTGCAAAGAGATTCGTGATGAGCTGGCGAGAATGCCAAGGTTGAACACCTTGGAAGAGGTGGGGCAAGCTGCCTTACAATTAGGCCTGAGATTCCAGTCACGCGACAAGTTGCGCAGGGGGCAAGAGAGGCTAGAGAGCCATCGATTGTATGTTCTGCCAGAGACCATGAGGACGCAAAGTAAGGAGGAGGAGGAACCCATGCAACTGGGCTCTCTCAGAGGGGGCAGAACGCCCGGCATTACACGGGCTGAGAGAGAGAGAAGGCGGAGGGAGCGCTTGTGTTTCACCTGTGGCTCCACCAATCACATGGTCCGTCAGTGCACCATGGGAAGGCCGCAAGGAGCCCTTTCAGGGACGAAGGTGGCCCCACCTGGAGAGTGCAGAGAGATGCCATCGGGAAAAGAGCTGCCCCAACCCGTTCTGGAGGCCTCAGGTTGGGAGGAGAGAGAACAGAAGGGCTTCCACCTGGACCGGTCCTACCAGTAATCACCGTGGGCGCTACGCTACGACTCCCAGATGGGAGGGGTGAGCATGTTGACATTCTCATAGATTCTGGAGCTTCAACAGATTTTGTGGATGTGGACCTAGTGAGTAGGTTGGGAATAGAGACACAGTCATTGGAAGAACCCCTAGAAGTGCGGACTATTGATGGAAGACCGTTGCTGTCTGGCTGCGTGTCGGAGGCCACGATGCCCATAGGGCTAGAGTTGCCGGGTCATCGAGAGGTCATCGCCCTTCACGTCACCAGGTTGACCTCCTATCCTGTGGTCTTGGGTATGAGTTGGCTAGCTCGCCATGATCCAGTGATCTCCTGGGGTCAGAGGTCCATGACCTTTTCGTCGGTGTACTGTAGACTCCACTGTCTAGGGATCAAGTCAGAGAAAAGCGGCGAGGCCAGCGGGACGACGGTCTGTGGATCCTTCACCGGAGAAGAGCGACAATTACCCCTGCAATATAAGTCCTTCAGAGATGTGTTCTGTGAGAAGGAGGCAGACAGGCTACCACCTCATAGGCCTTATGACTGCAAAATAGACCTGGTGCCAGGGGCAGAGATACCAGCCAGTCGCCTCTACTCCATGTCGGAAGCGGAGTTGACAGACTTGAGGGAATTTCTACAGAAGAATTTGAAGCGGGGGTTCATACGACCAACGAAGACTCCGGGGGGAGCCCCAGTTTTCTTTGTGAACAAGAAAGGCACGACAGAAAAAAGACTTGTTGTTGATTACAGAAAGACCAACCAGCGCATGATTCCCAGTCGTTATCCGTTGCCGCGGATTGGAGATCTACTCGAAAGGTTAAGATCGGCGAAAATTTTCACGAAACTTGATCTGAGGGGGGCTTACAATCTGATACGAGTGAGAGAAGGTGACGAATGGAAGACTGCCTTTAACACTAGGTATGGGACCTTTGAGTATCGTGTGATGCCATTTGGATTGCAGTCGGGCACAGCCACCTTCCAGGCATTCATCAATCACGTGCTGGCAGATCTTATGGACAGGACAGTGGTGGCTTATCTGGACGATCTTTTGATTTACTCAGAGGATCCAGAAGAACATGTTCAACATGTGAAGGAGGTGTTACAACGGCTGAGGGAACACCGACTATACGCAAAGCTGGAGAAATGCCAATTCCATGTGACAGAAGTGGAATTCTTGGGTTACAGAATCACCCCGGAGGGAGTGCACATGGACCCAGCAAAGGTGGAGGCGGTAGTGTCGTGGCAAAACCCCAGGACAAGAAAGGATGTGCAAAGGTTCTTGGGATTTGCCAACTATTACAGGAAATTTATACATAGGTACTCTGGGCTTACAGCGCCGATAACAGACTGTCTGAAAGGGAAACAACCGTTCCGCTGGACAGAAGAGGCGCAGAAAGCTTTTGGGAAGCTCAAGTTAATGTTTGCAGAGGAAAGGCATTTGGCACATCCTGACCCGCACAAGCCGATGTTCGTAGAGACAGATGCTTCGGACAAGGCGCTAGGGGCTGTGTTACTCCAGGCAGATGAAAAAGGGGAACTGAGACCATGCGCCTTTCACTCGCGAAAACTAAATTCATCAGAACAGAATTATACAATATGGGAACGGGAGCTGTTGGCGGTCAAGGATGCCTTGCAAACATGGCGACACTTCCTAGAAGGAGCGCAGCATCAGGTGGAAGTACGCACCGATCACAAGAATCTGGAGTACTGGCAGACAGCCAGACATCTGAACCAACGACAGATTAGGTGGGCGCAATTCTTCGCCAGATTTAATTTCAGAATAAAGTATGTGTCGAGTTCACAGAACCAGGGCGCGGATGCATTGTCCCGGAAGCCTGAATACTACAAAACCAAAACCGTGCCGGAAAAGAGACTGATCCTCCATCCTGAACAACTGCGTCTGGCAGCGGTGACGGCTGTAGAACGGTCGGAGTTTCTAAAGCGTACGGGGGAGGATGAGTTTGCTCGGAAGAAGAAAGAGGCGATACAAAAGGGGGAGAGTCATGCAAAGGATTTTGCGGAGAGAGGAGGGTTGCTTTACAAAGGGGAAGCCCTCTATGTGCCAGAAGGTGAACTCCGCTGAGCGCGCTGATTCCTCCGAAAAAGGACAAGATTGGACATTTTAAACGTGAGTACTAGGAAAGTACCGAAGAATTTGGATTAATTTGGCGAAGTACAGGGATGCAATTTACGGAGGTCCGTCCCTTGCTATTGTGGCACTAAATCAGGAACTTTATTACCAACGCGGTTGAAACTGTAACGGAATTTGGCTTGGCAACAGAGATTGAATCCTTTTGACACCCCTGATCCGGGGGGCAACTAACTATCAATTTTGATATGTAGAGGATTTGAATCGGACCTGTTGGTTTTTATTGTGGAAATTTGGATTTTGACTTTGGACTTGGTTCGGTGTGGAACTTTATATAGCTATGTCTCTGAAAATGGAGGATGATTTGGACAAAGGAGGCTGGAAGAAGGTCCTTGAAAAAATCTGGGAACTGAGAAAGGAGTTCCAAGCAGAAACTGCAAGAATGAGAGGAGTCGTAAACAACAGTGATGTCATCCCAGCTGCACAAAGGATGGAAGGGGGAGAAATCCCCTTCAAGGTTAAAGACAAGCCTCGCTGCAGGAAAATCTCTTCTCGGCACAAGATATTTAGACTTAAGAAAAGAATCAAGAAAACAACATCTGTGAAAGTTAACTCATCTCGGCGCAAGAGGATATCAATGAAGGAGAAGAAGAATTTCCTTAAAAACTGGGAACAGGAACAGCGGAGAAGACACAGAGATGATGGAGCCCAACTGCAAGCAAGCACTTGGGCTTGGACTGGGGAACGGCGAGGGGAGGGCTGAGCAGGGTAGGTGGGCAACCTGGGACTGATTATATATGTGGACTTTGAGTATCTATGCCGGACATGGTTTTGAGCTAGGATTATGTTAGGATCTTTCGAAGTTAGGAGCCTGAAGATTAAGGGGAGTCAGAAGGAAATTTATAGAAGATTTGGGAGGAGGACGCGGAGGTTGGAATTAGAAGATGAGGTGAAATAAGAATTAAAGACATTGTATTTGAGTTAGAATTATGTTTTGAAATAATGTTAAAGATATGTTTAGTATACCTATGTACCTGAACCAGAACTATGTTTTGTTTAATGCAGCCACTGGGGAGGTGCGGAGGAAGTCACTACGATTATGTTTTGTAACCAAGAGTGGCCTATCCGAGAACAGGGTTAGGCCGAAGCTAGATAATGATTTGTTTAAGGTCAGGGAAAATAATGAATGGGTTTACCTCTGTGAGAGGGAGGGTAAGATTAAATAACTCCCCAAGGTGAGAGATGGGGAGTAATGAATCCTGACCGAAATGTAATGTTTTATGTTTAAAATTTTTTAAAATTAATAAAAATTATTTAAAAAAAAAAAAAAAAAGAAGGTGAACTCCGAGCCAAGGTACTCAGATAGTGCCACGATAGTCCGACGGCTGGCCATTTTGGGCAATGGAAGACGGAACGCCTAGCAACGCGGGACTTCTGGTGGCCGCACATGCAAGAGGATATCAAGGAGTATGTACGGGCCTGTGAGACTTGCCAACGGGCAAAGAGGCCCCGAGAGTCTCCAGCAGGTCTACTTCAACCACTACCTACCCCGCAGGCACCATGGGAAGCCATTGCCATGGATTTCATTACCGACTTGCCAGAGTCGCGGAAACAGACAGTAATCTGGGTAGTGGTAGATCTTTTTTCTAAGATGGCACATTTTGTACCTTGTAAGAAACTACCATCGGCACATGAGACGGCTCAACTCTTCGTGGAACATGTGTTCAAATTGCATGGTCTTCCACGGAAAATTATATCGGATAGGGGGACGCAATTCACCTCTCAGTTTTGGAGGAAACTGATGCAACTGCTGAAAGTAGAGGTGTGTCTCTCGTCGGCTAGACACCCGCAGACGAACGGTGAGTCAGAGAGGACAAACGCCACATTGCAGCAGTATTTACGTTGTTATGTGAGTTACCAACAAGATGACTGGGTAGAGAAGTTGGCTCTGGCTGAATTTGCATACAATAATGCCGTGCACTCATCGACACAACAAACGCCATTTTTTGCTTGTCAAGGGAGACATCCACGGGTGTTCCCAGGGCAAGGGGACAGTCTTGAAGTGCCAGCGGCGGAGCATTTCGCAGAAGAAATGGAAGCGCTGCATAGCATTCTACGGGACCATCTAGAAAGGGCGAAGGCGCAGTACAAGGCAGAAGCGGATAAACACAGGCAGGTGGGCAAAGAGATCCAGGTGGGGGATCTAGTGTGGTTGTCCACAAAAGACTGGCCAAGCAAAGGACGATGTCGTAAGCTGGAACAGCAAAGGGTGGGGCCATTCGTAGTGGTGGAACAAATTAACCCTGTATCTTTCAAGTTACGCCTACCTGAGTCAATGAAGATACATCCAGTGTTTCATCGGTCGCTTCTATCGCCAGTGACGCCGAGACACCCTTACCAGGAGAGGAAAGAGCCACCCCCTTCGCCAATCCTGGTGGAGGGTGAGCTGGAATACGAGGTGGCCGAGCTACTAGATTCTCGTAGAAGGGGTAGGGGGGTACAGTATTTAGTGGCTTGGAAAGGGTACGGACCAGAAGAGAATTCATGGGAGAATGCGGGGAACATACATGCTCCTAGGTTGCAGAGCGAGTTTCATCATAGGTATCCTAATAAGCCCAAACCTCCAGGTTGGGTCAGGGAGCAGATAGAAACAGAGGCGGAAGGGGAAGTTGAGCAAGAGTGGGAGCAAGAAGCAGAGGAGCCACAACCAGGATGCAGTTATTGGGAAGACGATGAGGAGGATTGGTGGAGAGCGACCCAGATTACTCCTAGAGAGGAAGAGGTGAGGCTTGAGGAACGGGAGGAGGCCCCTAGAGGGGGGGATGATGTCAGGTTACCACCGAGTAACCACCAGCTGGCTGACTGGGAGGGCAGCCAAGAGCCGGGAGAACAGGTTGGCAAGGAAACGGACAGAGATAAGATAGAGGGAAGTGCTCAGTCCTTGGCGAGGCCAAGTTTCTCTGACAGCATTCTGTCAGAGCCTGTACCTTTAACTTGGGAAGAACGCAAGAAGGGTGGGGTGCAAGAGAAAGGGAAATTGTCATCGCAGAGGAGGCGGAAGAGGATGGTGTTTTCGAGAGGTTTAAAAGGGCAGAGGAACCACCCCGACCCTTCAGATGAGTCATCAACAGAGTAGTGAAGAGATCGTTAGAGCAGAGAGCTGCAGTCTGTAGGCTTGGTTGTTTTCCTTATGTATTGTAAATAAACTGCACTTCACTGAGCCAACGTGTACGCGTCGTGTGGCTGCTACACCTAATTAGAAAAGCATTGTATAGAGTTTGGATGAAATACAAAGACTTATTAGAAAGGAAAACACCCAGATGGATCTCTCCATTGGAAGCCAAAGCCCACAGAAAGGTAAACATGGAGAGAAAATGGCCAAAATATTGCGACATTCTTGTACAGGAAGGAGATAGTGTCAGGTTGAAACCCTATGAACAACTGAAAGGAGAGGTGAAGGATTGGCTACATTATCATCAGATCAATGAAATCTTCAAAGTGGACCGGAAAATTGGCTTTCAGATGGAAAAGTCTTAATTGGAAACGGAACTTTTGGAATCAAAATCTAAGACTTTGTCCAGAATGTACAATTTGCTGCTGGAATGGCATACACAGGATGAACTAGTTAAATCTGCAATGATAGACTGGGCTAAAGATGTAGGACATAACATCATGATGGCTGACTGGGAGAGATTGTGGAGAAGAGGAATAAAATTCACTGCATGTAATATATTAAGAGAGAACATCATGAAAATGATATACAGATGGTACTTAACCCCAGTCAAGCTTGCTAAAATCTATCATTTGCAGAACAATAAATGCTGGAAGTGTGAGAGTGTTGAAGGAACGTTCTACCATATGTGGTGGACCTGTCCGAGTTTGAAGGCCTTCTGGGAAATGATCTATAATGAAATGAAAAGAGTGTTGAAAAACACGTTTGTTAAGAAACCAGAGGCCTTCTTGCTCGGAATGGTCAACCAGGAGATACCAAAGGAAAAAAAAGGGGAAGGGGAGGTTAGGTTAAAGAAGTATGAGGAGATAAAAGAACACATGGAGGGATGGCTTGAGTACCATCAATTAAACGAAAAATTTAAAAGAGATAAAAGAATAGGATTTAACAAAGAAACATCGAGGTTAGAATCTGTGCTAGTAAATAATAGAATTGGGATAATTTCTAAGATGTATCGCCTCCTACTGGACTGGGAGGTTATGGAGGAAGAAGTGAAGGAAACGATGATTAAGTGGGCACAGGATATTGGCAGACCGATTATGATGACGGAATGGGAAGGCCTCTGGAAAATAAATATGAAATTCACCGCAAATTCCAACATTCAAGAAAATATGTTAAAAATGTTACACAGATGGTACCTGACACCTGTAAGATTATCAAGAATGTACAAAGATCTTTCAAATAGGTGTTGGAGGTGTGGAGGGAATGACGGGAATTTATACCACATGTGGTGGACTTGTCAAAAAATTAAAACATTTTGGGGATTAATATTGGAAGAACTTAAAAAAATGCTGGGAATTACGATAGTAAAAAAACCAGAGGCCTTCCTGTTGAGCATTATGGATAGGGATATACCAAATAAGTTAAAGGAGGTATTTCTGTATGCAACGGCGGCTGCGCGTATTCTGATTGCTAAAAAATGGAAAGACTCAGAAGCCCCAACGGTGAAAGAATGGCAGCAAAAAATGCAAGAATTTGCGGAGATGGCCTACCTTACCAACAACATGAGGGGCAATACTAGACAAAAATTCGAAGACAAATGGAGTAAATATAAAATATATGTTCAAAGCTATACTAAGGGTTTGATAACCATGACAGCTTTTGAGTGACCTAAGAAGAGATATAAGACAGATATAAGTGGTAAGGGAGTAGAAAGATAACAGAATGTATTAGAAAGGAGGTAATAGAGAAATAATAACAAGGAAGACATTCACTTTTAGTGCTTTATTATGCTTTTGTGTTTGACAGGAAGTCGCTGTACTTATTGTTGTGTATTATTTTGTTGTACTTTGTTATGTTTTGTTGTGTTTTTTATGTTGTTGTTGTTGGTTTGTTTTTTTTTTGTCTTGTGAGGGTGGGTAGGGAAGGAAGAGGGGAAGAGGGAGGGGGGAGGGAGCATTATTGGATTGCTAACATATTATGCGCAATGCCAAAGGATATGTGATTAGTTAGTGCTTTTGGTTTGTTTAGGTCGTTTATTGTCTTTGTTGATGTTTGATGTAGAGTATTTTGTAATAAAAATAAAAAAAGGAGATACCAAAGGAAGATCACACGTTCTTTATGTATGCCACAACAGCAGCAAGAATACTGATTGCAAAATATTGGAAGACAAAGGACTTACCTACGATAGAAGAATGGCAGATGAAAATGATGGACTTTATAGAACTTGCCAAACTGACTGGGAGACTCCGTGACCAGAGGGAAGAAGCGGTGGAGAAGGAATGGAAGAAATTTAGAGAATATCTCAAAAAGTATTGTAATAAATAAAGCAAAAATGTTAGAAGAATAGCAATTTACAGAGTAGTAGAGAGAAAACTAAGAGGAAATAGGATAGTGGAATAAGTATAATATTAAGTAAATAAGGTATATATTGTTACAATGATACAATAAATGAAGAAAGGAAATTGCTAAAGAAATTAATTTTATATATTGAAACGCAGAGGGGAGGACAGGAGGAAGTCAAATACAATGATAAGGATATTAGATTGGGATTAAGCAATTATTGTCTGTATTTGTATTTGTAGTATTGTGTTTTTTTATGTTAGGTAAGTCTGTTTATATGTATGTTTTTTTTGTTAGTTTTTCTATGTATTATTTTGTTATTCTTTTTCTAAAAAACCCAATAAATAATATTTAAAATAATAATAATAATAAATTGTTCTCGGACCGGGGTGCTGCAAAAGACAGTGTGGTTGGCAGTGTCCTGGAGCTGCTGCCCCTTAGCCCTTTGAGCTAGAGCCCCAGGGTTCCCGCCACCAGCAGAACTAGCGGCACGAAACCAGCTGTTGTGGTAAGAGAGGACAAGGACAAGTTTCTCTTGCCTATCGGCTTCCGGTTTGGCGCGACTCCTGAACGGCTGGGTCCGCTTCAGCTCCTGAGGCGGGCTAGTGATTTTGGAGTGGGGGGCAACGTTTCTGTGCAACGTGCTCCCGAAAAAACCTCAGGCAGGGCGGTCTGAGGACTTGGGGACTCGGCGGGAGCTCGAACGGACTCCCTCGCACCAGAGGAGCCCTAATAAGGGCGATTCTGTGCGGCGAGGTTGAGACCGGAGCTCTGTGAGTTCAGCGGCTTCTCCAACTTCACGAAACAGCGCAGCCGGCTGAAGGAGCGCTAAATTCTTCAAAAAATAAAGTAAGAACCGGCAGAACCGTGAGTAATCAGAATTGAATTGGAGGATTGGGACAATTTAAATCACGGGAGAGGAGAAAAGAGGAAGCCCCCCTCTTCCCGATTCACTACTTAGGAAGCATTTAACAAGCGGCTGTAAACTGAAAGCAAAGCCGCGGACTGTTTAACTTCCTAGCAGAAAAGATCAATCTGTTGTAATTCCCATTCCACCTTAACAACAGACTGAGGATGGATGTTATCACGTGTCTGTATGTTCCAGTGTGCTGCTGGGAACTTATCTTCAGTCTGTACTTGCTTTCTCTTTCGCTAATGAACATGGAGGTGTGCTTTCTTTTGTCCTCATGTTCTTGTAAATAAATGCTTGTTTAAATCGCTTTAGCCAGTCTCTGAGGTGCTACCTTCTGCTGTGCAAGGATTGAAGAGTGCTAAGCTTCCCAGAAGCTTGGTCTCTGGATATCTGCTGGTGTTTCCAGGGAGTTGAAAGTCGCCCGGCAGATCGGCCGGGGGTGTATGGGCCAGACGGGGGCATGTCCGTCGTATATTTCCCTGGATTATCACAACAACTGGGTTATGGGCCCAGATAAAGGCACTGAACAGAGGTATGTGGCAAAGCTACAAGCAATAAATTACGGCCGTCGGCTAGAGGACTTTTGAAGTCTGTGCCAAGCTTAATTAAAGGCCGGAGAGAAAAGCAGCTCAGTGAGTGAGGCTGGAGAATTGGCTGTGTTCCTGGCTGCTGTAAAAGTAAGAGAGAAAGTTGAAAATGGATTTGTCTGATAGTGGGATGCATGAAAGCCACTGTCCGCGTTTAAATGGACATAATTATCAGACATGGGCAATTTACTGTGAAGCTCAGTTAAGAAGACATGCAGTTTGGCATGTAATAAAAGATCCAGCTCCAACTCCTGCAACAAACGCATGGACAGCTGCAGATTCAAAGGCCATGGGGTTGATTGTTATGGCTATCTCCCCGGAGGAGCTGATGACGATCAGCGGAAAAAATTCTGCAAGTCAAATGTGGGAGGCGATAAAGACAGCTCATATGAGAAAAGAGGCTGGCTCTGTGCTGCTTTACTTTAGAAGGCTCCACACAAAGAAGCTCGAACCAGGGGGTAATGTTAGAGCTCACGTCATGGAGCTGATTAGACTAAGACAAGAATTGATACACAGGGGTTTTACGATCCCGGAAGATATTTTTTCTGTTCTGATTCTGGACTCGCTGGATGAAAGCTACGACGCGATAGCTAGTCAGTTGGCAACTCTTCCTGCGCAAGAACTGACTGCTGCCAAAGTGTCTGCTGTTCTTCAAAATGAGTACGATCGACGGAAAGCGGCTGCTCCTGATTGTCCACGTGAGGGGGAGCAAGCAATAACGTCGTCTTCTGCATCGGTGCAACCACCAGGGGGTGCTAAGGCCTATTCTGCAGTGAAATGTTGGAACTGCGGAATGCAGGGGCATCTTCAACGCAACTGCACAAAGGCCAAAAGCAGGCAAAAGCCAAAGTCTGCAGATGGCAAGAAGACGGGGACCAGGAGATCGCGCAACGTGCAAAACAAGGTTTTTGTGGCACGACAAGATTCTGCAAAGAGAGAAGGCAGATTTATCGTGGATTCAGCGGCGACGCGGCACATCTGCAAGGATCGGCATCTATTTGTTTCCTGCAAGCCACAGGATGGTCGGATTTGTCAAGCCGATGGGACTTCGATCCGGATAGCTGGAGAAGGCCAAGTCGAACTTCAGAGTTTGGAGTCAACCATCACCAAAGTACTTTATGTTCCTGAGTCAGCTGAGAACCTACTGAGTGTTCCCCAGCTCACAGAGAAGAACTTTGATGTTCTTTTCAGGAAGGGCTTTTGCGTCATCAGCAAGGATGATGAGGAACTTTTACGTGCTGATTATGTGAACAGTTTGTTTCAAATTGCGTATGGTGATGTGAATGTGAAGAATGATGATTCTTGTTGTGTGGCGAGTGCGAACAAAGTTCTCCATGCTGATTGTATACATACTCACCACAGGAGATTTGGTCACATGTCCTGGCAGACACTAACCAAAATGCCAGGTGTAGTTGAGGGTTTAACCATTAAGCCCTGTAAATATTACATGAAATGCAAATCGTGTGCAGAGCACAAAGTGAGGGTCGCTCCTAAGGGCAAGGTATCTGGCAGGCAGGCTACAAAGCCCTACCAGATTGTTCATGCAGACCTAGTTGGTCCACTGGCGCCCTCTCTTGGTGGAGCAAGGTACTTCATGGTGTTAATTGATGCGTATTCGAGATACATTCATGTGTACTTGCTCAAGCAAAAGTCTGAAGCATTTTCCAAGTTTAAGGAGTTTTATGTATGGTTGAAAAATGCCCATGGTAAGCAAATTCAATGTCTGTTTACTGACCGAGGAGGAGAATTTACTTCTCAGCAGTTTGAGGCTTTTCTGGCTGAGAATGGAATTCAGCATGATCTCGCTTGTCCTAGATCTCCTTGGGAGAATGGAATTTGCGAAAGGGCTAACCAGACGTTGCAACAGGGTATGAAGACTCAGTTGCACGACGCTAATCTTTCAGAACCATATTGGGCAGAGTCTCTACAACATTTTGTATATTCTTATAATAGGAGACTGTCTACACCCATTGGTTGTACCCCTTATGAGAGGATGTTTGGCAAGAAGCCTTACGTTAAACACATGAGAATCTTTGGTTCTGATATGTGGGTACACACTCCACAGAGCAGCAAGCTCGGAAAGCGTGGTGTGCATGGGATATTTGTGGGGTATGAGAAAGGTGCATATCGTGTTTACATGCCCGACACAAAGACAATGCGATTCACCAGGAGTGTGGAGTACTGTGCCAAATGGGGGGACAATGTGGGGATTTTCCAGAGTCATCCTGATGCTGAGGAAGCTGAGGAAGCTGATGATGATGATCAGGGTTCTGATTCTGATTCAGTGGGAGGTGCTGGTGCTGCTGACAGTGACAGTGATACAGCAGATTACCAGAGTGCCAAAGCCTCAATTAGACCATCAGATGGGTCTGACGCTGAATTGGAGGAACCACTGTTTACCATTGGTCACTTTTCTCCTAAGAGGGAGGAGGTAAGCGTTGAAGACTTGCGTCTGATACGCCGATCAGAAAGGGCCACGAAAGGCAAACAGCCTAAAAGGTATGAGGATGAGTTTGCCAGTACAGCCACTGCTGTAGTTGGTAGCTCGAAGAAGGTATGGGAACCTTCGAGTTTTCAGGAGGTGAAAGAACTGTCCTCTGAAAACGCTGTGCCATGGCTTAGAGCCATTGATGATGAGCTTAACTCCTTGGAGAGGAATCAAACCTGGGAACTGGTTCCAGCAGTTCCAGGAATGCGACTGGTCGGGAGTAAATGGGTTTTTAAGGCAAAGACCGATCAGAATGGGA
Source organism: Darevskia armeniaca (assembly GCA_034641395.1). NCBI lineage: Eukaryota > Metazoa > Chordata > Lepidosauria > Squamata > Lacertidae > Darevskia > Darevskia armeniaca. The sequence goes on along the minus strand of JAWWNF010000095.1, from coordinate 1,494,219 downwards.
AGATTGTGAGGCATAAAGCCAGGTTGGTTGCCAGAGGTTTTTCCCAAGTACCAGGTCAAGATTATAACGAGACCTATTCCCCCACAGTCAAATACGAGAGTATAAGGCTCATGCTAAAAATTGCTGCAGAGGAAAAACTTCACGTTTCTCACCATGACGTGAATACAGCATTTTTGTACGGAATTCTTGAGGAAGAACTGTACATGCTTCCACCAGATGGAGTGAAAGTACAGAAAGGGATGGTCTGTAGACTAAAGAAGTCTCTTTACGGTTTGAAGCAGAGTGCGAGGTGTTGGAACACCAAACTGACAGAGACATTGCTATCTCTTGGTTTCCACCAGGGAAAGGCAGATCAGTGTGTGTTTGTGAAAGGGGAAGGGCAACACAAACTGTACTGTGTTTGTTTTGTCGATGATCTTTTATTGTTTTGGAAAGATCAAGAGGTTTATCAAAATACCCTAGCACAACTTAAACAGCACTTTGAAATGAAGGATCTAGGTCAGGTATCCAACTACCTATCTCTGCAGGTTGAGAAAGACCAGACAGGAAATTTTCTGGTTCACCAAACACAGAAAATAACTGATGTGTTGAACCGATTGAAGCTGACTGATGCGAATCCTGTAGACACCCCGATGGTTACAGGTTTTCAGAGAGATGAGAAAGCGGAGGCGTTTTCTGACACAACGCTGTATAGATGCATTCTGGGCAAACTAAATTTCATTGCCAGATGCTCAAGACCTGACATTGCTGCGAGTACTAACCTGCTCAGCAGACATTGTAACAATCCAACAATTCAGGATTGGAAAGCTCTGAAACGCATAGCTCGCTATCTGAAAGGCACTATGCACTATAGATTGAGGTTCACCAGTCACAAGACTGGAGGTCTTGAAATTTTTGCTGATGCAAGTTTCGGAAGTGACACCACAGATGGTACTAGCACTTCTGGAGTGTGCTATATGTACAACCACTGTCTGTTTGACTGGCTGTGCAAGAAGCAGACGACAGTAAGTTTGAGTTCTTGTGAGGCAGAACTAAATGCACTGTCATTTTCACTTATGGACTGTGAATGGTTGATGCAACTGTTCAAGGACATCGGAGTCAAGGTGACTTGTCCTTTACAGGTATACCAAGACAACAGATCTTGTTTGGCTTTGCTTAGTTCAGAGAGTTGCAAGCAAAGAACCAAGTACTTGCAGATAAAGTTACATCGTGCAAGAGAGTGTATCCGAAAAGGAATCATTCAGGTGTCGTACATGCCAGGTAATGAGATTCCTGCTGACTTGTTGTCTAAGGTTGTAAATAGAGAACAACTTCAAGTGTATGTGAAGAAGTTGCAATTGGTGTGTGATACCAATGGTTAAGGTTACATGGAAAGGGGGAGGATGTTGTAATTCCCATTCCACCTTAACAACAGACTGAGGATGGATGTTATCACGTGTCTGTATGTTCCAGTGTGCTGCTGGGAACTTATCTTCAGTCTGTACTTGCTTTCTCTTTCGCTAATGAACATGGAGGTGTGCTTTCTTTTGTCCTCATGTTCTTGTAAATAAATGCTTGTTTAAATCGCTTTAGCCAGTCTCTGAGGTGCTACCTTCTGCTGTGCAAGGATTGAAGAGTGCTAAGCTTCCCAGAAGCTTGGTCTCTGGATATCTGCTGGTGTTTCCAGGGAGTTGAAAGTCGCCCGGCAGATCGGCCGGGGGTGTATGGGCCAGACGGGGGCATGTCCGTCGTATATTTCCCTGGATTATCACAACACAATCAACCCCCCCACGGGTTTGGGAGGGAGAAGAGGATAATTGGAGATTTCCCCCTGAAAGGAATGTAAATTGACTGATCGATTACCGCTCACCCTCGGGATTTTCGGAGTGGCCGGGTCAGAGCGGCAACGGATGAGACTGTATCCTGCCATGGTAATATTTTGACAGCTTTGACAGTTCTTTAACTTTGTAGCGAAGGGAAGGTTCTGACTGTTTAAACCGCTTTCTGACTGTTTAACCTGCTTTCTGGATATACTTTGGAACTGTTACATCCCCTGGCAAAGAGGCATTTCAGTGGCAACTGTTTTCTTTCTGACTCCTGGGGCAAGATTCCCCCTTTGTTGTGCTAAAATAGCAGCCAAGCTTGCAAGGGCTGCTCGGTGCTTTTGAAGTCCTTGTTGTGTCTACATCCTGCTGGGAAATTAGAGATAAAGGACAGCTGCAGCTAAGTGACCTTGAAAAGATGTCGACTTCCAGGACTGGAGCAACAACTACAAGAGCTGCATCTGAAAAAAGATCTTCAGTGCAGGAAGAATCAAATTTAATGATGATGCAGGCACTTGAGAATATGAGCAAGAAAATGGATGAGAAATTTGCAGCACTAGACAAGAGGTTTGAGTCTGTGGATAAAAAATTGGATGAAATTGGAACATTGAGACAGGATTTGGAACAGACGAAGACACAAGTTTCGAAATTAGAGACTAAAATTGATGAAATGGAGGACTCCCGTTGTAAAGAGTTGAGGAATACGCAGATTTCTCTTGCGTTTTTACAGATGAAGCAGAAGGAGCAGAATCTGAGAATTCGCCATCTCCCGCAGAAAGAAACAGACAGTTTAAAGGACTACCTGGTCCGAGTGTTTGTGGACACTTGGGGCCTAGACGCAGAGGAGTGGAAAAAGAAGATTGTCAAGGCCTACAGATTTGGAGCAAGGGACAAGGAAGACACTAAAGCGTCAAATGACTGTCTGGTGGAGTTTCAAAATAGAGAGCAAAGAGATGAAATCCTTGGATATCATTTTGAAAAGAACCTGGTAGTACATCAACAGCAAGTAGTCCTGTATAAAGATCTTCCAAAATATTTCATTGACCAGAGAAGCAAATATCAGGATTTGACAAAAGCACTAAGGAAGAAAAATATCAACTTTAGATGGGAGTTCCCTGAAGGCCTTTCTTTCAGATACAAGGAAAGAAGGGTTAGGATAAAGTCAGTAGCGGACAAGAACAACTTCATCAAAAAGAACTACGCAGACTTGGCAGCAGCGTTACCCTCTGGTGGGGGAATGGGACAACCACCTGAGGAGGATGTGGACCCAGCAGCTCAAGGAGCTGCTGGAGGACAATAACTACCAAAATGGCCTTGAGGATTTTAACTTGGAATGTTCGAGGTTTGAACATTCCAGCGAAGAGACATCAGGTATTTCATACCTTAATTAAACAGAATTTGGACATTATATGCCTGCAAGAGACCCATGTAAAAAGAATCCATCGAAGAATTCTACAAAATGGAAAATTAGGACAAGAATTCATCTCCTCAGCAAAAGTGAAAAAGAGAGGAGTGGTTATCTATGCTAAAGACAAATATGAACCTAAACTTCTCTTCAAGGACGAGGGAGGAAGATTTGTTGCAATACAAATAACAGTACAAGGCGAAAAACTTTTAATTTTGGGACTTTATGCACCAAATGATGGCAAATCGGAGTTTTATAAGGAATTACATGATAAGCTCCTGGATTATATGGATTATAAGGTTGTGACTATGGGAGACTTCAACGCAGTAACATCAACGTTGATGGACCGATCACAAAGAGTTAAATTTTCAAATGAAGGAAGACTCCCGAAAACTTTTTTTGATATGGCTGAAAACATGGACTGGGTGGATTCCTGGAGACTTCAACACCCATTGGACACAGAGGAGACTTTTTATTCAATAACGGCAAAATCCTGGAGCAGAATCGATATGATCTGGATATCCAGGGAGTTGTCACCCAGGATATCCAGAACAGAAATATATCCGAGGACATGCTCAGATCACAATGCAGTACAATTGGATTTGAGAATCTCGACGCAAGGCACTTATAGATGGAAAATGGACGATTCACTGTTCAGGAACAAGAAGATAGTGGAAAAGGCCCAAAAGACCCTTAAGGACTTCTTTGAGATTAACTTGAACACTACAGTTGAAAAAAGGGTCGTATGGGACACAAGTAAAGCAGTTATGAGAGGTTTCCTGATACAGCAAAAGGCAATTAAGAAAAGGCTCCTGAATCAAAAAAAGGATAATATCATGCAGCAGCTGAAGGAACAAGAAAAGAAATTGAGAGGGAATCCAAAAGACACTTCATTGCAAAAAACGATAAAACAACTACAGGTGGAGCTCTCTCAATTGATAAACCAAGAGATTGAATGGAAAATAAAATTAATGAAACAAAGGACGTTTGAATCGGCTAACAAGTGTGGTAAACTGCTTGCATGGCAATTGAGAAGGAGACAGAAGCTGAATACGATTACGACTCTGAGGATAGATGGAAAAGAAGTGACAAAACCGGCGGAGATAAAAAAGAATTTCGAGGAATTCTATAAACAGTTGTACAAGAGAGAAAAACAAAAAAATGAAGACGTCGAGCAATACATTAATAAAAATGGATTGCATAAAATCCCAGAACACATGAGAGTCACACTCAACCACCCAATTACAACAAAGGAAGTGGAAAATGCAATAAACAGTATGAATCTAGACAAGGCCCCTGGACCTGATGGCTTAACAGCTAAATATTATAAGACTTTGAAAGAATGGCTGACTCAGCCAATGATGGAAGTTTGCAACAATATTTTAAAGGGAAGCAAGGCACCCGACTCTTGGAAGGAAGCCTATATTACTCTGATACCAAAACAGGAATCCGATAGGACTCAAATGAAGAATTATAGACCGATCTCCCTTCTTAATGTGGATTATAAAATTTTTGCAAATATTATGGCCGATAGATTTAAGAAAGTGTTAATGGAAATCATCCACAAGGACCAAGCAGGTTTTTTACCTGGAAGACAGATAAACAGTAATATAAGAAATGTGGTTGATATCCTAGAAAAATTGGAACAGCAGAAGAATGTTAAAGCAGTGTTGATGTTTGTCGATGCGGAGAAGGCCTTTGATAATATTTCTTGGAACTTTATGAAAAGAAATTTGGAAAATATGGAGGTGGGAGGAGGTTTTATGAATGGAATCCAAGCTATCTATACGGAACAAAAAGCTAAACTTATTGTCAATAATGAGGTATCGGAAGGAATTAGAATTGAGAAAGGTACAAGACAAGGGTGCCCACTTTCCCCATTACTTTTTATAACGGTCCTGGAGGTCCTGTTGAAAAGGATTAGAAGCGAGAAGGACATTAGAGGGGTGGCGGTGGGGACAAAACAATATAAATTGAAAGCCTTTGCTGATGACTTAATATTGACTTTACAGGAACCAGAAACCAGTGCCATAAAGGCACTGGAGATAATGCAAGACTTTGGGAAGGTAGCAGGTTTCAAGTTGAACAAAGCCAAAACCCAAGTATTGGGAAAAAACCTTACACCGGAAGAGCAGAAGAGCTTTGAATTGAAAATAGGTCTCCAATTTGTTAAAAAAGTAAAATATCTAGGTATCAATATGACATCGAGAAATCAAAATTTATTTAAAGATAATTATGAAAAAGTTTGGAAAGAGGTGAAGAGAGATTTGGAAATTTGGAGCAATTTGAAATTGTCTTTGTTGGGCCGAATAGCGGTAATTAAGATGAATGTGCTACCCAAACTCCTGTTTTTATTTCAAGCACTCCCTATTATAGACAAACTAGAACCATTCAAAGCTTGGCAGAAAGACATTTCTAAATTTGTTTGGCAGGGAAAAAAACCCAGGATAAAATTTAAGATATTAACCGATGATAAGAAAAGAGGGGGATTTTCCCTGCCAGACTTGAATACCTATTTTGAAGCCGCCGCATTCTGCTGGCTGAAGGATTGGATGCTATTGGAGAACACGGATGTGCTGGACCTAGAAGGTTGGGACAATAGGTTTGGGTGGCACGCATATTTATGGTATGAAAAGGTAAAGGCCCACAGAGGCTTTAAAAACCATATTGTTAGGAAAGCATTGTTTAGAGTGTGGAGTAAGTATAAAGATTTGTTAGAAAGAAAAACGCCTAGATGGCTTTCTCCATTGGAAGCCAAAACAGCAAAAAGGACAAATATGGAATCCAAATGGCCGAAATATAGTGAGATCCTGATAGAAGAAGGACAGAGTGTAAGGTTGAAACCTTTTGAAATGTTACAACCAGAACTTTGGGACTGGTTTAGTTATCGACAAATTAATGAGATTTTTAAATTGGACAAGAAAGTAGGTTTTCAGTTGGAAAAATCAAAACTAGAAACAGAACTGTTGGAACCAAAAACAGGAACTTTGTCTAGAATGTATAATTTGCTGCTGGAATGGCATACACAGGATGAACTAGTTAAATCTGCAATGATAGACTGGGCAAAAGATGTTGGACATAATATTATGATGGCTGACTGGGAGAGACTGTGGAGGAAAGGAATTAATTTTACTGCATGTAATGTTCTGAAAGAAAATGTAATGAAAATGATTTATAGGTGGTATTTAACCCCAGTCAAGCTAGCAAGAATCTATCATTTGCAAGACAACAAATGTTGGAAGTGTGAAAAGACCGAAGGAACATTTTACCACATGTGGTGGACCTGCTCAAGGATGAAGGCCTTCTGGGAAACAATATATAATGAATTGAAAAAGGTGTTCAAATACACGTTTATTAAGAAACCAGAGGCCTTCTTACTTGGAATGGTCAACCAGGAGTTGCCCAAAGACGACCACACTTTGTTTATGTATGCCACAACAGCAGCAAGGATCTTAGTTGCGAAATATTGGAAGACAAAGGACTTACCAACCATCGAGGAATGGCAGATGAAGATGATGGAGTATCTGGAAATTGCCGAGCTGACCGCGAGACTCCGTGACCAGGGGGAGGAGGTGGTGGAAAGAGAGTGGGGGAAATTTAGACAATATGTTAAGAAATGAATCGTATTATATAAGTATTTAATAGCTAGGAAGTAATTAAATAGTTTTTAGCATTTAGGTTTATAAAGTTGAAACAAGATAAGTTAAAGAAACAGGATGTATGTTTTAAAAGATAAAGTGATTATAAGAAGTAAGATAATATCGAAGTATAAGATTTGTACAGTATAACTATAATGGGAATAGGATAATATAAGTATGTACAAGAGAAAAATGAGGGAATTAGTGAGGAATATGAAAAGGAAGTGCTATAAAGGTTACAACAATGAAAAGTGAGAAGGGAGGAGGGGGAGGAAGCCAATGGACAATGTTAAGAAATAAGTTTGTAAGGAATTACGTGGTAGGTGTTTTGTTTTGTAGATGTTGTTGTCTTGTTTTGTTTTGTTTTGCTGTGCTATGTTTATGTGTCTATTTTTTGTGTACAAAATTTAATAAATATAAATTAAAAAAAAAAAAAAAAAAAAAAGTTTCTCTTGCCTATCAGGGATAAGAAGTTGCTGTTGCCCTTGAGGGATTGCCCGGTCCCTCCGTCGCTTGTGGTTAAAATTGAGCTCGCTCTCCTCTCGCGGGTCCCACATCCACCCAGGAAGGGGGGCGACTGCCCCAAAAGACTGGAGGTCAGAGAGAGCCACAGCATGAAGAAGCAGGATGCAGACAAGAGGAGTGCGGATGCGCCAAGCATGTCTGTCAAAAAGAGAAAGCAGGAAGATTCTTTGAGAAACGAACAGAAAAAAGTCAAGATGGATAGAGAAACCAAATCGCCCCTGTTATCAGGTCACAAAGACTCCAGTAAAAACAAGATTTGAAAGCCATCAGTAGAGACACAAAGAAAAGAGATGCCACTGCCACCACCGCTGCCGCCTCCGCCGCCGCCGCTACCGTTGTCTCCTGCGCAGAAACCAGCCAAGATGGCCCAGAAGAGGCCAAAGAATGAAAGTGGTGCCTGCAGCCAGCCTCCTGGTCTCAGTATCAGCACTGCCAAGAGCAAGGAAAGCCACAAGGATTCTTCATCCTCCAAGCACAGGAAACTGGAGGGGAAGCCTTCCGAAAGCTCAAAAAGCAGCAAAAGATCTGCAGATGATGTTCCAAATCCTTTCCCAGTGCCTTCTTTGCCAAATGGTACCTCCAAGCCAACAAAACCTCAGGGCAAGCCGCACAAACAATATCCAGTGGAATTTCACTTAAACGAGGCCAAAAGGTTAAGGCACAAAGCCGACACAATGACAGATGACATTGGAAAGGCCTTCAAGTACTTGGACGCTGCCCTGTCCTTGATTGAGTGTGGCATTGCCATGGAATCTGATCCCCTCTCACCAAAGCCAGCCTATAGCATGTTCGCAGAGACCATAGACCTCATCAAATTCATAATGACATTAAAATACTTTGGGACTCTTCAACAAACACGCATGAAAAAATCTTCATTGTTTTTTGCATGCGCTGCCAAGCCATTCTGTACATGGCAATGTTTCGCTACAAGAAGGACACAGCAATAAAGTATTCCCGGACCCTTATTGAACACTTCAAGAGTTCTTCTAGAATTACACAAGCACCTTCTCCGTGTGTTGCCAGGAGTATAGGCACACCATCTCCTCTTTCCCCGATGCCCTCTCCAGCCGGCTCTGTGAGCTCCCAGACAGGTTCCAGCGCCAGCAGTGGTGGAAGTGGAAGCATTGGCTCCTCGGTCAACGTTCCTCACTTTATCCCAACCATCACGTCTTCCTTTGTTGGCATCACTTCTTATATTCTCTATGCCTACGATTTCTGGGAACAAGCTGATGTTTTGGCCAGGAAGAATAAGAAGTTTTTCTCCGAGCTCAGTGCTGCCGCCTGCCCTCTCTCGCTGAACAGCAGTATGATCGAACTGGTACACTACACCCGCCAGGGTTTGCAGTGGCTGAGACTGCAACCAAGCACGCCTTAACTGGTGCTTCGAGGCGAGAGACCCTTGCCTTGGACTCTTTGCACTTTGAAAAGCCTCCGGAAGCAGCCTGGTTGGCTGGCTTGTTGGGATTTATAAGCGCCTGGAACAAGGAAGGATGGAGCTTGGTGGAAGGGGATCTGGCACCACTGGAAAACTTTAAGGACTATATTTGCTACGGTGCCAATAGGCCACCTGGAAGATAAGAAGTGGAGAAGAGGCCTCAAAAGTGGAGGATGCCTTTCTTTCTTTCTTTTTTTCAAAGGACAAAGTGCAATGTTCTCTTTTTCATTTCTCTTTTCCCCATCATGGTTCAATGTGTCAATGGTCTATAACACAGGTGTCAAACACAAGGCCCGGGGGCCAAATCCGGCCCGCCAGACCTTGTCATGCGGCCCGTGTAGCCAGGGCCGGAGCATCCATTGAGGCGGCGCTGGCCAGCCTGCCCCCCGCTCGCCGCCGCCCCAACCAGAGGCAGAAATGGTGGCGGCGCAGAGCGCCTGGGGCGCCCGGCGCCCCAGGAGCAGACAGCTCGTGCACTGCCCGTCAGTTTCCGGCGCACGAGTGGGCCCGTCCGAGGCCCCGCCCCGTGCTCAGCCCCTCCCGCGCCCTCCGCCGCCATGTTGAGGCAGCCGCTGCCCGGCGCTGGGTGAGGCCTGTGCAGAGCCCACCGCGGAGCTGATGGGGTCGGTAAGTGCCAGCGGGGCGAGCGGGTCAGGGAGCTGGCGGCCGGGCCTGGTAAGGGGCGCCTCCCACGGCGCCTGGCTTAGCGCAGCCGCGGGCTCTTCGCTGGCGCAGGCCCCTCTCCTCGGGACTCGGGTAGGCGCACAGGCAGGCAGGCAGGGAGGCGAAGCGGGCGGGCAGGCAGACCGAGCCCCATGGCAGGTGCGCGAGAGCGGTGACCCCGGGCAGCCAGAATCCCATTTCGCCCCGGCGGCTGCGGCGGCTCCAGGCAGGGTCCGTTCACGCCATGCTCTCCGTTGGGTTGTGGGGATGAGGGAAGCCTCCCCTATGGGGCAGACCCACGGGCAGCGTGGCTCTTGCCCATCGCCATCACCGGGAACCCACCCCCGGGACCAGCCAGACCCAGGCAGCCTCCGTGCGCCACCCCACCGATTTGCACGTCCAGACGAGACGTCTGCGCCTTGCTCCCCCCCGCCCTCTCCCCACTTTCGCAACCCACCCCAGTTGCATTTTATTTTTTGGGGGGGATCAGAATACTAATAGGGTGCCAGTGCACCTCTCTCTCCCCCACAGCTGAGTGCAGTCGCGTCCTGTCTCCTCACTTTAGGGGCAGGGAGATGGGAAAGGTGGCCCTAGAGACCTCCCGGCGTCGGAGCGGGCATTGCCCTTGGCAAAATCTCTGCCTTGCTGACCTGCCCCAGAGGTCGGGCAAGGTGTCGTCTTGTGGGGATGCCCACAGGCAGGCCAAATGGCTATTTCAGGATGCTGTTGCAGAACTACAACGTACCTCCCCCCCCAATACTGGGATGATTTATTTGCCCCCACCCAGTTGTAGGGGTGCCCCACACTTTGCTCCCCTTTGTAGTAGGGTCACTTTGCGCATTGGTTTGACGCTTGTTTTTGCTGCTGTGTAGACATTTGGACAAGAGGACACACAAGAGCCCGTCTTGATTCCCTGATGTATGCACCAAATAAAAAAGTTAATGCCTTGTGTTTGCCATATGTGTAATAAACAGTGTTTGGCAATATTTGTATGTTTAAAAAAAAAATTACTGTCTGTTACCAAAAATCATTTTTCAATAAATTGTACAATAATTGTACATTTGAATATCTACTTGCCATTATTCTGACTATGTTTCTGCTTTCAGAGCTAGTTATTACCGGTACTTACATTATTACAAAAAACAGTAATAATTGAATGCAGTGACAATAATTTATGATAATAAAGAGTGGACACATAGTCCTACAACCGGCCCTTTGAGGGTGACCAAACTGCTGATGCGGCCCCCGATGAATTTGAGTTTGACACCCCTGGTCTATAAACATTTCGTTACATGAATAACCAGCAGGACAAAAAAAAAAAAAAGTACACACATGAAGAAGTGCCGGTGAGAAGGAAAACCGTCTCCCAAAGAATTTTCTGCAACACTTCAAAGGATGCAACGTCCATGGGCCCAGCGTAGGCTTCAGATTTGTTTGCCTCTCTTCTCCCCCCCCTTTCTTTTAAAATGTAACTATATTTGATGATGATTCAAAAAGGATGTATGAACCTGATAAAGAGGATATATTGTGAAGTCAATAGGGAGGGAGGCGAGGAAGTCAATAGAAATATGAAACTGAGAAAAATAGAAATGCCTGGCCTACAAAATTGGGCCAGGCCTAAGCAATGTTATGAAACAATAGTAATAAGGTTAAATGTATAATGAATGTGTTTACCTCCGTGAGGGGGGGGGGATGAATCGAGGCTTCCCACGGTGAGAGGGGGGAAGTAGGAAAAAATTTAACCATGATGTGATATGCTTATAAAATTGTAAAACCAATAAAAATTATTTATAAAAAAAAGATACATCGCACTAATTAATGTGTGTAAAGCTTCTGCGCACTTTGTTCAGGAGGGATAGTGAACACTATTGCTTGGCAATATTGTGTTTATCTGTTGCAATATCTAGAAAAACAATTTAAATATTTTATTTAAATAAACTTTTATTTTATTATTTTTTTACTTAAAAAAAAGTTCTTTCAATAGTATATAAATTTGAAAGAGATACAGAAGATGAATAATGAAATGAATGGACATTGCTAGAAATGTCATAAACCTCAAGGGACCTTCTTCCATTTATGGTGGACCTGTGAAAAGACCAAAAAGTTTTGGAGGAAAGTTCATTTCGAAATGCAATAAATGTAAAAAAACCCCACCCTAAATTTGCATTGGACCCCAAAACTATGCTGCTGTTGGGGATGACTCCTTCAGCTATTGTGAAATCGTCAGTGGAACTATTCAGTTATATGACCACAGCAGTCAGAGTGGTGTTGGCTAACATATGAAAATCTAATATATGTCCTGAAATAGATGCATGGAAAGAGAAACTATCAGAATATGCAGTAATGGCAAAACTCACCAATTTAGTAAATAATAGACCCATGGAGGAACATAAAAAAATTTGGAATCTTTATAATCTGTATACAACTTTACAGAACTGTAACAAAATGAACATCTGTATGGATTTGTATAATAGACCTTAGGTTACAAAAATATTTCCTATTTAAAAATAGAAGATTTGTGTGTATATGATAAAGAAAGAAATATAGAGTAGAAGAAATAATGTCTGTCTGATCTAGAAATGAAATCATATTTTTAAATAATTTTTGCTTTAGACTTTTATAATCATATATGGAATTTCTCCCATAGCAAATTACCTAGAATTGGAGTGTGTGTGTGTGTGTGTGTGTGATCTTGAAAGTTTTAACTGTTGGGACGATTCTATGAGCCCATACAGCACACACGCACACACCAGACACGTTGCGCACCGTGTTGGCACACGGTGCCTCCGCGCCGGCCGGGGGCGACGTGTTGGCAAACCACGTTATCCTGAGGCGTCGGAGTGACTGGCACATATCGGGATGAACAATGGGGAATGGTGGATGCCTAGTAAACATCAGCAGCTACACAAGATGAGCACGAGGAGGGTGCATGGAGAGGGGCATGGAAACCAAGCACGTACCTAATGGCGGGGTCCTGGGTGAGGCTTGGGGGTGTCACCCTATGCCATATATGGGGTGGAAAGTTTTCAAAAGTTTCCCCTGTTGGGACCAGAGTTATGCTAATGTGGTTAATGTTTATACATGTGATTGAAACCCAATAAAAGGAGGGCTCCGCGAGGAATCGTGGTCGCCTTCACGTAAACTCATCCTGTCCTAGAGTCTCGGCATTTCATCATCCCCGCATTTTGGTGACCCCGACGTGATTCAGCCCATCACTCACACGAGACGGAAAATGTCTTCGGGCCCTCAGCGTACGCGTTCCGTGAGTATGGGTCTTACTAGCACAACTCAGCATACCAGCCATGGTGAAGAGTTGCAGGAAGTTGTAGAAACTTTCCTTCAGACAGGACTAAGCCGGGCAAAAGTCGAGGAGCTGGTACAAGCAATTAGGGATCAGTGTCCGTGGTACGCAGAGTCGGGTTCCTTTGATCTAGCGGATTGGGAGGAAATCGGGAAATGTTTCATTTCCCTACCACGGGCTCCTGTGTCGGTAATCGCGGCATGGAAGATTTGCAGGGACGCTATTGAGAAGATGGGGATCTCGACAAGCAGGGCACCATCTTCATCATCAAATTCTCAGCTCCCAGAGGGGACTCAGTCTGCCACCCCCTCGCCTTTGGCTCTCAGCGAGTCGCTCTCGCCTGAGCAGCCAGAGGTAACATCGCCTGCCGCTGCCCAGATGTCGCTTAACAGGGCAATGGGTGCAGTGAGAGCAGGATTCCGGAAGGAAATGCTGAAAGGAAGTCTGAACTCGGAGGAGTTGGAGGCAGGGTTGCAGGCTTTCCCTGTGACCAGGGTAGTGGATGACCAGAAGGTCCTCCATTATCACTGGGCACCCCTGAACTACCAGGTATTAAGGGAGATCAGGAAGAGCATCGTAGAGACAGGCTTGAAGTCAACCTTCACGCAGGGACTCATTGAGAGTGTGAGCACATCTCATAACCTCGTACCACAGGACTGGAAGGATCTCTTTAGGATGATCCTTTCCAGTTCACAGTATGTTGTTTGGGACGCAGAGTCCAGAAGAGAGGCGATTCAAGAGGGTAATATCTCCGGTGGAGCATACACTCCAGATCAGCTGTACGGCGCTGGAGAGTTCTCTACTGTAGCTCAGCAAGCAGGAGGAATTCCGGAAGTCGCGTATCTGGTAATTGCCCGCTGTATTTTAAAAAGCCTCAAATGTGTTCCAGCTTCAGGGAAGCCAGTTAAGTCCTTCTCTACCATTAAGCAGAGTGCCTCAGAATCGTTGCAAGATTTTGTGGATTGCCTTCAAGAGGCTATTTCACGCCAAGTCGATAATGCGGAGGCTGGCGCTGAACATATTAAGAAATTGGCATTTGAACAGGCAAATATAGATTGTCGTCGAGCGCTCCAATCAGTGGTGGCGCGAGAGGACTACCAGTTGGTGGACATGCTTCGCGCATGTTCCGATGTAGGCACCAATGCGTTCCAGATGGAAGCATTGGCTTCAGCGCTCCGGAAAGGAGGCTATAACCAGGGAGCTAGTCCAAGGTCAGGGCCAGGACGGGGTAAGCCTACAGGAGGTAGGGCTTCTGCTTGTTTTCTAGGTCTTCTGCCTCTTGGATTTGTGTGACTGTCCAGGCTTGTGTGTGTGTGTTTGTTTCTGGCTTGTGTGTGTGTGTTTGTTTCTGGCTTGTGTGTGTGTGTTTGTTTCTGACTTGTGTGTGTGTGTTTGTCGGGTGACTAGCTGTGGGCGGAGCTAATCAGTGCCTGGAGGGCAGCAGCTGAGGAGGGGGCAAAAGGTGAGCTGAGCTTGTAGGGCGGAGCTAATCAGTGCCTGGAGGGCAGCGACTGAGGAGGGAGCACAAGGTGAGCTGAGCTTGTAGGTTTTGTGGGTTTGTCTTTTTTTTTAATAGTTTTTATTGGTTTTACAATTTTATAAGCACATTACATCACAGTCAGGTTTTCCTTGCCTCCCCTCTCTCACCATGAGAGGCTTGAATCTTCCCCCCCTCTCACAGAGGTATACCCATTCTTCATGCCCCTGACCTTAATAGTATTGTGTCTTAACTTTGCTTAGGCCTGGCCCAATTACCGGGCTAATAACCCAGAGGACAGGATCACACTTCAAAATGACCTTAGCAGATTAGAGAACTGGGCCAAGGCAAACAGGATGAATTTTAACAGGGAGAAATGTAAAGTACTACACTTGGGCAAAAAAAATGAAAGGCACAAATACAGGATGGGTGACACCTGGCTTGAGAGCAGTACATGTGAAAAGGATCTAGGAGTCTTGGTAGACCACAAACTTGACATGAGTCAACAGTGTGATGCAGCAGCTAAAAAAGCCAATGCAATTCTGGTCTGCATCAATAGGAGTATAGCATCTAGATCAAGGGAAGTAATAGTACCACTGTATTCCGTTCTTGTCAGACCTCACATGGAATACTGTGTCCAGTTCTGGGCACCACAGTTCAAGAAGGATACTGACAAGCTGGAATGTGTCCAGAGGAGGGCAACCAAAATGGTCAAAGGCTTGGAAACAATGCCTTATGAGGAACGGCTTAGGGAGCTGGGTATGTTTAGCCTGGAGAAGAGAAGGTTAAGGGGTGATATGATAGCCATGTTCAAATATATAAAAGGATGTCATATAGAGGAGGGAGAAAGGTTGTTTTCTGCTGCTCCAGAGAAGCGGACACGGAGCAATGGATTCAAACTACAAGAAAGAAGATTCCACCTAAACATTAGGAAGAACTTCCTGACAGTAAGAGCTGTTCGACAGTGGAATTTGCTGCCAAGGAGTGTGGTGGAGTCTCCTTCTTTGGAGGTCTTTAAGCAGAGGCTTGACAGCCATCTGTCAAGAATGCTTTGATGGTGTTCCTGCTTGGCAGGGGGTTGGACTGGATGGCCCTTGTGGTCTCTTCCAACTCTATGATTCTATGATTCTATGATTCTATGAGGTTGTTTTAATTGTGGTCGGGTCGGACATTTCCGATCCGACTGTAGACTCCTCGGAGGGGGAGCGCACAAGGGTAGATCAGGAGACCAGTCAGCTAAACCAAAGACGGTCTGCCTGAAGTGTAAAAAAGGGTTTCACTGGGCGAGGCATTGCCAAGGCTCAGACTTTCCTCAGGGAAACTGAGTTGCGGGCATGCGGCTAGCCCCAGACACAATGTCGCAACTAATGTTTCCAGTTCTAAGGCAGCCACCCAAGGTAGTGCGGGGATTGATTTGGTGAATCAGGAAGACAAATTTGTAACTTTCCCCGGGGTGGTGGTTCTCATGCCCACTCAGCTTAGAGGACCTTTGCCAAAGGAGACTGTGGGGTTGGTACTTCCCCACTCCTCTGCTGGGCAAAAGGGAATTTTTGTCATCCCAGGAGTTGTAGATGCTGATTATGAGGGAACGGTCATGGTTCAGCTTGAGACTAACATGCCGATGACTCTGAGAAAAGAGGAGTCATATGCACAATTAGTCCTTGTTCCCTATGTGCTGCCAGCGGGGGGGAGGTCAGTGATGAGGGGGAGTGGAGGATTCGGATCCACGAATTCCTCCCCTTCTCTCCATCCGAGCATTCTAGCAGTGTCAGAATTTCTGAAAGAAGTTAAGCCTAAGCGCACCTATTTATTGAATGACAGGCTGTTCGAGGGGATTTTGGATAGCGGAGCAGACTTAACGGTCCTGGCAGAAAGTAATTGGCCAGACGATTGGGCTACGGAAGAATCAGCTTCAGTGTGGGGTGTTGGAGGATCACAGGCTGCGCGACGGAGCAAATACTGGCTCACGGTAAAAGCCCCTGATTCAACCGGTCATTCTCTCCATCCATTTAAACCTCTGGGGGAGAGACCTCATGAGACAATTCCAGGCACGATTGGTAATTAATGATTAGGCACCATGAGTTTGTCAAAAGCCACAGCCCTACCGCTCACATGGCGCTCTACTGAGCCCATATGGGTAGAGCAATGGCCGCTCACAAAAGAAAAGATCATTATCTTAAAAGAGCTAGTCAAAGAGCAACTAGCTGCAGGGCATATTCAAAAATCAGTAAGTCCCTATAATACCCCTGTTTTTGTGATTAAGAAAAAAAATCTGGTAAATATCATTTTCTCCATGACCTAAGGCAAATTAACCTCTTGATTGAACCTATGGGTCCGCTTCAATGTGGTTTACCTAATCCTAATATGATTCCACAAAGATGGCAGGTCATGATTATTGATTTAAAAGATTTTTTTTTCACAATTCCGCTTTGTAAAAAAGTCAGGAAGTTTTTTGCTTTTACAGTGCCCGTAATTAACAATTTGGAACCTACTGAGAGGTTTGAGTGGCTTGTTCTGCCTCAGGGAATGATAAACAGTCCAACCATTTGTCAAGACTTTGTGGCGCAAGCATTGAAGCCATTTAGACAGCGCCATCCTGAGGTTTATGTGGCACATTTTATATGGATGATATTTTGGCGGCCGCTCCAGTAATTAAGGAGGGTTGAAAGGCTCCAGTAATTAAGGAGGGTTGAAAGAATTAGCTGCAGATTTAGCAAAATTCGGTCTTCAAATTGCTCCTGAAAAGGTTCAGGTCAAGGAACCATTTCTTTATTTGGGTCATAAATTGCTTCAAACATATTCTCATCCACAGATGCCTCAGATTAAGCTGGAAGGCACAATAACTTATGTGCAGCTTCAGCAAATATTAGGTTCTTTGAATTGGCTCAGATCCTACACGGGTCTGCCTACATCTCTCCTAGCACCTCTTTTTGAAGCTCTTAGAAATAAACAGGATCCTTCGGATCTCATTGTCCTGACTCCAGAGCAAAAGGCAGTATTTACTAGAGTTAATGAGTCACTATTAATGAGTTAATGAGTTAATGAGTCACACAATAACCCAAAGGTTATTGTGTGCCAAATGTCCCGTTATCTCTTGTGGTCATCTCTACTGAGAAACTTCCATCTGCTGCCATTGAGCAGGAATTGGAGGTGTCAAGTGAAAGAAGGAAGCCTTCCTTGTTAATCATTGAATGGATTCACTTGGCTCACAGCCCGAGCAGTACTATCTCAACTCTGGCTCAGATGTTTGCAGAACTCATTTTTAAGGCTAGGGAGAGAAGCAAAATTTTAATTGGACTTGATTTGATTAATGTTGTAATTCCCTTACCTCTCCGAGATTGGGAACGTTTAGTAAATTTATCAGCACAATTGCAAGCATCTCTCACTGATTATGTGGGCAGGATTGCCTATCATATTCCATCTGACCCACGTTTATTAGCATTAAATAGGGTTCCGGTGTTTGTACACTCAATTATATCACAGCAACCTCTTAAAGGAGCCATCACTCTATTTTCAGATGGTGGTCCTAGGGTTGGTGCTTTAACATGGATGCAGGAGGGTAAATGGATAAAAAAGTTAACTCCTCCTCAAAAATCTGCTCAACGTTCTGAATTGGCTGTGATAATTCTGGCGTTTCAATTGTTTCCTAAACAGGATATTAATTTAATATCTGATAGTCAGTATGTGTGTCAAGTAGTGACTTCACTTCCTGGTGCTTATGTGACCCCTAATCTAGATGATAATTTGCTATCCCTATTTCTAACATTAAAAGAATTGTTACAGACACGGACGTGTCAGGTTTTCATAGCACACATCAGATCACATCAATCCTTCCCGGGTTATCTGTCAGAGGGTAACTCAGTAGCCGACGCTGCTACGAAAGAACAAATTTTCACTGCTACGCCTTGGGAGAGTCACTCCATGTTCCACCAAAATGCAAAGTCTCTTGCTAAACAATTTAAAATTCATTTGGAACATGCAAAAGCAGTAGTTCAACAATGTCCTGAGTGTTCGCAGGTAACACCTTGTCCCTCTGCAGGAGTAAATCCCAGAGGTCTCAATGCGAACGAAATTTGGCAAATGGACGTTACATTGTACACTCCTTTTTCTCCGTGGTCTAGACGTCACGTGTCCGTGGATACTCATTCACACTTCTTGTGGGTGACTCCACAGAGAGGAGAAACCACCAAGCATGTAATTAATCATTGTATCCGAACTTTGGGAGTACGAAAATTGGGAAAGGAGTACGACAAGGCTGTATATTGTCTCCCTGCTTATTTAACTTATATGCAGAATTCATCATGCGAAAGGCTGGACTGGATGAAGCCCAAACCGGAATTAAGATTGCCGGAAGAAATATCAACAACCTCAGATATGCTGATGATACAACCTTGATGGCAGAAAGTGAGGAGGAATTAAAGAACCTTTTAATGAGGGTGAAAGAGGAGAGCGCAAAATATGGTCTGAAGCTCAACATCAAAAAAACTAAGATCTTGGCCACTGGTCCCATCACCTCCTGGCAAATAGAAGGGGAAGAAATGGAGGCAGTGAGAGATTTCACTTTCTTGGGTTCCATGATCACTGCAGATGGTGACAGCAGTCACGAAATTAAAAGACGCCTGCTTCTTGGGAGAAAAGCAATGACAAACCTAGACAGCATCTTAAAAAGCAAAGACATCACCTTGCCAACAAAGGTCCGTATAGTTAAAGCTATGGTTTTCCCAGTAGTAATGTACGGAAGTGAGAGCTGGACCATAAAGAAGGCTGATCGCCGAAGAATTGATGCTTTTGAATTATGGTGCTGGAGGAGACTCTTGAGAGTCCCATGGACTGCAAGAAGATCAAACCTATCCATTCTTAAAGAAATCAGCCCTGAGTGCTCACTAGAAGGACAGATCCTGAAGTTGAGGCTCCAGTACTTTGGCCACCTCATGAGAAGAGAAGACTCCCTAGAAAAGACCCTGATGCTGGGAAAGATTGAGGGCACAAGGAGAAGGGGACGACAGAAGATGAGATGGTTGGACAGTGTTCTCGAAGCTACTAACATGAGTTTGGCCAAACTGCGAGAGGCAGTGAAGGATAGGCGTGCCTGGCGTGCTCTGGTCCATGGGGTCACGAAGAGTCGGACACGACTGAACGACTGAACAACAACAAATCCGAACTTTTGCTGTAATGGGACTCCCGAAAGTCATAAAAACTGACAACGCTCCTTCGTATTCAAGTCAAGCCTTTGCGCAATTTTGCGAGGAGTGGGGAGTCAAACAATTCACGGGAATTCCTTATAATTCCCGTGGGCAGGGGATCGTGGAACGCATTAATCGTTATTTAAAAGAATCTTTGGACAAACATAAACAAAAAGCAGGGAATCCTATAGGTCTACCAGGAAAACAGGAATGGCTAAATAAAGTTCTATTTACATTAAATCATTTAAATATTAAAAATTTATCTTCAGCGGTTGAAGATCATTTCGGCAAAAAGCAAAGTTTTCCTCATCCTCAGGTGTCCTATAAGCTGCTAACTGACCCCACCTGGCGAGGCCCCGCTCCCCTATTAACTTGGGGAAGGGGTTACGCTTCTATTCTGCTTGAACCCTCAGGTCCCGTTTGGCTTCCAGCGAGGTGTATGAAACCGTGGCGAAATGGCCTGGTTCCAGCAGCGCAAGACTCCGGAGACACCAAAGAAGTCGCAGGAGACTCCGGTGACTCCCATGGTCCTGGCGTTTCCGGCGGCTCCGGGAGTGCGACAGACAACCATGCATTATTTAGGTTCAGTCCCCATGGGTCCAGACGGAGAACCTGATTTTGCTGCTCTCCGTGGGCGTGAGGAGAGTGTGCTGTCAGCGCAGAGTTCGAACTCAGAGCCCAGCATTCCGGAGGGGATGCCTGATCTTTCATCTCTTCGCCTGAGAAACAGACGCCGCGACAGAGACCGCGCGGCGCGAAAACATCACAAAGTGACTTGGGACCAAGTCAAAGCCTTGTCTTGCCAGGCTGAAGAAGTTTTAAAGAAGCAGAAGGTTGCTCCAACTGCAGAGAATTTACTGATTGCTGCTTTCAGCTGTTTGAGCATAAATTCGCTGCAAGACTTTGATCATGACTATTCCCGACCTTACCAGCGTTAAAGGGACAGAGAGTCAAAAAAGCGCGGACAAGAACTGTGCTTGAAACCACAGCTCTCCGTTGAGAGCAACAGTTTATTGAACAAGTTTTTAGTTACAAAGCAACAGACCCCATGGTCTTCGTGACCCCATGGACCAGAGCACGCCTATCCTTCACTGCCTCTCGCAGTTTGGCTAAACTCGTGTTAGTAGCCTCGAGAACACTGTCCAACCATCTCATCCTCTGCCGTCCCCTTCTCCTTGTGCCCTCAATCTTTCCCAACATCAGGGTCTTTTCTAGGGAGTCTTCTCATGAGGTGGCCAAAGTACTGGAGCCTTAACCTCAGGATCTGTCCTTCTAGTGAGCACTCAGGGCTTATTTCTTTAAGAATGGATAGGTTTGATCTTCTTGCAGTCCATGGGACTCTCAAGAGTCTCCTCCAGCACCATAATTCAAAAGCATCAATTCTTCAGCGATCAGCCTTCTTTATGGTCCAGCTCTCACTTCCGTACATTACTACTGGGAAAACCATAGCTTTAACTATACAGACCTTTGTTGGCAAGGTGATGTCTTTGCTTTTTAAGATGCTGTCTAGGTTTGTCATTGCTTTTCTCCCAAGAAGCAGGCGTCTTCTAATTTCGTGACTGCTGTCACCATCTGCAGTGATCATGGAACCCAAGAAAGTAAAATCTCTCACTGCCTCCATTTCTTCCCCTTCTATTTGCCAGGAGGTGATGGGACCAGTGGCCATGATCTTAGTTTTTTTTGATGCTGAGCTTCAGACCGTATTTTGCGTGAGAGTGGTAGGGGATGCTTTATCCCATGTTGATGGCCTTTCAGCTGATTCCCTGGTGGCCCGCTGGAATGCAGAGTTAACCAAGGCTATCGACTGTCTGGCTCCGAAGCGCCCTATCCGATTGCATGGAGCCTGGACAGCCCCGTGGTTTTCCATGGACCTGAGGGCAATGAAACAATCGCTGATACGCTGACTTCCGGTCTAGCGCCTTCTCAGCCGGCTGGGTTCCCGTCGCCGAGCGGGGGGACCGGCTGGAAAACAGCTGGAGGCACCGTTACCACGCAACGGACCTCCATGAAACTTCAGGCAGGGCGGCCTGAAGGCTTTAGGAACCGGCGGGCGCTACAACGATCTCTCCCCCCCTTCCGAAGACCCCGCAAGGGGTCAGGGAAGGGAGAGCGGATTGAGATCGGAGCGCTGCGGCTCCGGAGATCGGCTGTTCCAGTGAAGCAGCGAAGCGGGCTGTTGTGAGCGCTGGATTACTCCTGAAATTGGATTATAAATTGAAACCGTGAGTAAAGACATTTAAATTGAAAATTGGAGCCTAATTTGGATTGAGATCGGAGCGCTGCGGCTCCGGAGATCGGCTGTTCCAGTGAAGCAGCGAAGCGGGCTGTTGTGAGCGCTGGATTACTCCTGAAATTGGATTATAAATTGAAACCGTGAGTAAAGACATTTAAATTGAAAATTGGAGCCTAATTTGGATTGAGATCGGAGCGCTGCGGCTCCGGAGATCGGCTGTTCCAGTGAAGCAGCGAAGCGGGCTGTTGTGAGCGCTGGATTACTCCTGAAATTGGATTATAAATTGAAACCGTGAGTAAAGACATTTAAATTGAAAATTGGAGCCTAATTTGGATTATAATTGGACCATGGGAGAGATATAAACAGGAGGTTTGTCTCTCCCGCCTGCGTGTTTGTGGCAAGACAAGCAGCTGTAAATATTAGCAAGGACATTTAAACTTCTAATACCGACATCCTGACAGACAGCCCCCTGGGGCTCGGGCAGGGCGAAGAGGGGGTGAAATTTAAAGGTCTTCCCTGCAAATAGATGTTAGAACTTTTAAAACCCACTGCCACCCTCTGGATGTGGAGCTGCCGGGACAGTGCGGGGGTTTTAAATTGAGACTCTGCCATTTGGATACTTCTGTTTCTGATTGAGACTGACTATCTTTACAAACTGCTACAAACCCTATTGGTTACAAAAAATGGGTGAAGTACTATTTTTGTAATTCGCAACAGTCTAACATCCTGTAGAACTGGCTAGGATTGCTACTGTATAAAGTGGAAGGAAAGTTAGAATGTTTATCACTCTGAAGCGCTGAGAATTACAACAATCATAAGTAAGCTCCTGCAGCTTGCCTCTGTCTGAAGGAACTCTTATCTAGAGTGACCTTGAAGTGTGGTCACAGATGTCTGGTGCTGGCAGAGGAGTGTCAACAAGATCACAAAAAGGAGATAAAGGAGACAAAGAGGAGAAAAGAAGGAATTCTCAACAGTTAGACTCTGCAGCTATGAACCAACTGGTACAGTCTATAGAATCTATGAGGCAAGAGCAAAGACAGACTGCAGAGGAATTAAATAAGAAAATTGAAGGAATAAATAAGAAAATAGACGATATTGGGAAACTGAAGCAAGAACTAGAAGAAACTAAAGTTCAAGTCTCACAGGTTTAATCACAAGTGCATTCCTTAGAAGAAACTCATAATAAAGATCAATATGAAACACAGGTTGCGATTGCTACTCTGCAAATGAGGCAAAGAGCGTCCAATCTGAGAATAAGATTTCTTCCAGAAGGAGAGAAAGGAGATTTAAAAGAATACTTGGTCCAAATTCTGGCGGAATTTTGGGGCTTAGACAAAGAAAAGTTGAACAACACCATAGTGAAGGCATACAGATTTGGAGCCAAAAATAAGAAGGATACCAAAGCAATAAATGACTGTTTGATTGAGTTCCAAACTAAGGAACAAAGAGACGAGATTTTAAACCTTCACTACGCCAACAACCTACAAGTCAACCAACAGAAAGTGGTTCTATTCAAGGATATCCCCAAATTCTTCCTGGATTTGAGACCTAACTACACCGACTTGACAAAAGCTTTGAACAAAAAAAAAGATCAACTTCAGGTGGGAATATCCGCAAGGCCTTTCCTTCAAATGCAAGGAAAGGAAAATTAAAATCAAATCAGTGGAGGACAAAGATAAGTTTCTGGATAAAAACTTTGCTGACTTTGCAGAAGCATTACCTCCCAGACCACAATCACCGCCACAGGGAGCTACAGGAGGAGACAGCGAATAAATACAATGGCGCTAAGAGTGTTAACTTGGAATGTTCGGGGCCTTAATATTCGGGCTCAGAGGAACCAGGTCTTCCATACATTAAACAAACAAAATTTGGACTTGATTTGCCTACAGGAAACCCATGTGGTAAGAGCACATAGAAGAGTTTTGGAAAATAAAAAATTGGGTCAAGAATTCATCTCTTCGGCCAAAGTAAAGAAAAGAGGAGTAGTAATCTATGCAAAGGAAAAATATAATCCTAAAATGGTTTTTAAAGACGAGGATGGAAGATATGTTGCAATTCAAATAACAATACAAGGCGAGAAATTTCTAATATTGGGACTTTATGCACCTAATGATGGAAAATCGGAATTCTACAAGGAGATCCACGACAGGCTACTGGACCATTTGGATTACAAAATGATAATACTAGGAGACTTTAATGCGGTGGCCTCCACGCTGATGGACAGATCACAAAGAGCTAAGTTTACAAATGATGGGAGGCTACCCAAAACTTTTTTTGACATGACAGATAACCTAGATTTAATAGATTCGTGGAGAATAAAGAATCCAATGGAGACTGAAGCTACATTTCATTCAGAGGCTATGAAAGTCTGGAGTAGAATAGATCAAATATGGGTATCCAGGGAGTTGTCTCCCAGGATACTCAAAGCAGAAATCCACCCAAGAACTTGCTCGGATCATAACCCGGTACAACTGGATATGAGACTATCAACCCAGGGTTCCTTCAGATGGCGAATGGATGATTCATTGTTTAGGAATGGAACAATTTGTGAAAAGGCCCAAAAAACCATTAAAGACTTTTTCGAAATTAATTTAAATACAACGGTGGAAAAGAACGTAGTCTGGGACACAAGTAAAGCAGTGATGAGAGGATTCCTGATACAACAAAAGGCAATAAGAAATAAACTGCAAAAGGAAAAAAAGGAAAACATCTTACAGCAGCTTAAAGAGAAAGAAAAAAAATTGAGAGCAAATCCCAAAGATGGAAAGATACAAACGGAAATCAAACAGCTACAGGTGGAATTCTCTCAGTTGACCAACAAGGAAATTGAATGGAAAATTAAAATGCTTAAATAAAAGACATTTGAATCAGCTAATGAGTGTGGCAGACTTCTGGCGTGGCAATTAAAATGAAGACAGAAGTTAAACACCATTACAAACATCATGGTGGAAGGTAAAAATATAGAGAATCCTGTAGAAATCAGAAGGAACTTTGAGAGATTGTATAAACAGTTGTACAAAGAAAGTGACCAAGAAAAAGTAAAGATTGAGCAATTTTTACAGAAAAATGGTTTGCAGAAAATCCCAGAAACAATGAAGGGCCCACTCAACCACCCAATAACGAGAATGGAAATAGAGATAGCAATAGACAATATGAAGTTAGAAAAGGCCCCAGGACCGGATGGACTAACAGCAAAATACTATAAAACATTGAAAGACTGGTTGATCCAACCTATGATGGAGGTTTGCAACAATATATTAGGGGGAAGTAGGGCACCTGAATCTTGGAAAGATGCATATATTACTCTGATACCGAAAGCAGATGTAGACCGGACGCAAATGCGGAACTATAGACCAATCTCTCTCCTAAATGTGGATTATAAAATATTTGCAAATATAATGGCCAATAGACTTAAGAAAGTGCTGAAAGAGGTTATCCACAAGGATCAAGCCGGGTTCCTACCGGAAAGACAATTAAATGGAAATATAAGAAATATTGTGGATATCCTTGAAAGGTTGGAACAAAAGAGGAATTGCAAAGCAATCTTGATGTTTGTTGATGCAGAGAAGGCCTTTGATAATATCTCTTGGAGTTTTATGAAAGGAAACTTTCAACGAATGGAGGTGGGAGGGGGGATTTATGAACGGTCTGGAAGCGAGCTACACAGAACAAAAAGCCAAGATTATTGTAAACAATGTGGTATCAGATGACATAAGAATCGAGAAGGGAACAAGACAAGGGTGCCCACTATCCCCCCCTACTTTTTATAACGGTCCTGGAGGTTCTCTTGAACATGATAAGAAAGGACAAAGATATAAGAGGAGTGGGGGTGGGGACCAAGGAATATAAACTAAAAGCCTTTGCAGATGACCTTGTATTAACCCTACAAGATCCAGAGTCCAGTGCAACTAAGGCACTGGAGGTGATTCAAGACTTTGGGCAGGTAGCAGGGTTCAAATTGAACAAAGCCAAGACCAAAGTTCTAGGGAAAAACTTGACACAGGAGGAGAAAGAGAGACTTGAGGTGGTAACGGGCCTTAAATTTGTAAAGAAGGTAAAATATCTGGGTGTTAACATGACTTCCAAAAACCAGAATCTGTTCAAAGACAATTATGAAAAGGTGTGGAATGAAGTTAAAAAAGACCTTGAGATTTGGAACAATTTGAAATTATCTTTGTTGGGCCGAATAGCAGTTATAAAAATGAATGTGCTGCCTAAACTATTGTTTTTATTCCAGGCGCTACCGATCGTGGACAAGATGGAACCATTCAAAAAGTGGCAGAAGGATATATCGAGATTTGTCTGGCAGGGGAAAAAACCCAGAATTAAGTTTAAAATTCTAACAGATGATAAGAAAAGAGGGGGATTTTCCCTGCCAGACTTGAATATCTATTTTGAAGCGGCTGCCTTCTGCTGGTTGAAAGAATGGTTCCTGTTAGAGAATACAGATGTATTAGACCTGGAAGGACATGATAATGTGTTTGGCTGGCATGCATATTTATGGTATGATAAGGTTAAGGCCCACAAAGGCTTCAAGACACACATAATTAGGAAGGCATTATACAGAGTCTGGATGAAATATAAGGACTTGCTAGAGAGAAAAACACCCAGATGGATTTCGCCATTAGAAGCAAAGGCCATAAAAAACTCAATATGGAAGGTAAATGGTTAAGATACTCAGAGATATTAATACAAGAAGGAGAAAGTGTCAGGTTGAAACCCTATGAACAATTGAAAGGAGAAATGAAGGACTGGCTACAATATCATCAAATCAATGAGTTATATAAAATGGACAAGAAATTAGGCTTTCAGATAGAAAAGTCAAAATTGGAAACGGAATTACTAGAACCAAAATCGAAAAATTTGTCTAGAATGTATGATTTGTTGTTAGAATGGCATACACAAGATGAATTTGTTAAATCTGCAATGATAGATTGGGCGAAAGATGTGGGACACAATATTATGATTGTGGACTGGGAGAGATTGTGGAGAAAAGGGATTAATTTTACAGCTTGTAATCTGTTAAGAGAAAACATTATGAAAATGATATATAGATGGTATCTAACCCCAGTCAAACTAGCTAAAATCTACCATTTGCAGGACAATAAATGTTGGAAGTGTGAAAAAGTTGAAGGAACGTTCTATCACATGTGGTGGACCTGCCCAAGGTTGAAGGCCTTCTGGGAAATGATTTATAATGAAATGAAAAGAGTGTTGAAAAACACGTTCGTCAAGAAACCAGAGGCCTTCTTGCTTGGAATGGTCAACCAGGAATTGCCTAAGGAAGATCACACTTTCTTTATGTATGCCACAACGGCAGCAAGAATTTTGATTGCAAAGTATTGGAAGACAAAGGACTTACCGACTATGGAAGAATGGCAGATGAAAGTGATGGAATATATGGAACTGGCCGAACTGACCGTGAGGCTTCGCGACCGGAGGGAGGAAGCAGTGGAAGAAGAATGGAAAAAATTTAGGGATTACCTTAAGAATTATTGTAAAATTTAGATACTAAAGTATGTCGGAAAGTTAGCAATTTGTAGCATAGAAGTAGGAATTTATGTTAAGTTTGCAATTTGAGGAAAGATAAGTGATAAGTAGAATTTATGTTAAGTTTATAATGTATAATTAAAAGTAGGAATATTATGTTAAGTTTGAAATTTGAAGGAAGATAGGGACAGGAGATAAGTGATAAGATTAAACAGGATAAGTAATGAGAATATAATACGGATAAAGACTAGGAAAATACCAATGGAAATAAGCATTCATAAAGAAAAGAACGCAGATGGAGGGAATGGAGGAAGTCAAGCAAAATGTAAAGGAAAGAAGAAGGGAATTTATCCTTGGTGTTTATGTGTATTTGTAGTATTGTGTTTATTTGTTTTATTTGCTTTTGTCTTTGTTTGTTTTAATAATTTTGTGTGAAAAACCCAATAAATACTATTTAAAAAAACAAAAAAACAATCGCTGATACGGCTAGAATGCTGGTGGCGGATAACTCATTCTGAATCGGACCGAACACGGGTTAGAGCTCAACGTCGAGCCTATCAAGTGGCGATAGAGACGGCGAAGAAGACTTTCTTCACTGCCTCTATTGCATCTGCAGAAAACAGCAGCAGGAGACTCTTTCAGGTGGTTCGCCGTTTAAGGGAACCACCTTTACCATTGGGGCCTTGTAAAGACCCCAAGATCTCCTGCAATGATTTTGCAAAGTTTTTTGCAGATAAAGTTGCTCGGATTTGGAAGGAGCGGAGGTAGACACCATGGTGGGAGCAGGGCTGGGGCGGGAGAGTGCTAGAGCCCTGTCTGGTCAAGTTGCATGGAATCAATTTCAATTCGTTACCGCCAAGGATGTGGACAGCCTGCTTGGACGCATGAAACCAAACACCTGTCTCCTTGATCCTTGCCCATCCTGGCTAATAAAAGCTAGCCGGGAAGGGCTGGGCGATGGGCTGTGCGGGGTGGTGAATGCTTCCCTCTGTGAGGGAGCATTCCCAGACCCGCTTAAAGAGGCGGTCATTAAACCGCGTCTTAAAAAAAAAATATTTAGACCCAGTCAGTATGACCAACCATTGCCCAGTCTCAAATCTTCCATTCTTGGGCAAGGTGATTGAGCGGGTGGTTGCTGAACAACTCCAAGCACGCCTGGAGGATGCGGACCATTTGGATCCCTTCCAATCAGGATTCAGGCCTCATCATGGGACTGAAACTGCCTTGGTCACGCTGGTTGGTGATCTCCGGTGGGCTAGGGACATAGGTGTAAGCTGTTTCCTAGTTCTGCTGGATCTCTCAGCGGCTTTTGATACAATCAATCATAACATCCTTCTGGACCGTCTAGAGGAGCTGGGAGCTGAGGGCATTGTTATACAGTGTTAGCTAGAGGGAGGAAGCGGTTTGAGGTTTTCACTGTATAAGTGGTCGCCTCCTTTTTAGTTTGATTAAAGGGGAAGAAGTGGTCAATTTTAGTCTGTTTGGACCTCGGGGGGGGGGGGCAGTTCCATCTCTGAGTCTCTTGGTCGCTTGCCATAATCCATCTCCAGATATGATATCAATCTCTGATTGACAAATACCAAACAAAGTTCAATTCAAAGCTATATGTAGCCTTTGTCGACCTATCCTCTGCCTTTGACTCTGTCAACAGAACTAGACTCTGGCAGAAGCTTAGTGCAACCAACATTGACAAAAGGCTCTTATGGCTGCTTATGGAGATCCACTCGGACATATTTGCCAGAGTGAAATTTGGCCCTCATGGTGCTCTCTCCCGTCCCTTTCCCTTAGCCAGAGGAGTCAAACAAGGCTGCCTTCTGGCGCCTTTTCTCTTCAATTTCTTCATAAACGACATAATAACAGCCATCAAGACACTCAACCTACCTGCCCCCTCCATACAACAAGTAAAAATTCCTATCTTACTCTACGCTGATGACATGGTAGTCCTCTCGCTAACTAAGCTGGGTCTCAACAACATGATGAGAGGGCTCATGAACTTTTGCGATGAAAACTTCCTAAAAATCAATTTCTCCAAAACCAAAATTATGCCTTTCGGCAAGGTAAAACCAAATCCAACGTGGATCCTTGAGGGCCACTCCATTGACCAATGCTCGGCCTTTAAATATTTGGGCATCACTTTCCATCACAGATCATCTTGGATGGCCCACTTAAACACAATCATACTGGCCGCTCGCCGATCTGTGGATGCTTTGGTGAAATTTTTCTTCGCAAAAGGAGGGCAGCTGGTGGCTCCTACCAGGAAAGCCTACCTCAGCAAAGTACCCCCAAGGATGCTGTACGGCAGGGGTGTCAAACTCAAATTCATCGGGGGCCGCATCAGCAGTTTGGTCACCCTCAAAGGGCCGGTTGTATCTATAACGACCATCCCGGCGAGCGAGAGATCAAAAGGCCGGCAGAGAAATCTCCAGCCGGTACTAGAATTACAGCGAAGGACGGGGGGGGGGGGAGAACCCCTCTCGCTCCACCTTCCCAAGCGATTCACACGCTGTGACAAAAAACGTGTTTGGGAGTTTCAGAGGTGGGAACCACGCAGTACCTTGTTTAGACACCAAGGGGAGGGAATCGGTTTTGGGGGCACTCCGGAAAGTAGCTTCTTGGGAACCGAATGGTTCTCCTCCTCACCCAGAGACAACAGAAAGGCTCGAGCGCAAAGGGGCAAGAAAGAAAGCCCCACGTCGGAGTATGAAAACAGCAGCTAGTGGTAAAAGGAAGGATGTTGAAGAGCTGAGGGTACAGGGGCTACACTGGAGGGGAGCGGTGGCTTGCGTGCTTCTGGAAAGGAGAGATAAAGGGAAATCGCTCGTTTGGAGGGAGTCTTTAAAGACAGGTTGGGATGAAAGCGGGACACCACAGTTATCTTAAAAAAGGAAAGAAAAGAGAGGGCTGGAGAGGCATTTCCCCCGGGGAATAGTGGTGGCCAGAAAAGACGGGGGGGGAGAGAGAGGGAGGGAGGGAAGAGACAATGGAATGCGTGCGGGTGGGGGGGAAGGGGAGGGAGGGGGAGGGGAACAAAGAAACAGCCCATTTGGGGTTCTCAGGGAAATGCAAAGAGAGGCAGATGAACGTGGGTAGGAGGAGGAAGAGCATGGTTTCCCACACCTGAGGAAATATATATATATAAGGCTCGTGAGGGGAGGGGGAATGAATAGGCAGCGCCGTCATCCTTCAGCCTCATACAAGGTTATGAGGATGCCGTTTACGAGGTGGAGGGCTTCTCCTCTCTCACCCCCTGTTTGAAAAGCCTCTTAATAAAGGGCTGAGGAAAAGGGAGAAAAGGCGTCGCGAACAACACACGCGCGACACGCGGGAAGGTGCTCTTGCGAGAAGAGGGGTGGGGGGAGAGAAGCAGATCTTGAGGTGGAGAAGAGCCCGCGCTCGCTCGGTTGGCGGGGAGGTCGCGGAAGGGGGAGAGCGAAGCCTTCTGCCGCGGGCGAAAAAAGGAGAGGAAGCTGGGCTGGCAGGGGTCTGGCTGCGCCTGCTGCTGCCGTTGCTGCTGCTGCCGGGGCTTTGACAGCTTGACGAAGCGGAGGGAGAGGAGCTTTATGGTAATTGCGGCTCTCTCTCCACTGGCCTTCTGGGTAGCGAGCGGAGCCGAGCAGGGAGTCTGGCGAGGGGGCGGGAAGAGACTTTCCCCCCTTTTTTCCACCTCGCCTGGTCAAAAAGGAGAGCGGAGTCTCCTCAGGGCGCCCTCAGGCAGGGCAGGGCAAGGCAAGCAGAGCGAGGAGGAGAGAGAGGGGAAGGGGGGGAAGCAGCCAGGAAACGCCGCGGAGTGGAGGGGGAATCAATTAAGGAGAGAAAGTGAAAAACCTTGGAGAAAGGAAAAAAAGGAAAGAAAAGAGGCAGCTCCGGGAGAGCGCGGGGGAAAGAGAAGCATCGCTGCTGTTTGGGAGAGCGTAGTGGAGGTGGCCTTGGTCACCGCCTGAATGTGCCTTGGCCGGGAGAGGCGGGACGCGGAGGCGTTGGGTGGGGGGAGTGCTCCGAGGGCCGGGTGTGTTGCGCGGGTTTGTTGAAGTTTGCAGGGTTGTGAAGAGAGGCGCGAGGTGGGGGTGGGGGGAGCGAGCGAGCGAGCGAGCGACGAGGAAAGGGGAAGCTGCCGGTCTCGCTCTGTCTGCTCCAGCAGGAAGGAGGTGGCGGGCAGAGGGGGATAGAGAGAAGAGGCTTCCCGGCGGCTACACGGGCCACATGACGAGGTCTGGCGGGCCGGATTAGGCCCCCGGGCCTTGTGTTTGACACCCGTGCACTAAGGAAACCGAAGATAACCCATCGTACTAGCAAAAAACAATGGCAGAAACTGTACAACCTACTTCCTCCATCCACCACACCTGGCTCAAACAAATCTCCCCTACGGGGCAGTAGAGTGAAAGATAAAGTGGGATTAAACACGGTAATCCCCCAGCCTGAGGAGGAAACCCCGAAGCAGAGCTCTGAAACAAACATAACGACGGAAGTAACAACCCAGAGCCCTGGAAGGAAACCCACCAGAAACACGGGTTTTAGAGAGGATGTGGCCCACAACTTTGACGATGACACACCACAGGAAAGGCAAATCCCAATCCAGAAAAAAGATTGGAACCTGATACTAATCCCTCAAAAACTTGTATTTGTCAACTACCCAAAACCAAAGGGTTTCCGCCCACAGATTGAGCGCACAATGCATTTCCTGAACATCCTGAATGACGTGCTGCCAGGGGTAGCAAAGCCAATTGACATTGTCTCCATAGAGTACTTGCACTATGATGGCTACTCGGTAAGGGCAGTGATCACCTTTCGGGATCAAGATTTGGCCAAACTCGTCTATAGATCAAGACATCTATCCTTAAAGAAAGGGATAGCAATACTAAGATTCTTTGAAAATAGGGTACCTTTGGCCCCCCTTTCTGATGCCAAGCGTGATAAGCCAATGAAAGAAGAGGACCAGGAAAAATCCAAAAAGGAGAACCGACCCCAAAAGGGCTGGTCTGACCATCGTAAACATGAGACTCCAAAATTAAAGGGGAAAGGCACATCCTTATATGATTTGCAATGCCCTGAGAGCGAGCGATGGGGCAATCTCTCTACAGAAGAAAACATTCTAATAAGCAAATTTTGGTCATTCCCGTCCTCAATCCAAGCAGAAATATTAGAAAGATTAGAAACACTAAGAAACAGACTGACTAGGAAAGACGCATATAAAGATACCAGGGAGGATGACCTAAAAAATAGCGAGATTTCCTCCAAAATGACTCCTTTATCGACCACAAAAAAGTCCATTCCCCTCACAGCCTTTCCTGCCCCTCTGGAATTCAACTACGCAACCCATACAACAAAACCCTTATCCAACGAAGAGTGGACATTAAGTCTGTTCCTGACCCCAGAAGAAATGGGCCCTCCAGCACCCCCCTCAATACCTCAAACGATAACACACCAAGTTGAATTAGCGGTGCCAATGATTGGAAATGGCTTAATCTTTGTGGATGACCTAGGATTTCTAGATGCCATTCAGGTGGAAGACTGAAATACGGATACGGTGGATGGACACCTTGACAGAGAAACTAAACACACCAAATCAGCCCCCATCACAAATGGTCTTACTATCCCATCCCACCTTCCTACAAATATGCCGGTCTCCACCGCCCTAAAGACTCAACGGCCGAAAATCCTCGAGGGTGCCCAAAATCCAAAAGAATCAACCAATGTCATAAATATTCTTTCCTGGAATGTGGCTGGCTGGTCCAGATGTTTATCACAATCTACAGATACTCCATTCTATCGTCAAAACTTTAACATCATCGCCCTCCAAGAGACCTGGGCAGCAGAAACTCCAGCTCTGGAAGGTTTCTATGCCTATGCAATAAGAGCTGTACCGGGCAGAGGTCCGGGGAGGCTACAAGGGGGGCTTTGCATCTTGATCTCCCAGTGCCTAAATGCCACCTGTAAAGAGTTGCCCTCCCTAGACCAACTAGCAATGGCCGTACTCTTGTCATGGGGAAGATGTAAAGTGCTACTTATAAATGTCTATATTCCCCCAACCAGCTTAAATATTTACATCGACAGGAAGTGGAAAAGACTAGAAACCTTTGTTAAGTTGCTAATCTCAGACTACCCGGGGGCAAAGGTGCTGCTCGTGGGCGATCTAAATGCAAGGCTTGGGCCAGATGACTCCAGTCTAGCAACCAAATACAGGTGCAAAATCGGGTTCCCCGAGACATCTATAAATTTTAACTGTCTTTTAACCTGTATTTTAATCAACGGTTTCTTTTATACTTTTGCAATTTTACGGATGTAAGCCACCCTGAGCCCAGCTTCGGCTGGGAAGGGCGGGGTATAAATAAAATTTATTATTATTATTATTATTATCTAGCCCAGAAGCCTGCCAGACCCCAAGGCTATCTAAGGACCAATATTCAAACTATGCTGGTGCCTGCCTCTTTAAATTCTCGAGGCAGCTAAGCCTACACATCCTAAATGGCCGCACAAGAGGCGATATTCCTGGGGAATATACATTCCTGTCAGGGGCAAAAACTAGCACAATTGGCTACATATTGTTCGATAGCGAACTACTAACAAAAACTGTCCGATTGCAAGTGCTCCCATATGTAGAAGGGGATCACTTCCCATTACATCTGCAGGTATCCTTTAAAAACAAGACACTATTTCTCAAAACAATATACTCTGCAGAGATTACTGCTCTAGAGCGCCCTGGCTGTCGAGCCAAATGGACCCCTGCACTGGACATCCAAATAAAGAAGATTCTAGTTTCTGAAAAACCATACACATCTACAAAGGGGTCTAGGAGCAACCTCTTTTCAGAAGATCCCCTTGCGGAATATGAGCGCTTGCTGCAACGCCTAAGACCCTACCTCTTTAACATCTCAGAGAAGAGGCCAACGCAACCGAAAGCAGCAAACAAACCTTGGTTTGACCATACCTGCTTTCAGGCCAAGAAAATGCTACAAACCGCTTATAAAGCTGCCCGGACAGCTGATAACAACACTAGACAACAAGCCTATCTCTCCGTCCGTGCTCTAAAAAAAAGAGTACAAAGCCCTAATAATCCGCCAAAAATATGCCTACAGCAGAAAATGCTGGTCGAACCTAATTAGTGCCGCAAAGGGGAAAAACCAGTCGCTATTTTGGAAATTGGTCACCTCTGCCCCCCCCCCAAGGCTGTTTCCCCTCTATCCACACAAATCCCACCTGACCACTGGGTCTCCTATTTTCAGGCCCTGTATGAAGATGCCGAATATCCTATCCAGGAACATGAAATAGAGCAGCTGGCAAAATGGCCAGCAGTATCGGAAACAGAAGTGAAGTCACATATAAACCAACTGAAAATGGCTAAAGCTCCGGGACCTGATGGCATCCTTCCAGAAATGCTAAAATCGCAGGCGGATTGGTGGGCCCCTTTCCTAGCCACCCTTTTCACCCACATTGACAATACAGGTCGCATCCCAAGGGACTGGGGCACAGCCATAGTTGTTCCATTCTACAAAAAAGGCAATAGACGGGATCCATCAAATTACAGGCCTATCAGCTTATTAAGTGTAATTAGCAAACTCTACACAAAACATCTGCTGGAAAAATTCACAGGGTGGCTGGAGGATAAAGACATTCTGGCAGCAGAACAAGCGGGATTTAGACCTGGCAGATCCACGCTAGATCACTGCCTAACCCTACAACACCTTATAGAAAAATGCAACTCAGGAGGGCAGGCCTCATTATATGCAGCCTTTGTTGATCTAAAAGCAGCCTTCAACTCTGTCCCTAGAAAAAGACTCTGGGACAAGCTTCGGGCCACTTCCATCGATAGAAGGCTACTATACTTAATTCAGGCAGTGCATTCAAACAAGGCCCTCAGAGTCAGGTGCAGTCGGCTAGGGCATATAACAGATCCCATCAAAACATTTAAGGGTGTTAGGCAAGGATGCCTCCTGGCCCCTCTATTATTTAACTTCTATCTAAACAACCTGGTAACTACCCTTTACAACCTCGACTTCCACCCTCCGAAGTTAGCAACCTAGCACATCACGGCTCTGCTTTACGCAGACGACGCGGTAATAGTAGCCAGAACCCCTATTGGGCTTAGAAGAGCACTAACAAAATTGGCTGCCTATTGTGAGACAGAATGCCTCAAAATAAATTTCCAGAAGACCAAAATTCTTGCTTTTGGAGAAAAACCAAAGCTCAGAAACTGGAAACTTCAAGGCCAAAAGCTGGAACAAGTCTCAAACTACATATATTTAGGAATGGCAGTCCAGGCGTCAGGATCCAACAAAATCCACATTAACTCAAATGGGTGTGCCGGAGAAAGATCTGCAAATGCTATCCTTAAATTTTTTAGAACTCAAGGAGGTTTTTATGTCCCCGCAGCACTAAAACTGTACAAAGCCAAAACGCTGGCACAGATCCTATATGGCTCATTTCTGGGCCCACCTCCCTCCTCGTTCATCCCCATCCTCGCATCCTCGTTCATCAATATATAAGTGGCTAACTTTGAATCTGCTCCCCCGAGGAATAGCCCCATTGATTCTGAGCGACCAGTTTCAGTCTGGCTGGAAGACATCAGTCCTAAACACGCTCCAGAAACTGGACCTTGCTCCCCAAATCCTCTTAACTATGGGCTTGGGCCAAGCTAGATCTGTGGTCAGGCAAAGAATAATGGACATAGAGAGACAACAGGACTGTGCAAGGGTTCCCGATTATAAAATAATAGAAAACAGGAAATATGTAACCGCTCCAGCAACACATCTCTACTTCCTTACATCCAGAGATGCAAGAAGGGCTTTCACTCTCGCCAGAAGCTCGGCCCTGCCCTCACCGGTCCTGGAAGGCTCCTATGGAAGAGTCCCGTATGCACAGAGACTTTGCACCTGCCCATTAGGGGAAATAGGAAGCCCCGAACATATATTTTTTAGATGCCCTCTTTACGCTGAGATTCGTAGAGAAACCATAGATCCTTTGTTGAAGAGGCTTGTCGGCCTTACAGACAAGTCCAAACTAAACTCGCTCCTTATGGGCAGTGATCATAAAACTACCTGGCTGGTAGCCAGATTCTGCCCAGATTTGCAAACTCAGATTATCCTCTAGAATAAAATAGCTTTCTAGGGAAAAGCTGAAGCCCCTTTTGGGGCGTCTTAGGATCAGGTTTTTTGTTTGTTTCTTTTTTTGGTCCCCTTCCCCCTCTGTCCAGATCTCAGTCGTATGGATGTATGTATATTTTAAATTTAACCCCTGAGCAATTGTTGCAATCCATTTTAATTGTATATTTTATCTCTATGAATGCTGTTACTATTGTGACATGCGAGCTGGTCTCTGACCGTAATAAACAAATTTGATTTAGTTACATTTTAATCCTAAATTCCCCCCTAAGCATCTAAATACTTCTGCTTTTTCCCTATATTCTTCTCTCTTTATTCCCTCCTTCCTCCCCTTAGTTTCAGAGTGTTTAGTCATGTTATTCCTTTACATAGTCATTTATAAATTAACAATCCTTGTACGTCACTCATGCCATTAGCCAAGTCCATATCATTGTCCTTTTAGCCAGAGAGTTGCCCTTTTCCAAAAAACATTGTCCTTTCACCCCACACCCCTTCTTTCCGCAGTCCAGGTCCACCAGTTCTCCTGCCCCGGTGGATCTTTTCCTTCCTTCTCTCTCTGAAGTTCCCTCCTCCATGTCTTTCCAGTCTTTTTTCTTTCTTTTGTAGTTTCCTTCCTCGCTTTTGCCTTTTTCTTCTTTCCTTTAACAAGTCCAATTTTTTTGCGCCCACATTTTTGTCTGCTGAGTGTTCTTTTTGATTTTTTTCTTTTCTTAATGTCCTTGATGTGGATTTTCCCCTCCTCCATCTCCAACAATCCATCCTGTGCAGCTGACATGATGTCATTCTTGTTTTCACAACTCCTCCATTTCTCCCTGGTTGCTCTGAGTTCGGCTCTCATTTCCTGTAGTACAGCTAGTATTTTTCCCAGGACCAAGCCTTGTTCAGACGCCATGTTCAAAGTCAAAATCAAAAACAAACAACTTCCAAATCAGAAACAATCCAGTTTTATAGTCCAGCGATTTTAAAAATAATTTCTTTGCTAAATTCCCCCAAAACCAGGGGGGAGAAGGGTGTTGAAACACTGTAACAGAAGTTTTCCTTTTAACATCCTCTGTCAGAAGCCTCGGTTACAAAGTTCCCTGTTTCTGTGTATCAACGGCAAGGGACCGACCTACGTTTTTGAAGTCCCGAGCGGCTTAAATAAATTGTCCAAATGTCACTTTACTCACTATTTGATGTTCCGAATCTTATTTGTTTGGAGAAATTGGAGATGCTCGAAGCAGCCGGTCCAGCAGCTTCGCCCGGCAGGGGAAGTGTTGGATCCGTTGGGCTTCGTCTCCCCCTCGCTCGCTCTCGGCAACCCTTATTAGGGTTTACCGGGGAGCTGGGAAGACGTTGAGAGCCTCCGCCAGATCACCATGGTCTTGGGACGCCCTACCTGGGAGTTAACGGGGGCCGCAGCGCTGTTGCGGTCTCCCCTTCCCCCCTGCCGGGCCGAGGAAGCTCGCGGCAAGCTTTCCCCCGACCGATCGCTCCGGCATTCCAACCGAAAGTCCGAAAGAACATTTTTGCACAGTCATACTCATGGTACCGCCGCTTCAGGTTGTGTGTTTTCAGGTTGCGGACTGCGGGAAACCCGGAAGTTCTGGAATGGGTTACTTCCGGGTTTTGCCGCTTCTGCATGTGCAAAACACACTTCGCGCATGTGCAGAAGCGCTAAATCGCACTTCGCACATGCGCAGAAGCGTCAAATTGTGCAGACCCGGCACTTAAGGATGTGAACACTGCGGGTTGCGGACATGTCTCCGACATGGATTATGTGCGCGACCCGAGGTTCCACTGTACCAATTTTGTTTTAGGGCTTAATTTGCAGTGAATTTTATTCCTTTATTCATAATTGATCTCATTGCCCCACTGTAACCTGCTCTTAAAATTTTTGCATCCATTTTGTCAAACAAGCTTCAGAACCACTTTTTGCTCCGTGGTGTCGCCAGCAAGAGGTGGATCTGAGATGTTTGTGGTGCATGCTGTGCCCCTGGCTATCCTGTGTGATTTGCCGGTGAGTCTGGTGTGGCGCAATGCAAAAAGGGTGAGGATCCGTGAGCATCCGTGCTTCAAAACCACGTTTTTGGGCCATGGTGCTGCCAGGAAGCGGTGGATCTGAGATGTTTGTGGTGCATGCTGTGCTCCTGGCTATGATGTGTGATTTGACGGTCAGTTTGGTGTGGCCCAGTGCAAAAAGCGTGAGGATCCGTGAGGATCCGTGCTCCAGAACCACGTTTTTGGGCCGTGGTGTCACCAGGAAGTTGTGGGTCTGTGATTTTTGTGGTGCATGCTGTGCCCCTGGCTATGATGTGTGATTTGCCAGTGAGTCTGGTGTGGCGCAATGCAAAAAGTGTGAGGATTCGTGAGGATCCGTGCTTCAGAACCACATTTTTGGGCCGTGGTGTCACCAGGAAGCTGTGGATCCATGTTTTTTGTGGTGCACGCTGTGCCCCTGGCTATGATGTGTGATTTGATGGTGTGTTTGATGTGGCCCAATGCAAAAAGCGTGAGGAGCCATGCTTCAGAACCACGTTTTTGCGCCGTGGTGTTGCCAGGAGGTGGTGGAACTGGGTTTTTTTTGGTGCAGGCTGTGCCCCTCGCTATGCTGTATGATTTGACGGTCAGTTTGGTGTGGCCCAATGCAAAAAGCGTGAGGATCCGAGAGGATCCGTGCTTGAAAACCACGTTTTTCGGCCACGGTGTTGCCAGGAAGCGGTGGATCCGTGATTTGTGTGGTGCATGCCGTGCCCCTGGCTATGATGTGTGATTTGACCATCAGTTTGGTGTGTCCCAATGCAAAAAGCGTGAGGATCCGTGAGGATCCGTGCTTCAGAACCACGTTTTTGGGCTGTGGTGTCACCAGGAAGTTGTGGATCCGTGTTCTTTGTGGTGCATGCCGTGCCCCTGGCTATGATGTGTGATTTGACCGTCAGTTTGGTGTGGCCCAATGCAAAAAGCGTGAGGATCCATGAGGATCCATGCTTGAAAAACACGTTTTTGGGCCACGGTGTCACCAGGAAGCGGTGGATCTGAGATGTTTGTGGTGCATGCTGTGCCCCTGGCTATGCTGTGTGATTTGACGGTCATTTTGGTGTAGCCCAATGTAAAAAGCATGAAGATCCATGAGGATCCATGCTTGAAAAACACGTTTTTGGGCCACGGAGTCACCAGGAAGCGGTGGATCCATGTTTTTTTGTGGTGCATGCTGTGCCCCTGGCTATGCTGTGTGATTTGACGGTCAGTTTGGTGTGTCCTAGTGCAAAAAGCGTGAGGATCCGAGATATTCCGTGCTCCAGAACCACGTTTTTGCTCCGTGGTGTCGCCAGCAAGAGGTGGATCTGAGATGTTTGTGGTGCATGCTGTGCCCCTGGCTATGATGTGTGATTTGACAGTCAGTTTGGTGTGGCCCAGTGCAAAAAGCGTGAGGATCCATGAGGATCCATGCTTGAAAACCACGTTTTTGGGCCACGGTGGAACTGTGTTTTTTTGTATGCAGGCTGTGCTCCTGGCTATGCTGTGTGATTTTCAGGTGACTTCTGGGTGGCCCAATGCAAAAAGCATGAGGATCTGTAAGGATCCGTGCTTCTAAACCACGTTTTTGGGCCGTGGTGTTGCCAATAAGCGGTGGATCCGTGTTTTTTGTGGTGCATGCTGTGTCCCTGGCTATGCTGTGTGATTTGTCGGGCCCTATTAAAGCAAAAAGGCTAACTGGACAGTGCCTAAAGGACTTAGAGCAACAGAACAATTTAGCCATTATAAAGAAACGCTGCCATTGGTATGCCTTCTTTTCCCCTTCTCATTTTGACTCCTTGGCACCTTACTTGCACAAATTAACTATCCCAAAATTCAGACGTGCCTTCACTCTAGCTAGATTGGACGTGTTGCCCTCTGCCGTACTTGAGGGCAGATATCAGAAGATCCCAATCAAAAAATGACTCTGCCCCTGTGGAGATGGCAGCCTGGAAACAGTGGCTAATGTCCTCCTGTCTTGCTCCCTCTATAGAGATATGAGGTCTGAGTTTATTACACACCACTCTTACTTACTATCCCAGGCCGCCCTTCTGCTGCCACATTGTTTTTTCTTTTGTCAGATCAAGATGATCTGATAACAACAAAGGTTGCTAGGTTTATCGAGGGTGCGATGAGATTAAGGGCCGCTATTTGAACGACAATCATAGTCATTTGATCGTTCCTGTTATCCATTGTTGTTTTTATTTGTATACTGTGCGTTTTTTATTGCTATAGCTGTTGGCTTTGCAAATAAAGTTTATTTATCTATCCAGGGGCACAGCGTGCACCACAAACATCTCAGATCCACCTCTTCCTGGCGACACCACGGCCCAAAAACGTGGTTCTGGAGCACGGATCCTCACGGATCCTCACCCTTTTTGCCTTGTGCCACACCAAATTCACCCTTTATTCAAATATCTTGTACATAACCACAGATCTGTCCACAAAAATCATGGATCTACTGCTTCATGGACCTGGCCAGATGCTACCCTGGATCTATTGGCCAATTTTTAGGTGGGTGTGCTGGGATGGAGGAAACAGAGTCGGCTGAATCTCAATCCAATAAAGATGGGAGTCCAATGGCTTGGCC
The DNA here is from genome assembly GCA_034641395.1 of Darevskia armeniaca. Lineage (NCBI taxonomy): Eukaryota > Metazoa > Chordata > Lepidosauria > Squamata > Lacertidae > Darevskia > Darevskia armeniaca. The sequence goes on along the minus strand of JAWWNF010000095.1, from coordinate 1,453,387 downwards.
AGCATGATTTCGGTTCGGTTTGCCAGCTCCCAGCTCTTGTACCCGCCATCAGGAGTCTGGGTGTGATCCTGGACACTTCTGTCTCTATGGAGGCACTCGTCCTAAATGTAGCCAAAATGGCATTTTTAAATCTTTGACAGGTTAGGCAATTGGTACCATACCTGTCCCTTTCCAACCTAGCCATGGTGATCCATGCAGCAGTCACCTGCAGACTAGACTGCTTTAACTTGCTCTACGCCTGAGCCAGGGAGGGCGGGGTATAAATGTGATGAAAGAAAGAAAGAAAGATACGCAGGGCTACCGTTGAGATTGCTCTAGAAACTCCAAATGGTCTAAAATGCAGATGCATGAGTTCTTGCTGGGACTTTGTGGAGAGCCCACATTCAGTTGGTGGTTCATCAGCTGGATTGGCTCCAGGTGGAGTATCGAATCAGGTTCAAGGTTTTGGTGCTAACCTTTAAAGCCCTAAACAGTCTGTGACCTTTCTTATCTGTGGGAATTATCTTGCAACACCCCCCCCCCAAAGAGTGTGACGCTCATCTAACAGCAACCTACTGGTGGTCCCTGGCCCAAAACATATCCAGCTGTCCTCAACCAGAGCCAGAGCCTTTTTGGTGGAACACTTTGTCTAATGAGACCAGGGCTCAGCACAATCTATCTCAGTTCTCTCACTCGCTTGTTGTGGTGAGTGGGCTTGCACATTCCTATGACCCTTGTGAGCGAAGCCGTCGGGAATCTCGTACTCCCAGCAGGGTCACTCAAGGCGGTAAGGTCAAAGGGAAGGAGCTAAACAAAGAATGAGCCAAGAAGTCCTCAACGGCAGAACAGGCGGATGATAACAAGCGGTATGTTACAACAGCTGTGAAGGTAGATGAAGGCAGCAGCAGATAGGATCTACCAGTTTGTCATGACTACTCATGCCATCGGAACAGAGCCCTACTGCGAAGACTGTGCGTTGGTCAGCGTGCACTTATCTACACACATAAAACAAATTCACGCACAGGCGTCTTCCAAAAACCCAACCGAAACCCCAAAAGTCCCATGGCGATTGGGAAATGGTAACGGGGGCAGGATCGTGAAATCTGGAAGCCCCTAGTCATGAACTGGCACATGGGCGGTGGATACAGTTTCAGTCGTTCTGACTCAAGGAACGAGGCAGTTGAGCAGCTCAGCAGCTTTATCCATGACTGAGCAGCCCTACTTAGGATCCACTCTGATCACCACGAAAAGGGGGAGGGGCTAGAAAAGGTGCCCTAAACATAGTCTGCCTCCCCTTTTCCCTGTCTGGATTACTGCACCCAGTGGGGTCACCACCCAGTGGTCATTAAAGACAATCCAACTTTGGAACATGGAATATATGGACTTTGTCGGATAATACAGATAACGAGCGTCCTGAATACAGAACTGACATCATTGCAAGAGAGCTGCGACGTTTTAACATTGATATTGCAGCACTTCAAGAGACTCAAAGAGCAGGCGAGGGACAGCTGAAGGAAGAAAAAGGAGGCTACACATTCTTCTGGAAAGGTCTGTCTGAACAAGAACATTGAATACATGGGATAGGCTTCACTATCAAAAACGACCTTGTGAAGCTCCTGTCAGAAGTCCCTACCGGCATTAATGAGCAACTCTCAACCGCTTGAATAAAGCTCACCAAAAACCAACAGGCTAGTATTATAAGCGCTTATGCACCAACACTGGATGCCGATGAAGACATTAAAGAAAATTTTTACTCTCAGCTGGATACCGTCCTATCAGAGACACCTAAGGAAGATAAAATTATCCTCCTGGGTGATTTTAAAGCAAGAGTTGGGCGAGATTTCGATCTGTGGCCTGGGACTATTGGGAAAGAAGGAGTTGGCAACAGCAACCAGAACGGAATCTTACTTTTGATGCTATGTGCAGCGCACAACCTTGTCATTATCAACACACTCTTTCGACAGAAAAATAAATTTAAAACTTCATGGAGGCACCTGCGGGAGTGCTGACACGGAATGAGACGGACTACAGAATGCGTTAACGTGAGAGCGACCTCGATCTCTCTTAGCCAGCTCTATTTATTGTCATTAACCTCATGCATAAACATTCTGCATTAACATATTGCATTACATCAATATCTGGAAGTTTCCAAAAACTTTTCCACTCCTATCCTAAGTGGTACAGTAACTTCTTGACCTGACCCATGACTCCTTCATGAGGTATAAGTTTACATATGTATGCGTACTGAATAGGCTCATAAGTGCGTCCCATCAGTAATGCTTAGGTGCAGACAAGAATGGATGCAACATCTCATCCTTTAATTTATATTTTAATTTTTGTTTGTTTTTTGAATGCCCAATTATAGCCAATTCAAAAAAGCCAATTCAATAGAGTGCAAGCAGAGGAAGAACGCTAGGGCAATCTTTATTTGTGAATGAAAGACCTAGATTTATGAATGAATGTAACCTGTCTTTATGAATGAAACCTATTCTGTGAAAGGAATACCAATGTTTTCCTGAATGAAAAGCTAAACACAGCCTCTTTTACGGGCTTTAAGCAACAGAAACCTAAAGCACTTGCATCTAGAGTTTTTTCCCAACTCTGCAACCTTTGTAACTAAGACTTTGAAACAAAGTATAATAACCAGCAGAAACTTTTGTAACATTTTAAACAATGTAACTGTAAGATTACTTTGTAACTTCTATATAGAAGGCACTAGCACTTAAAGTTCGTTTCTTTGTAACTGTAACAGTCTCTTGCTATTCTACCTTGCAAACGTTGCAATAAACTTCTTCACTTTCAACGGAAAGCTGTTTCTGAAGCAAAGTTCTTTTTTTCTTCGCTTCTTTAAGACATTAAGTCCATGTCCTTAATCTTCCCAATTTCTGCGTGAATAGTCATGATCGAAATGCGATAGGGAATTCATACTCAGGCAACTAAAAGCAGCAATCAAAAAGTTCTCAGAAGTTGGAGCCACATTTTGCTTCTTCAAAGCTAGCTCCGCCTGAGCTGACAATGCTTTAACCATTCCCCATGTCACCTTGTGATTTTTTCTCATCACCCGATCACGATCACGACGTCTATTGCGTAAACGCAAAGATGAAATGTCAGGCAGTCCATCTGTAGTGCTTCGCTCCGAAGCAGAACTCCGCTCCGATAGGACTCTACGCTCCCATCTGCGAAGCTCCTCAAAATCTGGTTCATCATTGTCCGTCATCGGCACTGGACCCATGTAGTGCAGGTCGATCTTCGTTCCCCCTTGGGATGTCGGGATGGTCAGGACAGCTGGCGGACGCTGACCCTCCGGCGATCTTTTCTGCGACTCTAGTTGCTGGAACCACGCCATCTCGCCACGGTTTTACACACCTCGCTGGGATCCAAGTTGCGTTGCCTGGGGGGTCAAGAAAGACACAAGCGTGACCCCTCCCCCAAGCGAGGAGGGGGGCTGGACCGAGCCAAGTTGGATCTGGCAACAGTCTATAGGAAACTAGAGGCTTGGGAAAGCTCTGACACTTTCCACCGCGGAAGTCAAATTTTTTATATTTAGATGATTTAATGTAAATAATACTTTATAAAGCCACTCTTGCTTACCTGATAAGGATACGGGAGTTCCCGCTTTTTGTTTATGTTTTTCTAACGATTCCTTAAGATACCTGTTAAAACGTTCCACAATGCCTTGAGCCTGACTGTTGTACGCAATGCCTGTGACATGTTTAATTTCCCATTGCGCACAAAATTGAGCAAAAAGTGCACTTGTGTATGCGGAACCGTTATCCGTCTTCAAGAGTTTTGGCTTGCCCATTACGGCAAAGGAACGGATACAATGATTTATTACATGCTTTGTAGTTTCACCCCTTTGACATGTGACCCAAGCAAAATGACTAAAAGTATCGATTGTGACATGCAGTTTTGACCACGGATTAAAGGGAGTATATTGTGTAACATCCATTTGCCAAATCTCATTTGATTTTATACCTCTGGGATTTACTCCTGAGGAAGGACAAGGAGCAATGCGAGAACACTCTGGACACTGCTGAACTACAGCCTTCGCATGTTCCAGAGGGATTTTAAACTGTTTCGCAATTGCCTTAGCATTTTGATGATACATTGCATGACTTTCCCAAGGCGTTACTGTTAAAACCTCCTCTTTAGTTGCTAAATCTGCTACAGAGTTACCTTCTGACAGATAGCCCGGAAAAGACTGATGAGACCTAATATGCGCTACAAAAATCTGACACGTCCGTGTCTGCAGCAATTCCTTTAATGCTAAAAATAAAGACAACAGATTTTCATCCAAATTAGGAGTCACGTATGCGCCAGGAAGCGAAAGAATTACCTGACACACATACTGACTATCTGAAATAATATTAATGTCTTGATCATGAAAAATTTGAAATGCCAATATTGCAGCAGCTAGTTCTGCTCTTTGAGGCGATTTTTGAGAAGGGGTGGTCCTTGTAACCCACACACCTTTTTCAAGCCATGCCAAAGCACCCACTTTAGGTCCTCCATCTGTGAAGACCGTAACTGCTCCTTTAAGAGGAGTAGGTGAAATAATTGAATACACCTTCACAGGTACTCTATTCAAGGCTAAAAGTCGCGAATCAGATGGAATATGATAAGCAACTTTTCCTACATAATCAGTAAGCGCTGCTTGCAAATGAACAGATAGACTCACCATGCGCTCCCATTGTTTCAGCGGCATGGGAATTATAATATTAACCAAGTCATAACCAATCAAAACTTTACTCCTTTCTCTAGCTTTAAACAAAAGTTCTGCAAACATTTGCGCTAAAGTTGAAATTGTGCTACCAGGACTGTGTGCTAAGTGAGTCCACTCAATAATTTTCAAAGATGGCTTTTTCTTAAGAGTACCTGCTTCTACCTCCTGCACAATTGCACCTGAAGGAAGTTTTTCCGTGGGAATTATGACAAAAGACAAAAATATACCTTCAACACATCTATCCACCCACACCTTCTTAAGTGCATTGTTCACTTTCTTAAATACCTCCTTTTGTTCTGAAGATAGAACTACTGGATCTGAAGGATCCTTCTTATTTTTTAAAGCTTCAAACAAAGGCGTTAATAGCGATGTTGAAATTCCTGTATACGGTCTCAGCCAGTTGATTGATCCCAACAACTGCTGAAGTTGAACATAAGTCATATTCTCTTCTAACTTAATTTGTGGCAATTGAGGGTGAGAATAAGTCTGCAATAATTTATGACCTAAATATAAAAATGGTTCTCTAGTTTGAACTTTATCTGGAGCTATTTGGAGACCAAATTTAGCCAAATCTTCTGTTAATTCTTTAAGTAACCCCTCTTTAATTACTGGTGAAGATACTAAGATATCATCCATGTAATGAGCCAAATACACCTCAGGGTGGCGCTGTCTGAATGACTTCAATGCCTGAGCAACAAAATACTGGCAAATAGTTGGACTATTTATCATTCCTTGTGGCAAAACCTTCCATTGATATCTCTGCGTCGGTTCCGTGTGGTTCAAGACCGGAACCGTGAACGCGAAATATTTTCTGTCCTTTTTACACAAGGGAATGGTGAAAAAACAATCCTTTAAATCAATTACCATACATTGCCATTTTTGTGGTATCATATTTGGGTTTGGCAATCCACATTGAAGTGAACCCATAGGTTCTATCAACAAATTAATCTGCCTTAGATCATGAAGTAAGCGATACCTGCCACTCCTTTTTTTTATTATAAAAATTGGCGTGTTAAATGGACTAACTGACTCTTCAATATGATTCGCTTCTAATTGTTCCCTAACCAATTCCTTCAATATCACAATTTTCTCCTGAGTAAGCGGCCATTGCTCTACCCAAACAGGTTCACTAGATTTCCATGTGAGCGGCAGAGCTGTAGCCTTTGACAAACTCATAGCTACCTAATCATCATTTACCAGGCGCGCATGAAACTGATGCAAAAGATCTCTTCCCCATAAATTTAGATGAATGGGAAGAATAATGGGAAGAATTTGCACAGAGCGTGTTCCAACAGGAGCTTTTACCGTTAGCCAATGCTTGCTCCGTCGCGCTGTCTGCGATCCTCCTATACCCCAAACTGAAGCAGCTTCTTCCGCAGCCCAATCTTCTGGCCAATTACTCTCTGCTAGAACCGTGATATCTGCTCCACTGTCCAAAATTCCTTCAAACAATCTATCATTTAAATAATAATTTCGTTTAGGCTTATCCTTCTTAAGAAACTCTGAAACTGCCAAAACACTAGGGTGGAGGGGAAGGGAAGAATTCGTTGATCCGAAAACTCCACTTCCTCTCACCACTTCCTTCCCACCAGCTGGTAAAATGTAAGGAATCAAAATCAATTGTGCATAAGATTCACCTTTCTTCAGAACCATACACATATTTGTTCTCATCTGAACCTTTATTATTCCTTCATAATCTGAATCAATGACTCCTGGAATTACAAAAATTCCTTTTTGCCCAGCGGAAGAGCGAGGTAAAACTAACCCCACTGATTCCTTAGGCAAAGGTCCTCTTATTTGAGTTGGCATAAGAATTACCTCACCAGGGAAGGCTACAAATTTATCCTCCTGATTTTCCAAATCAATACCAGCACTTCCCTGTGTGGCAGACTTAGCCTTAGTCACATCAGAAACATTAGACACATCCGACACGACCTTAAAACTGGGGCTAGTCGCATGCCCGCAAGCTAGTTTCCCTGCTGCGGGACAGAAACCTCAGGACACAATCTAGCCCAATGAAACCCTTTTCTACATTTTGGGCAGATCGTTTTAGGCACACCATACTGCTCTCCTGCTCTATGTGCTCCCCCTCCGGGAAACTTACATTCTGAGCGAAAATGCCCTTTTCTGTGACAATTATAACAGGCACCATTCTTTCCTCTACCAAATCCTGTTCTAGGACCTGATCCTGAATTATAGCCTCCTTTACGGAGCGCTGATGCTAACGTTTCCATCTGGAATGCATTAGTTCCTACATCTGAACATGCTCTGAGCATATCTGCAAGATCATAATCTCCTCTCGCTACTACCGTCTGCAATACTCTTTTACAGTCTGCATTTGCCTGCTCGAAAGAAAGCTTCTTGATCAATTCCGCGCCAGCTTCCGCATTATCAACTTGACGCGAAATCGCCTCTTGAAGCCTGTCCACAAAATCCTGATAGGATTCTGAGGCACCTTGCTTCACTGAGGAAAAGGATTTTACTATCTTTCCTGAATCTGGAACCCTTTTAAGACTTTTTAACACGCAGCGATTGATAACCGGATATGCTACTTCCGGAATCCCCGCTGCTTGTTGCGGCATGGTGGAAAAGTCTCCAGCACCAAACAATTGGTCCGGGATGTACGCTCCACCAGAGATGTTCCCTTCCTGAATCGCTTCCCTTTTAAATTCTGCCTCCCAAACAACATATTGAGAGCTGGAAAGGATCATCCGAAAAAGATCCTTCCAATCTTGAGGAATTAGATTATAGGAAGTGCTTACGCTTTCCAGGAGACCCAAAGTAAAGGATGATTTCAAACCTGTCTCAACTATGCTTTTTCTGATTTCCCTCATGATCTGATACGTTACCGGAGCCCATTGATAATGAACTACGTTTTGATCATCTACAATTCTTGTGACAGGAAAAGCTTGTAATCCTGCTTCCAATTCCTGAGAGCTTAAACCTCCCCGTAACATTTCCTTCCTGAATCCTGCTCTCACTGCGCCCATCGCTCTAGCCAGAGTTTTTGGGCTAACAGGAGATGCAGGCGATTTCGCCTCTGGTGGCTCGGGCATAGATGCCTCGCTCAGGACCAGAGGTGAGGGGACGGCAGCCTTGTTTTCCCCCTCTGAATGCTTTTGAGAAGTAGGTGATGAGGATGGTACACTCGAAGAAATCCCCATCTTCTCTAAAGCATCCCTGCAGATCTTCCAGGTCGCGATTACTGACACTGGTGCACGTGGCGGAGAAGTAAGACACTTCCCGACTCTATCCCAATCTTTAAGATCAAGAGAGCCTTCCTCCGCATACCACGAGCAACGACCCCTAACTTCCTTTTCCAGTTCCTCCAATTCTGCCAAATTCAATTCTGTCTTGTGGAAAGTTTCCACTATTTGCTGCAACTCCTCTGCATGACTGGAATGCTGAGCTGAGCTACCTAGACCCATACTCACTTTTGCGCGGGGCGCCGTGGATCCAAAAAACGAGTGAGAGATGAGCTCCGAATCACGTCGGGGTCACCACAATGCGGGAGTGCTGACACGGAATGAGACGGACTACAGAATGCGTTAACGTGAGAGCGACCTCGATCTCTCTTAGCCAGCTCTATTTATTGTCATTAACCTCATGCATAAACATTCTGCATTAACATATTGCATTACATCAATATCTGGAAGTTTCCAAAAACTTTTCCACTCCTATCCTAAGTGGTACAGTAACTTCTTGACCTGACCCATGACTCCTTCATGAGGTATATGTTTACTTCCCCTGTTCCCCTGCACGTATCTCCCTCGTGCTTGCCTCAATACAATGTACCCTTAGGTCATTCGTTTACCTTCCTTCACACCATTTGTCACACCTCATTGTCTTCCTTGGAACTGTGAGAGTCTCTCTGTCGCCTCATCGGAAGACGTGGCTTGCCAACGTGTCGCCCTCAGCGAGCAGAGATGTACATGTGGCTTGCCATCTCGTACAGGACGTGCGTGCGTGTATGCGTACTGAATAGGCTCATAAGTGCGTCCCATCAGTAATGCTTAGGTGCAGACAAGAATGGATGCAACAGGCACCCTCGGTCAAACCACTGGCACCTCTGAGACTATGTTATTGTCCGTGCTAAAGATCGCCGTAATGTGCTCTTTACCAGAGCTATGACGAGCCCCGACGACTGCTGGACAGATCACCGACTAATACGCTCCACGGTGGCTATCAAGATTATACCTCGACGCAGGCTTCAAGGAAGGATACCAAGGCGCAAAATGAACACTCAAGCCCCTCAAGATTCCATTAAGCGGGATTGCTTCCAAACGACTCTTAAGGACCATCTGCTTTCAGAATTCCCTGATAACACCAAGGAACACTGGATCAAGCTAAAAACATCCATTCTTGCAGCCTGTGAACAAACCAAGAAACACCAGGACTGGTTTGATGAGAATGACAGTGAGATTGAACGCATGATTGACAGATCTGGCAAAGAGATAGAAACTGTGCCACTAGGGAAAAAAACTATGCCAATGCTAAGGCTGAGGGTCAAAGAAGAACCAGAGAACTAAAAAAACACCTGGTGGATAAAAAAAAGCTCAAGAGATCCAGCACTTAGCCGACACTCATGATGCACAGAGTTTCTTTAAAGCCACAAAGACCATCTATGGGCCAAAAAATCATGGCATATGCCCCCTACACTCAGCAGATGGTACCACACTTCTAAAAGATAAAGGAGCTATTGCACTGTGCTGGAAAGAACACTCCCAACATCTCCTTAACCGCAACTCCCCCGTAGCTGCTGAGGTCCTCTCACAAATTCCGCAAAAACAAGTTAGAGATGAGCTTGCAGTATCTCCAAATCTGGGAGAGTTGTGTACAGCTATTAACCACGTGAAAAACAACAAGGTCAGTGGACCTGATGGGATACCTGCTGAAATCTTCAAAGTGGGTGGAATTGAACTTACACAACAACTTCACAAGCTCATCGAGAAAATCTGGAAAAGAGAAGCGATCCCAGCAGACTTCAGGGGTGCCAAAATTATAAATCTCTTTTAAAAAGGTGACAGAACTGATTGCGGAAACTATTGAGGCATCTCTCTATTAGCTGCGGCAGGCAAAATTCTTGCAAGGATCTTAGCAAACCGTCTCTTAACAATATCCGAGGTGACCCTTCCTGAATCCCAAAATGGTTTTCGGCCTTCTAGGGGGACAGTGGACATGATTTTCACCGCTCGACAACTTCAGGAAAAATGCAGAGAGCAAAACCAACCCCTGTATATGGCGTTGATCAACCTGACTAAGGCTTTCGACATTGTAAATCGTAATGCCCTGTGGACTGTCCTTCTGAAAATTGGTTGCCCAGATAAATTTGTAAACATTTTTCAGCTCCTCCATGATAATATGACAGCAACAATTGCAGATAACAATGGCTCTCAAAGTGAACCATTCACATTGGGATCAGGTGTTAAACAGGGTTGTGTTGTTGCCCCAACTCTATTCATTATTTTCATTGCCATGATCCTACACTTTGTCAAAGGGAAACTCCCCACTGGGGTAAAATTCATATATCGAACAGATGGAAAGCTCCTCAATCTGAGCAGGCTGAAAGCAAAGAGTAAGGTTACCATAACTTCCGTCATACAGTAGAGCTTCAGTATGCTGATGACAACGTAGTGTGTGCATGCTCAGAGGATGACCTCCAAACCATCCTCAATATCTTCGCAGAAACTTACAAAAAACTTGGTGTGAGGGGGATGTGTGTCCTCCTCAAGAGTAAGCGACTCGACAGTCTGTTTAACTTATGTACAAGTTTATTTCACCGACAAGCTTTACAGTTCATCATCCTCCTCCGACGAACCAGATTCTCCAAGTAAGGGTTTCCGCTTTTCCCCCCAGCATAAAAGCCTCTTAAAACTCCAACGCCTCCTCTCACTCCTCCTTTTCCGCTTCTTGACTCTGCCGGCCCCTGCGTTGCCCTCATCCCTTTCACTTTCATCCTCCCTGGAAGTTGTTGCAGAGGCTCCGGCAACATCCTCGACCCCTTGCTCTCCCTCCGTCTCCATGTTCTCCTCTCCTCCCATAGGCTCCCACGCCACCCGCTCTTCCTCCATCAGCACAGGTGGCGACACCTCTTCACTCCCACTTCTCCACACCTCCTTCCCTGTCTCTGGCGACAGCCTAGGTGCTGCCTCTTCCTGCTCCCATGCTCGCAATACCTCCTCTGGCGTCCATGGGTGACCTCCGGATGCCTCTGTCCCTTGCGCCACCCCTCCTGGCTCGGGCCAGTCCCTGACATCCATCCCCCCTCCCAAGCCCCCCTTCCCCTCCTGAGGCGGCTCGGTGGGTGTTACCCCAGGGTAGCCAAGATCCCCGGCTGGATCCCATTCCCCTCCTTCACTCTCTCCTGCCGTTCCTGGTGAAGAAGGGAATCCCAAGAAGATGGTGGTGTCTGCACTGGATGATGACGACGAGGACTGGAACACCTCCTCCCAATCCTTCCTGCCCCAGGGAGGAGGGAGACATCGCGACCACCATTCTTCTGCTGCCGCGATATCCCCTTCCACCTCCATTCCTTCCGTTGGTGAATGAGGGCTACTCTGCAACTCGTTGCCACCCCCACCACTGTCTGCACCCGAGGATGGGAACCCCCAGAAGTCCCCCTCCTCTGAATCTGTGGGTTGAAACACCTCTCTCATTTGCCATCTGTATGGCTTCGGTTTGTCGGGATACAGTGCATGGAATTCCAACACTAAATACTCCTTGGTGACATCTTCCGCCGGAATCCACGTGTTCTCTGACTCTGGCTCCCCCTCCCATGCTACTAAGTACTGCAATTCATCCCCTCTCCACCTGGAATCCAGGATGGCCGTGGCTTCATTGAAGTGCTCCATGTCTACCAACGGCAATTCCTGCGACCCCCTCTGGTCCCCTTGTTGATACCTGTGCGGTTCTCTGAACTTGGATAGGAGCGATCTGTGGAAGACCGGGTGAATTCTCATGGTCTCCGGCAATTGCAACCTGAACGCCACTGGGTTGATCTGCTCCACCACTTCGAAAGGCCCAATTTTACATTGCCTCAGCTTTTTGCCCCTGCCTGGCATGGGCAATCCCTGGATGGACAACCAAACTTTGTCTCCCACTTTGATGCTCTCCCCTTCCCTTCGGTGCTGGTCTGCTGCTCTTTTGTAAGCACTTTTTGCCCTTTCTAGATTGTCTCTGAGCAATTGGTGCAAAGCCTGTAGCTCCTCAGCAAATTGCTCCGCTGCTGGCACGTCTCCCGCCTTCCCTTCACCTCCCCCCGTTGGAAAGGCTCTCGGGTGATTGCCGTAGACTGCCTGGAAAGGAGACATGCCTGCGGACACCTGTTGAGCGTTATTGTACGCAAACTCCGCAAGCGAGAGCCTGTCACTCCAATCACTGTGTTGCTGAGATGCGTAGCAGCGCAAATACTGCTGCAAAATCGAATTTACCCGCTCCGATTGCCCGTTGGACTGAGGATGGCGAGCAGAGGACAAGTTCACCTGCACCTGCAAGATTTGCATGAGCTTACGCCAGAACCGTGAGGTGAACTGAACTCCACGATCTGAAATTACTCTTTCTGGCATGCCATGGTGCTTGAAAACATGCTGTACAAACAGCTTGGCTGTTTCCTCAGCTGAGACTACCTTAGGGCATGCAATGAAGTGTGCCATCTTGGTCAAAAGGTCAACTACCACCAACACTGCAGTTTTGCCTTTGGATGGGGGTAGGTCGGTGATGAAATCTAAGGAAACCGCCTCCCACGGTTTACTGGGGATGGGGAGAGGTTCTAGCAACCCAGCCGGTTTTTCTCGCTCCCCTTTGGCTCTTTGGCACACCTCACACCCCCTGACGTATTCCTTGACTTCCTGCCTGACTCTGGGCCACCAAAACTCTCTCGTGACCAACACCGTGGTTTTGAACTGCCCAAAATGCCCTGCTGTGGGGTTGCCATGGAGCTGTCTGAGAACTCTAGCACGCATCTCCTCCCCAGGAACATACAGTGCCCCTTTGAACAACAGCAGCCCCTCCTTTTCCTCAAACCCTTTCGCCTTGGGATCCCCCTCCCTCAGTTCTTTCAGTTTGCGCCGTGCAAAGTCATCGGCTTGGGTGAGGCGCACCAGTTCTTCCCGCCCCCCTAGAGTTGCGCCACACCTCCATTGTTCAGGTTGGAAGATCGCTCTTGCCACTGGAGGCCCTTGCTCCTCCAGGTACTCAGGCTTTCTGGATAGGGCGTCCGCTCTGACGTTCTGGTCACCTGGAACATACTGGATATGAAAATTAAAGTTAGCAAAGAACTCTGCCCATCTCATTTGTCTCTGGTTGAGAATTCTGGCCGTGCGCCAGTACTCCAGGTTCTTGTGGTCCGTGTACACCTGGATTTGATGCTGCGCCCCCACCAAAAAATGGCGCCAATGCTTGAAAGCCGCTACCACTGCTAACAACTCCTTGTCCCAAATTGCGTAGTTGGCCTCCGACTTGTTCAGCTTTCTGGAATAAAACGCACATGGCCTCCATTCCTGCGTCGGATCTTGTTGTAGTAAAACCGCTGCGATTGCTCTATCTGAGGCATCTGTCTCTATCCTGATGGGCTTGGTGGAGTCGACATGCAGCAATTGCGCCTCTGAAGTGAAGGCCCCTTTGAGGGCCTCAAAAGCCTTCTGCGCCTCCTCCGTCCATCGGAATTTCTTCTTGCCTTTCAAACAGTCCGTGATTGGCGCTGTCATGTCTGCAAATGCCGGTAGGAACTTGCGATAGAAATTTGCGAAACCGACGAAACGCTGCACGTCTTTCTTGGTTTTGGGGCTCTTCCATTGCAGGATTGCCTCTACTTTATCAGTGTCCATGGCAATCCCCTTGTCAGAAAGACGATAGCCCAAAAAGTCCACTTCCGTTGCGTGAAACTGACATTTCTCCAGCTTGACACATAGCTGATTTTCCTGGAGTCGTCTTAACACCTCCTTGACGTGTGTCACGTGTTCTTCCGGGTTTTGGGAGTATACTAAGATGTCATCAAGATACACGACTGCATGCTTGAACAACAGAGGACCCAGGACATGATGCATGAATGCCTGGAAGCATTGGCTGCCTGCCTGTAACCCGAAAGGCATTACCAAATATTCATAAGCTCCTAGAGGCGTGTACATGGTTGTTTTCCATTCATCACCCTCCCTGATTCTTATGAGATTGTATGCTCCCCTTAAATCCAGCTTGGTGAACATCTTGCCCTTGCGTACTGCCGCCAGTAGGTCGTCAATTCTGGGCATGGGATAAGAGATTGGTTGGGTGATGGAATTTAGGATCCTGAAATCACAAATCAAGCGTTTCTCTGTCGTATTCTTTTTGTCCACCCAGAACACTGGGCTGCCCCCTACTGCCTTGCTTTCCCGAATGAAACCCCTGGCCAGGTTCTTGGCAATAAAGTCCTTCAAGTTTGCCAACTCCTGCTCTGACATCGTGTAGAGCTTGCCTGGTGGCAACTGCGCTCCTGGCAACAGGTTAATCTGACAGTCATAGGGGCGGTGGGGTGGCAGTTTGTCCGCCTCTCTCTTGCTGAACACTTGCTGGAACTCTGCATACTCCTCTGGAAGCGTCACTTCCCCCGCCTGCAGTACTGCTGCTGCCATCTGGCTTTGGGGGTATAACTGCTGCAAACAGTTCTCCATGCAATGTGCCGATCCAAACGTTAGAGAGCGCTGGCTCCAGCTGATGACAGGGTCGTGCTGAGTGAGCCATCCCATTCCCAAGATGATGGGGGGACCTGCCAAAGAGGTGACATGAAACGCCAGCACCTCTGAATGCCTGCCTATTTGCATCTTCATGGGGGGTGTACTGTGCGTGACCGCCCCCCCTTTTAGCTCTCTTCCATCTATGGTGGTAACTTGGAGCGGAAAATCCACCTCCAGTAGATGGATCTGATGCTGCAGGGCAAAGTCTCTATCAAAAAAATCCGTACTGGCTCCTGAATCGACGAGCGCCGGGATTTGCAGTGTGCAACCATTGGGCAGCTGCAACGCTATCTCTAACACAATCCCTGGCTTCGGAGCGTTGGGTGGGCGGGCTTGGGAAGGCTGAGCGGGTGAGGGCTGTGGGGGTGTGCTGCTTTGAAGCTGAGCGGGTGAGGGCTGTGGGGGTGTGCTGCTTTGAGGACTCTTTACTGTAACTGCGCCTGGCTGCTGGTCCCCTCGTCTTGCCGCCAGGCATTTCCGTTTCCCGCCACCGCCGTTTCTTCCACCCCCTCCTTTACAGCCATTCCTGCCATTCCCTGCCACATTTTCCTTTGATCGCAGTGCTTTGCTAGGTGGCCACTCCTTAAACATACGTAACATTTCTTGGGGACTTTCCCGCCCTGCGCATCACTGCCCTTGCCCACGGTTTGATTTGAAAAAGGGCGCGCGCGGGCTCCTCCCAACTCCATGGGCACTTCCTGCCGGGTTTGGGGCTGCGCGCCGAAGGTTTTCTCTCCCGGGGGAGGGGCCCGGATGTTGAACCACCTCCCAGGCTTCCCCTCCCGTCTCACCTTGTCTCGGCACTCCAAACGCACTCCAATCGCTAAAGCGGCTTGCATGAGGCTGTCGAGATCCTCCAACGGTCCTGATTTCGCTAACGCATCCTGGACCTCTTCTGACAGCCCCATTTTAAACATGGCCAGCATGGGTGGTGATTTCAAATCCCAATTTAGACGGTGTGCCAGAAGAGAGAATTTGGATTGGTACTGTCTGACCGTCATGCTGCCTTGCCTCAGTGACAAGAGCTCTCTTGCTTCCACGTCCTGCGCGCTCCGGCTAGAATAAACAATATCCATGCCCTCAAAGAAATCCTTAATTTTCTTTAACGCAGGGTTCCCGGCTATAATCAAAGGACGCACCCAATCTCTCGCAGCGCCATCAAAATGCGCAATCACGAAACCGACTTGCTCCGCTTCGTCTCGGAACTCCTCTTTGTGCAGCCCCAGAATGTAAAGCATGTCCGTTTTGAAACCCAAATAATTTTCCGGCTTCCCATCGAATCTGCTGCCGTGGGAAGGCATCCTCCTTCCTCCCATTGCCCTTCTCCCTGCATCGGCATGCCGCCTCGCCTCCTCGAGTTGAGCTTGAGCTACTTCGTACCTTATCGTTAGGTCCCTAGCTCGCTCTTCCCAGTCGACGTACAGCCCTGTGCCATCCGCTTCTTCCTTGCGGCCAGTCATCCCGGCAGCCTTTTACTCCTTGAGGAGGTTGCGATGACTTGGAGAATGCTGTGAGGGGGATGTGTGTCCTCCTCAAGAGTAAGCGACTCGACAGTCTGTTTAACTTATGTACAAGTTTATTTCACCGACAAGCTTTACAGTTCATCATCCTCCTCCGACGAACCAGATTCTCCAAGTAAGGGTTTCCGCTTTTCCCCCCAGCATAAAAGCCTCTTAAAACTCCAACGCCTCCTCTCACTCCTCCTTTTCCGCTTCTTGACTCTGCCGGCCCCTGCGTTGCCCTCATCCCTTTCACTTTCATCCTCCCTGGAAGTTGTTGCAGAGGCTCCGGCAACATCCTCGACCCCTTGCTCTCCCTCCGTCTCCATGTTCTCCTCTCCTCCCATAGGCTCCCACGCCACCCGCTCTTCCTCCATCAGCACAGGTGGCGACACCTCTTCACTCCCACTTCTCCACACCTCCTTCCCTGTCTCTGGCGACAGCCTAGGTGCTGCCTCTTCCTGCTCCCATGCTCGCAATACCTCCTCTGGCGTCCATGGGTGACCTCTGGATGCCTCTGTCCCTTGCGCCACCCCTCCTGGCTCGGGCCAGTCCCTGACACTTGGCCTCTCAAGCGACAACCAAAAAAACAAAGTGCTGCACCAACAAGTACAAAATAGCCCCTCTGCAGTGCCACAAATCTAAATCAATGGTGTAACGTTGGAAAATGTCGATCACTTCTCCTACCTAGGCAGTTATCTTTCCACAAGGGTCAACATTGATGCCAAAATCCAGCATTGCCTGAGCTCTGCGAGTGCAGCTTTCTCCCGATTGGAGTGCAGAGTGTTTGGGGACTGGGACATTCGCAGGGAAACCAAAATGCTTGTTTACAAAGCTATTGTACTACCAACCTTACTGTATGCTTGTGAAACATGGACCACTTACAAACGCCATCTCCAACTCCTCGAAAGATTCCATCAACGGTGTCTCCGAAAAATCTTACACATCACTTGGGAAGACAGGTGAACTAGTGCCAGTGTACTGGAAGAAGCAAAGATCACCAGTGTTGAAGCAATGATTCTTTAACATCAACTTTGTTGGACTCGTCATGTTGTGTGGATCATCTTCTTCCAAAGCAACTACTCTATTCCAAACTTAGAAATGGAAAGCGTAATGGTGGTGGTCAACAAAAGAGGTTTAAAGACTCTCTAAAGGCAAATGTAAATAATGTAGTATAAACACCGACAACTGGGAAACACTGACCTGCGAGCGCTCCAGTTGGAGAAAAGCCTTTACCAAAGGTGTCATGGGCTTTGAGGACACTCGAACTCAGAACACAAGGGAGAAACGTGTTAAAAGGAAGGCACGCTTGGCAAATCCACGCCGTGAGCAACTCCCGCCCAGAAACCAATGTCCCCACTGTGGAAGGACATGTGGGTTCAGAATTGGCCTCCACAGTCACTTATAAACTCATTGTTAAAACCGTGTTTATGGAAGACAATCTTACTCGGCTACGAGTGATCGAAGAAGAAGAAGAAGAAGAAGAAGAAGAAGAAGAAGAAAAAGAAGAAGAAGAAAAAGAAGAAGAAAAAGAAGAAGAAAAAGAAGAGGAAGAAGATATCAGTTCTGTAGAGCTTGTTGTTTCACCAGTCCTAAGGCTGAGGGCAGCAATGGTTTTATTTTTACCTTCCCCTTCCCTTGCCCTTTGTATTTTCTTCTCACTCTTTCCCTCTTCCTGTTGGTCCTTTCCCTCTTCCCCTTTTATCCTTACCCTTGCTGGGCTAGTAGCTGGTAATCAGGGTGCCTCAGTTATTGAGTCAAATTGTCTTTAATCTATCTGTTTTATTGAATTTCTGATGTTGTACACTGCTCAGAGCCCACTTTGGTGAGGAGAGCAGCTTAAAAAACTAATAAATAATAACAATTAGTATTATAATTATTGTTTTTTTAAAAAGGGCCAGGGCGAAGGCTGAAGCCCATTCTCCCCTTTCACTGTGGTACTGTCACAGCCCTCTGGCTGTTGTTTCGATCGAAGCATTCCAGCCGAGTCCGTCACGTAAATCAATTAGCGTTTTATTTGGTCCTAATTACTTTACAACATTCCACCGATGGTGAAACACATCCATCTCAATCAATGGAGATGTCCTGACTGGTTTATTCCGGCTTTTCGCGCCTCTTGCTAAAACACTCCCGGAAGGGAAACCAACCCCCCCTTCTCCTGTTTCCTGTTGCGACGTCCTGGGGCTCTGATGCTACACAGAGCCCTCCCTCCAACTCTTCTTCTCCGGAGCTTTCACTGGGATCTGTGAGAATAAGGGGCGTGGGCTCTCGGTACTGCGTCAGCGCAGGGGAGGGTGTGAGGCTCCCCAGTCCTCTGACATCCACTCCCCCCTCTAAGCCCCCCTCCTCCTCCCCCAAGGCGGGTGACTCCCTCTCTGCTGTGTCTCGCCCCTGAGCTCTGTGAGTTTTCCCTTCGTTCACCGCCCCTCCCATCCCCTCTTCAGGGGATGTGACGAAACCTAGAAAGTCTGTATCTTCGTCATCCTGTGAACCAAACACCTCTTCCCACCCCTCAAATCCTTCCGAGTCTTCTCCTGAGGATGACGAGTACTGCCCTCCCCCGGACTCTCTCTGAGGGGAAACCGGTGTCTCTCCTCCTTCCCTCTCTTCACTGGATCTGAACCCCCAGAAATCTTCCTCATCATCTTCCGTGGTGGCACACACCTCTTGCAGGAAGAGATCTGGGGGCATTGGCTTATGTGGGAACAGGGTGTGAAATTCAGCTCTAAGATACTCTTCAGTTATCTGATCGGATGGTACCCACGTGTTGTCCTCTGGGGCAGCTCCTTCCCATGCCACCAAGTACTCCACCCTGTCCCTGTTCCATCTGGAGTCCAGGATCTCCGTGGCTTCATTGCAGGCTTCCCTCTCCTCTACAATGGGCGTAGTGGGGGGCGTCCCACCCTCCTCGTGGAAACGGTGCCCCTCCCTGTATGGTGAGAGCAGTGACCTGTGAAATACCGGGTGAATCCTCATGGTATCCGGCAACAACAGCTTAAATGCTACCGGATTGACCTGCTCGATGACCTCAAAGGGTCCCAGTCTGCGATGTTCTAACTTCTTACAGCTCCCTCTGATGGGGAGACCCCTGGTCGACAAGCACACCTTATCCCCGACCCTGATGACCTCCCCTTCCCTGCGATGGGCATCCGCCGCCCTCTTGTATGCCTCCTTGGCCCTTTCCAGAGTGCTTCTGAGCATTTTGTGCACCGTTTGCATCTCCTCTGCAAAATTCTCTGCTGCTGGTACACTGGGCTCCTCCTCCCCCCCTGGGAAGGCTCTTGGGTGGCGACCATGATTGGCAAAAAACGGGGTCATTCCTGTGGACAGGTGGACAGAGTTATTAAAAGCGAACTCTGCCAGACCCAAAAATTGCGCCCAATCATTCTGCCTTTGGTTGACATAACAACGCAAATACTGCTGCAGAATGGCATTGGCTCTCTCGGCTTGCCCATTAGTCTGGGGATGTCTGGCTGTGGAGAAACTCAGCTCCACCTGCAATAAGCTCATGAGCTTGCGCCAGAACCGTGAGGTAAATTGCCTCCCCCTGTCACTGAGAACTCTCGAAGGCACCCCGTGCAAGCGGAACACCTGATCTACAAAGAGTTTGGCCGTTTCCTCTGCGGACAACACCTTGGGGCAGGCTACGAAATGGCACATCTTGGTGAGCATGTCTACCACCACAAGCACTGCTGTTTTCCCCTTGGACATGGGCAGATCGGTGATGAAATCAATGCTCACCATTTCCCAGGGTCTGCTGGGGGTGGGCAAGGGCTGCAGCAGACCTGCCGGTGCTCTAGTGTCTCCCTTCGCCCTTTGACAGGTGTCACACGCCCTCACGTAGTCCTTGACATCCTCCCGGACTCCCGGCCACCAGAAATCTCTGGTGACTAAGAGAAGTGTCTTCTGTTGTCCAAAATGTCCTGCGGAAGGGTTGTCGTGGAGTTGTTTGAGAACTTTGGCCCTCATCTGATCCCCCGGGATGTACAAAGCCCCCCTATAAAACAAGAGCCCTCCCTTCTCCAAAAACCCTTCATCGACCCCCCTCCCTTCCTTGAGATCTCTGAACTTCTGTTGCGCAAAGGGATCTGCGCGGGTGAGTCTCAGCAGTAGCGAGGCTTGCTCCATGGTGCCGGCACACGCCCACTGCTGTGTGGAAAACATGTGTCTCGCAGAAGGCGGCTCCTCCTCTTCTAGGTACTGCGGCTTCCTCGACAAAGCGTCGGCCCGCACGTTCTGCTCACCAGGCACATAGTGAACACGGAAGTTGAAGTTCGCGAAGAATTCTGCCCACCGGATCTGTCTCTGGTTGAGCACTCTGGCGGTTCTCCAGTACTCCAAGTTCTTATGGTCTGTGTGCACCTGGACTTGGTGCTGCGCCCCGATCAGAAAGTGGCGCCACTTTTTGAAAGCCGCTAAGATGGCCAACAGTTCCTTGTCCCAGATGGTGTAATTCTTCTCAGATTTGCTGAGCTTGCGCGAAAAGAAAGCGCATGGTCTCCAGTCCCCATTATTGTCCTGTTGCAGAAGCACGGCTCCAACTGCGCGATCTGAAGCATCTGTCTCCAGCTTGATCGGCCGCTCCGGGTCGACATGCAGGAGGTTCTCCTCTGCGGCGAACGCTCCCTTCAGGGTGTCGAACGCCCTCTGGGCTTCCGATGTCCACACAAATTTCTTCTTGCCACTCAAACAGTCCGTGATGGGTGCCGTTAGCTTTGCGAAACCCCTGATGAATTTGCGATAGAAGTTGGCGAAACCCAGAAACCTCTGCGCGTCCTTCTTGGTTCGGGGGCTCTTCCAGTCTAACACTGCCTTCACTTTCTCCCCGTCCATGGCTAGCCCTCTATCCGACACTCGGTAGCCGAGGAAATCCACCTGCTTCACATGGAATTGGCACTTCTCCAGTTTGGCGTACAGCTGGTGCTCTCTCAATTTGTTCAGCACCTGCCTGACATGCTGCTCGTGCTGGGCCTCGTCCTCCGAGAAGACGAGCAAGTCATCGAGAAAACAAACCACATTCTTGTACAGCAGGGGTCCCAACACGTGATGCATGAAGGACTGGAAGGCCGCGGACCCTCCTTGTAGGCCAAACGGCATAACAAGGTACTCAAATGCTCCCAGGGGGGTAAACATGGTCGTCTTCCACTCATCTCCCTCTCGCATCCGTATGAGGTTGTACGCCCCCCTGAGGTCCAGCTTGGTAAATATTTTCCCTCTGCGCACCACCGCCAGCAAATCGTCGATCCTAGGCATGGGAAAGGCGATGGGTTGACTCACGCTGTTCAGGGCCCTGAAATCACATATAAGTCTCTTCTGGGAAGTCCCCTTCTTGTCCACGAAGAACACTGGACTCCCTCGGGAACTCTTGGACTCTCGCAGAAACCCTCGCTGAAGGTTCTTGTCTATAAATTGTCTGAGTTCCTGCAGCTCTTGCTCAGACATGGAATAGAGTTTCCCTGCCGGCAGCTGGGCCCCTGGCATCAAGTTGATCTGACAATCAAAGGGTCGATGTGGCGGAAGCTTGTCCGCTTCCTTCTCGCTGAAAACGTCACTGTAATCCTCATATTGGGGTGGAATCCCCCTTGTGGCCTCCAATCGCACTGTCGCCGCCTGCGCGCTGCTGTCTGGGGTCCTCATGTCCTGCAGACAGTTCTCCACGCAGTGCCCCGATCCAAACGTGAGTGATCTTTGATGCCAAGCCACTACTGGGTCGTGAAGGTCAAGCCAACTCATTCCCAGGACGATGGGGCACCCTGCCAGTTGGGTGACGTTGAAAGCGATGACTTCCGAATGCTTGGAGATGCACATCCTCATGGGGGGCGTTTGCTGCGCCACTTCTCCTCCCAACAACTTCCTCCCGTCAATTGTAGTGACCAGTAGAGGGAAGTCGAGGGGCAGCAAGTGTAGTTGATGCTGCAACGCAAATTCTTTGCTCATAAAATTTGCCGAGGCCCCTGAGTCAAGTAACGCTTCAACCTCCAGGGGGTGTCCATTGGGGAGCTCCAGCATCACTTTTACCACGATTCCTACCTTGGGCGGGTGGGGGGTGGTAATGGGGGTCTCCTGCGGGGCCTTCACTGCTTGCTCGCCCGGGTGCTTGGCCCTCCCGACATCTCTGCCACCCGGGCTTGTTCGTTTCCCGAATTCTGCCCCCGTTGCTCTTCCTGATCTGCTGTTGACACCCCCTTGGCTTGCCACACGCGCCGTTGTGGGCAGAACTTGGCGAAATGCTTCACATACATAACATTTTCTAGTTTCTTTTCCCCTCTTTCCCTCTGCTCCTTTGGCGATGGCCCCCCCTGCCGGTTTAGCACGCACTGCCCCGATCTCCATGGGTTCCTCAGCAGGTAGCATTGGAAGAGGTGGTCCTGCCTGGTTCCCGCCTTGCTCCCTCCCCGGGTAGCGATGTGTTGCGGCCCCTTCAGCCTTTGGGTACCTCCTCTCCCGGTTTCTATCTTCCGCTCTCATGCCAATGGCTAACGCAGCCTCAGTCAATTGCCTCATGCTCTTTGTCCTGGGCCCCCGGCTGAGCTCATCCTTCACTTCAGGGTGCAAGCCTTCCTTGAAAAGGGTCTGCAAAAACTCGCTCTCCAATTCCCAATTCAATCGGTGTGCCAGCATCGCGAAACGTGTGTAATAATCACGGACACTGCCTCCTCCCTGTCTGAGTCTCAGCAATTCTTTCTTAATGGCCTCCTCATGTCCCTCATGGGCAAACATCCCATCCATTGCACCCAGAAATTCCTTAAGGTTGCACATTTCTCTCCCTCCAGCCGCCATCAGGGGGCGAGCCCAATCTTTGGCTCCGCCCTCCAAATGTGCAATGATGAAAGCGATCTGCTGCTCCTCCCCTGAAAATTCTCCTTCCTGCATTTTCAGGCAGAACTCCACGTCTGTTCTAAATCCAGGATACTCATTGGGATCCCCTGAGAACCTCTTGATCAGTGTCTGCAACTTCCTCCCCAAGGGAACTGCCCCCCCAGATTGCCCCTGCAATCTGCGTTCTTCGAGACGTCCCTCTAATTCTCTGGCATGACTCCTAAGTTGCTCATGCCTCACTGACATTTCCTGCATTTCTAGGTTTAATTTGTGAACTTGCGCTTCCATTTCTTGCCTGCATTTGATCACCTGCTCCTGAGCTTGTCTCTCTAAATCAGCACTGACCTGCCGAATCCTGCTTTCCGCGGCAGCAGCCACTCTTGCCTCCTCATCCGTCATCTTGCTGGCCGCTTGTGCTCACCGGCCGGCTTGCCGACAGGACGTCTCGGTTGCTGTGGGGGTGCTCCTCCTCTGGAATGCCCAGCAAATGCTGTTTCTTTTGAAAAAGGGAGTCAGGACATGCTGTCACAGCCCTCTGGCTGTTGTTTCGATCGAAGCATTCCAGCCGAGTCCGTCACGTAAATCAATTAGCGTTTTATTTGGTCCTAATTACTTTACAACATTCCACCGATGGTGAAACACATCCATCTCAATCAATGGAGATGTCCTGACTGGTTTATTCCGGCTTTTCGCGCCTCTTGCTAAAACACTCCCGGAAGGGAAACCAACCCCCCCTTCTCCTGTTTCCTGTTGCGACGTCCTGGGGCTCTGATGCTACACAGAGCCCTCCCTCCAACTCTTCTTCTCCGGAGCTTTCACTGGGATCTGTGAGAATAAGGGGCGTGGGCTCTCGGTACTGCGTCAGCGCAGGGGAGGGTGTGAGGCTCCCCAGTCCTCTGACAGGTACCAATCCAAATTTGGCCCCTGTGGTGCTTTTCCCACAAGGAGGTCACAACTGCTGCCCTGCTGCAAGTCCCTGTGGCAATCTTGTGTTTCGCAGTCTCGTTTTGCCCTTAGAACTGATGGCATACTTGCATTCATTTGCTTTTCCTCAATTGCCTTATAACAGGATTAAGTGGTGGTTGCACCTGATTTGTAATGTGATATCATATGCCTCAGAAACATCTGATAATTCCCACTCCCACAGGCCATGAGATATACTTAATCAGAAGAGATCCCCTTCCATCAACAATCCTTGCACTTGCTCTTATCCCTTTTTGGGCAGAGTTAACTAAAGAAAAGATGATCCTTTGGGGGAGGGCTAATCAAATCTGCCCCCCTTCCCACGCATCTACCTGTGAAGATGTTGGTGTGCTGGCAATCAAAAGATGTGTGGGGAGGTGAGACAAAGGTTTTTCTTAGCTATACATGCAGGGAGGGAGCAAAGCTCCAGTAGAATTGTGCCAGCACCTCAGTGGGCTTACCTCAGCCCAAACTCGCTGCTGTGTAGGTCTGTGAGGCCCTCACTTCATTTATAGTCCCCTTTCTCCCCAGTGGGGACTCCAAAAGAAACACATCCTTCTCCTGAGCTCTACTTGGCACTCACACCATCCCACCAGTTCTAGTGGTGCATCCAGCACCTCAGGGGCTCTCCGTGGTTGCTTATGAGAAGAACTGGCTCTGCATTCCATACAAAATGTTGTTGTGCCTGCTGTTTGCTACAGGGACTGAAGATTTCTTCCCCCAGGTTTTGGCCCTGATCAAAAACCAGTTAAGCACTTCCATGCCCCAATCATTTAAACTGCAGAATAAACTTGGCCCTTCCATGAATCCCATTGAAATCTACAAAATTATTTTGTTGTGTCTCAGCATATTTATGGGAAATGTCACTATTACAAAGAGTTTGGAAGAAGAGTTTGGACTTGATATTCTGCCTTTCACTCCCCTTAAAGGTAAAAGGACCCTTGACCATTAGGTCCAGTCACGGACGACTCTGGGGTTGCGGCGCTCATCTCGCATTATTGGCTGAGGGAGCCGGTGTACAGCTTCCGGGTCATGTGGCCAGCAGGACTAAGCCACTTCTGGCGAACCAGAGCAGCGCATGGAAACGCCGTTTACCTTCCCGCCAGAGCGGTTCCTATTTATCTACTTGCACTTTGATGTGCTTTCGAACTGCTAGATTGGCAGGAGCTGGGACCGAGCAACGGGAGCTCACCCCGTCGTGGGGATTCGAACCGCCAACCTTCTGATCGGCAAGCCCTAGGCTCTGTGGTTTAGACCACAGCGCCACCCTTAAGGAGTCTCAAAGCAGCTAACAATCTCCTTTCCCTTCCTCCCCCACAACGGACACCCTGTGAGGAGCTGCATGTGGAGGAGCAGGGAAGCGAACCCTGCTCACCAGATTACGAGTCCACCGCTCTTAACCACTACATCACGCTGGCTCAAAGACTAATAGATGCCAGCTATACATAACTGTCGCAGACCCCTTTCGGGGCTTCTCTGCACCAAGAATTCCAGAGACACGCTCCCGGCTTGCCATTTAACAGATTTATTGCTTTGTTAATTGCTTACAAGCTCTCTGCCGCTCATAAAAGCGTCAGGACTCCATAACTCAGTTTCCGTGACTGGAGGAACTAAAACTTTCCCGCTTTCTCTTCCACCACTTTCTGACCCGGAAGCAGCCTCCCTTATTCCCCCTCCTTCCCTTGGTTTCGCAGGCAGGTCTCTGGGATCTTGGAAACAGCCCTGCCTCCTCTTCCTGTTCATCGCAGCTGCCTCCAGACTCCTGACTGCTTTCACTACTCAGAGCTGGCGGGGGATCTCGGTACTGGCTCAAAGCCGGGGATGGGGGGGGGCCCTTCCAGTCCTCTGACAATAACCTTTAGCTTAAAAAAATAGCAACAATATCTATCTAATGGAACAGTGCAGTGTACTAGCTAGTGTCATAGAATCTTAAAATCATAGAGCAGGAAGATACCACAAAGGCCATCTAGTCCAACTCCCTGCCATGCTGCAACACACAAGCAAAGCACTCCTGGCAGATGGCCAGCCAGCCTCCACTTAAAAACCTCCAAAGAAGGAGACTCCACCACTCTCTGACGTGGCGTATTCCACTGCCCTAACTGTCAGGAAGTTCTTCTTAATGTTTAGGTGGAATCTCTTTTCCCAGAGTTGGAATCCATTATTCTGCGTCCTAGTCTCTAGAACAGCAGAAAACAAGCTTGCTTCCTCTTCAACATGACATCCCTTCAAATATTTAAACATGGCTATTATGTCACTCCTTAATCTTCTCTTCTCTAGACTAAACAAATCCAGCTCTCCTCATGGGGCTTGGATTCCAGACCTTTTACATTTTGGTCACCCTCCTCTGGATATGCTCCAGCTTGACAATATCCTTCTTCAACTGTGGTGCCCAGAACTGGACACAGTAATTCAGGTGAGGTCTGACCAACCAGAATAGAGTGGTAGCATTCCTTCGCTTGATCTAGACACTATACTTCTATTGATGCAGCCCAGAATCACATTGGCTAAGACTCCCAGATCCCTTTCACAGGTACTGTTGTCAAGCCAAGTGTCCTCCATCTGTGCATTTCATTACAAATCCACCAAACAGTAGCTTCGTCTAGTCCACATTTTACTAGCTTTTTTTGCAATAATATCATGGGGGACCTTTTCAAAGTCCTTATTGAAATCAAGGTAAGCTGGTACAAGGGAAAGCAGGATTGTAATTACCTTAAAATTACTGTTCACTTTGGATCAGCAGTCTCAACCTAACCCACTACATGGGGAGAGCCATGTGTTCCTTTGGAAGGCAGGTGCAATACAGTGTGATATACTGACAGCTGTTTTAAAAGATGTTAGTGTAACTTAAAATCCAGTATCAGAATAAAAGAAAAAGGGTGGTCCCTGTGTGGATAGGCAAGTCTGCATGATGGGGCCACCTTTAGTGACCATGTGGCCTGATGTAAGAGGGTTCTAAAATCAGTCCTGAAAGCAGACACACATACAGGTAGCTTTTGCTTTCCCATTAACAGAAGAATCGAAGATGGCGTCGGTAGTGGAAGCACGGCCGGAACTCCGCATCTGTATTGTATCATTCTTATTCTCATTAGTGCTTTATTACTGATAGTTGAAGAAAATCTGCAGCGAGCTTCTACTGAAGCTGAGTGAGTAGAATCCCCTAAAGGAAGTATCGAGACCAAGATAAACTCTTGGGATAAAAGACGAACTCCTAGCTTGACAAGGTCACGACGAGGATATAGGGAGTTGCTTGCTTGTTTGGGCTCTTTCCAAAACCTTGAAAGTTATCGGAAACAAGTCAAGTGCCCCCAGAAGTAACAGAGGTTGGATTGTGACGATTTACAGCCCTGGGGCTTTGGAATAAGGCCAAAATAACATCCTCCGGCAGTAGTAAACTGACTTCGGAAGAGAAAATGCTGAATCACCCAGTGTCTTAAAGCACGGAAGCTGTATGCTACTTAGACCTCCCCTTGTAAATTCGAAATATGGGATATGGGAAATGTCCTAGAGACTTTGAGGAGACACTGCCCTCTTCCCTCCCGAGATCTAAACAAACAAGGGCTGATTCATGTCACTTTAAAGATGGGAGTAACTTACTGGAATGTACTTATATGGTAGAAACTCGGAACCGTTTCAATCCCTTGATTGATCGTGTGCAAGTACTGAATGATGAAGAGAAAATTATGCCTCAGATAACAAGCGTCGCGACCAATAATAATACTGACGGCCCTCCTCAGAAGGAGGAATTGGACTTTGACCCGGCTAATCATATGACATTTGAACAGTTACATCTAATAATCAAAACCCTGCATTGTATATTTAAAAGAATTGATGATCTTTCTTCCCAGTTGCATAGCTTATAACAAAAGCTAGTTATTACTTCACTGTCGTCAGCCTGTGTCAAGTCACCAGGTGAGAAAGGTGAAAGAATGTGGACGAGGGAGTTGCCCTTAAATAACAAACATACTGACAAATTTAAATACAACCTTAACCTTCAAGTAGGCCATCAATCCTTGATTCTCCAAAAAGGAAAGTTGGCCTAACTATTCAAAATGGGGACTCAAGATGGCGAACTCTGGGTGGAGCCAAGGAGCTCCTGAAGGTGCTTTTAAACATCGAGGTAACACAAATTGACCTTTGTGCAGTCCTACCCCTTGCCTACCATCGCAGTTCCCAGAGAGTGCTTCTTGCGTTTCAATCTACAATTGCTGCAGCTCCTGTAGTTCCTGCTCAGACATGGAGTAGAGCTTCCCCGCAGGCAATTGGGCCCCTGGCACCAGATTGATCTGGCAGTCAAACGGCCGATGCGGTGGGAGCTTGTCCGCTTCTTTCTCGCAGAAAACGCCCTTGTAATCTTCATATTGGGGTGTGATCCCTCTGGTGGCTTCCAACCTCACTGTCGCCGCCTGCGCATTGCTGCCTGGTGGACTCATTTCCTGCAGACAGTTCTCCACGCAGTGTCCCGATCCAAACGTGAGCGACCGTTGATGCCAGGCCGCCACTGGATCATGTAGGTCTAGCCAGCTCATCCCCAAGACGATGGGAGTCCCCGCTAGAGCGGTCAAGTCGAACGCTATGACCTCAGAGTGCTTGGAGATGCGCATTCTCATGGGAGGTGTTTGTTGCGCCACCTCCCCTCCCAGCAGCTCTCTCCCGTCAATAGTGGTGACCAGCAGCGGGAAATCCAGTGGGAGCAGGTGCAGCTGATGCTCCAATGCAAATTCCCTGCTCATGAAATTTGCTGAGGCCCCTGAGTCAATTAACGCTTCTACCTCCAGCGGGTGCCCATTGGGGAGCTCCAGCACCACTCTTACCACGATTCCTACCTTGGGCGGATGAGGGGGGAGATGGAGTTCTCTTGCGGGGCTTTCACTTCTTGCTTGCCTGGATGCTTGCCCCTCTCAGCATCTCTTGCACCCAGGCGTTCTCGTTTTCCGACTGCGCCCCAAGTGGCTCTTCCTGTTCCGGTGCTCTCGCCCCCTGGCTTGCCAAACACGACGTTGCGGGCAGTATTTGGCTAAATGCCCTGGGTTATCGCACACGTAGCATCTCCTTGCTTCCTTGCCTTCTCTCCCCTCTGCCACCTTGGGCGTGGCTCCGCCTGAGGGTGGCTTAGCACACACTGCCCCGATCTCCATGGGTTGCTCAGCTGGCAGAGTCGAAGGAAGTGCCCTTGCAGGGTTGCCGCCATCCGCCCTCCCCGGGTAGCGATTCCCTGGGGTGCCCTCTGCCTTGGGCTGTCTCCTCTCCCAGCTTCTCTCCTCCGCTCGCATTCCCACCGCCAGCGCCGCCTTTACTAGTTCGTCCATGCTCCTAGTCCTGGGCGCC
This sequence comes from Darevskia armeniaca, assembly GCA_034641395.1. NCBI lineage: Eukaryota > Metazoa > Chordata > Lepidosauria > Squamata > Lacertidae > Darevskia > Darevskia armeniaca. The sequence goes on along the minus strand of JAWWNF010000095.1, from coordinate 1,424,372 downwards.
CTGCTGAGCTCATCTTTGACCTCGGGATTCAAGCCTTCTTTAAACACCGCTTGCATGATTTCAGACTCCAAATTCCATTTCAGTTTGTGCGCTAGCATCGCAAAACGTGCAAAATACGAACGCACCGTGCCTCCCCCCTGTCTGAGCCTCAGGAATTCCTGCCGAATTGCCTCCTCTTCCCCTTCATTCACAAACATGCCGTCCATTGCAGCCATAAAGTCCTTGAGGCTCCTCATCTCCCGCCCCTCGGTGGCCATGAGTGGGCGCACCCAGTCTTTTGCAGCCCCCTCCAAATGCACGATGAGGAACGCTACTTGCTCCTCCTCATTTGAAAACTCGCCCTCCTGCATTTTCAGGCAGTAATAAATGTCTGTCTTGAACCCAGGGTACTCTCTTGGGTTCCCTGTGAATTTATTGATGAGAGTCTGCAGCTTCCTCCCCAAAGGGACCTTGCCCCCCCTTGTCCTTCCATCCTCCGCTCCTCCAGCCTGCCCTGAATCTCCCTAGCATGGCTCTGAAGCTCAGCATTTCTGGTCACCATTTGCTGCATCTCAAGGGTTAATTTGCCCATTTGCGTCTCCATCTCCTGGCGATGCTTAAGCAGCTGCTCATCAGCTTGCTTCTGCAATTGAGCGCTCACCTCCTTCACCTTCGCTTCGACCGCAGCATTGAATCTGGCTTCTTCTCAAGATACGGACAAATTAAATGTTAAAAATTACAGACCGATATCTCTGTTGAACAATGACTATAAGCTTTTTGCAGACATTATGGCAATGAGATTGAAAGAAGTTGTGAATGAGTTAATACATAAAGACCAAGCTGGCTTTCTACCAGGTCGACAGTTAAAAGGGAACGTGAGACATATACTGAACATAATAGAGTATCTGGAGACCAGGAACGATAAACCAGCGGTACTGATGTTTATTGATGCTGAAAAAGCTTTTGATAACATTTCTTGGCAATTTATGAAGAAGAATATGGAAATGATGGGTGTGACGGGATTCTTCCTGAGAGGGATTGAAGCAATATATTCGGAACAAAGAGCTAAGTTGATAGTAAACAGCACAATATCTGAAAGTTTTGAGATTACTAAAGGCACCAGACAGGGGTGCCCTTTATCACCGCTATTATTCATCATGGTCCTGGAGGTTTTGGCAACTAGAATGAGAGACTGTTCGGACATAAGAGGAATTAAAGTAGGTGCAAAAGAATTTAAATTGAAGGCCTTCGCAGATGATGTAGTCTTGAATCTGGAGAGACCTGAACTCAGTATTCCGAAAGCCTTAGAAGAAATGGAGAGATTTGGCCAATTAGCCAGATTTAAATTAAATAAAAGTAAAACTAAGTTGTTGGTGAAAAATATGACAAAGGAACAGGCGGAAGAAATACAATCAAAATATGGACTTCAGGTGGTGAAGAAAGCTAAATACTTGGGAATCTGGCTGTCGGCTAAGAATATAAATTTATTCGAGGATAATTACCAACCAGTCTGGAAGGAGATAAAAAAAGATCTAGAAATTTGGAATAGATTAAAATTGTCCTTCAATGGAAGGATAGCAGCAATTAAGATGAATGTCTTGCCAAAGATGTTATTCTTATTTCAAATGCTTCCAATCATTAAAGGGACAGGACAATTTAAGGAATGGCAAAAGATACTTTCAAGGTTTATATGGCAGGGGAAGAAACCAAGGATAAAGTTTAAACTTTTAGTAGATAAGAAAGAAAGAGGTGGATTCTCCGTGCCAGACTTGAAACTTTATTATGAGGCTTCCTGTCTCTGTTGGTTGAAGGAATGGATAACATTAGAAGACACAGACTTATTGGACTTAGAAGGACATGACAATAGATTTGGGTGGCACTCCTACCTTTGGTATGATAAGGTTAAGGCTCATAGAGGTTTTTTGAATCACGTGATAAGGGGGAACGTCTATGAGGTGTGGGATAGAAATAAATGTTTGTTAGAAAGGAAAACCCCATGGTGGATTTCCCCAATAGAGGTACTTACAGTAAAGAAAGTAAATATGGAAGGTAGGAGAGCCACGTATGCTGATATATTGATGAATACAGACAAAGGTTGGAAAATAAAACCATACAGTCAGATTGAAGAGGTGTTGACAGGTTGGTTGCAGTACCACCAGGTAAATAACTTATTGACGTCTGATAAAAAAATCGGATTTGAAGATAAAAAATCTAAATTTCAAACGGAGTTGCTGGAAGGTAAAAGCAAACTGTTAACAAAAATGTATGATTTATTGTTAGAATGGTTTACGATAGATGAAACGACAAAAGAGGTCATGATTAAGTGGGCAATAGATTTTGGGTATAACATTGATTTTGATGCATGGGTGAAGCTGTGGAAGGAAAATATGAAATTTACGGCATGTGTTACCCTGAAAGAAAATGTACAAAAAATGATGTATAGGTGGTATTTAACCCCAGTGAAATTAGCAAAAATGTACAGAATGAGTGATAATCGTTGCTGGAAATGTAAGAAAGAGGAGGGAACATTTTACCATATGTGGTGGACATGCAATAAAATCAAGAGTTTTTGGGAAATGATTTATAATGAGTTAAAAAAGATGTTTAAATATACCTTCCCCAAGAAGCCGGAAGCATTCTTGCTGGGCATAATGGGGGAGGAAATCACTAAAAGTGATCAGAGATTGTTTATGTACGCAACAACTGTGGCTAGAATATTGATAGCCCAGAGATGGAAGACACAGGAAATTCCAACGATAGAGGAGTGGCAGACGAAGATGGTAGAATATGCTGAACTTGCGAAACTGACCAACAAGGTGCGAAACCAGGACGAAGCGAAATTCCAAAGAGAATGGAGTAAATTTGTGGATTATTTAAGATTGAACCGTGGAAGTTTGAAGACACTTGCGGGATTGAGATAACCCTATGACATTGTTAAGAAGGGATAGGAAGAAACTGTAGGGAAAAGAATGGACTAGAAAACCTGCTGAAGGGAAGGAGGGAAGTCAAAGCTCGGCGGAGCAAAATGTATAAAAGATGATGTGTTTTTTGATTTGTTAAAATTGTTTAATTGGAAAATAATAAAAAAAATTAAAAAGAAAAAAGAAAAAAAAGAATCTGGCTTCTTCTGTCATCTTTGCCGCTCCTGTTTCTGGCTGGCTCTCGGCAGGGTTGGGGGGGGTTTCCTTTGATGAACCCCCAGCCAAACAAAGAGTTGAGGAAAGCTGTCAGGCCCCACAGGGCCCCTTTTCAACTAGGCATTCAAAAAGACTCCGAGCCATTAAGCTATCAAGCTTAAGAATCAAAGAATCATAGAATCATAGAGTTGGAAGAGACCACAAGGGCCATCCAGTCCAACCCCCTGCCAAGCAGGAAACACCATCAAAGCATTCCTGACAGGTGGCTGTCAAGCCTCTGCTTAATGACCTCCAAAGAAGGAGACTCCACCACACTCCTTGGCAGCCAATTCCACTGTCGAACAGCTCTTACTGTCAGGAAGTTCTTTCTAATGTTTAGGTGGAATCTTCTTTCTTGTAGTTTGAATCCATTGCTCCGTGTCCGCTTCTCTGGAGCAGCAGAAAACAACCTTTCTCCCTCCTCTATATGACATCCTTTTATATATTTGAACATGGCTATCATATCACCCCTTAACCTTCTCTTCTCCAGGCTAAACATACCCAGCTCCCTAAGCCGTTCCTCATAAGGCATCGTTTCCAGGCCTTTGACCATTTTGGTTGCCCTCCTCTGGACACGTTCCAGCTTGTCAGTATCCTTCTTGAACTGTGGTGCCCAGAACTGGACACAGTATTCCAGGTGAGGTCTGACCAGAGCGGAATACAGTGGTACTAGTACTTCCCTTGCTCTAGATGCTATACTCCTATTGATGCAGCCCAGAATTGCATTGGCTTTTTTAGCTGCTGCATCACACTGTTGACTCATGTCAAGTTTGTGGTCTACCAAGACTCCTAGATCCTTTTCACTTGTACTGCTCTCAAGCCAGGTGTCACCCATCCTGTATTTGTGCCTTTCATTTCCCCCCCCCCAAGTGTAGTACTTTACATTTCTCCCTGTTAAAATTCATCCTGTTTGCCTTGGCCCAGTTCTCTAATCTGTTAAGGTCATTTTGAAGTGTGATCCTGTCCTCTGGGGTATTAGCCACCCCTCCCAATTTGGTGTCATCTGCAAACTTGATCAGGATGCCCTCAAGCCCATCATCCAAGTCAATGATAAAGATGTTGAATAAGACTGGGCCCAAGACAGAACCCTGTGGCACCCCACTAGTCACTTCTCTCCAGGATGAAGAGGAGCCATTGATGAGCACCCTTTGGGTTTGGTCAGTCAGCCAGTTACAAATCCACTGAATGGTAGCATTGTCTAGCCCGCATTTTACCAGCTTCTTTACAAGAATATCGTGGGGCACCTTGTCAAAAGCCTTGCTGAAATCAAGATAGGCTACATCCACAGTGTTCCCTTCGTCTACCAGGCTTGTAATTCTGTCAAAAAATGAGATCAGATTAGTCTGACATGACTTATTTTTCAGAAACCCATGCTGACTTTTAATGATCACAGCGTTCCTTTCTAGGTGCTCACAGACCGTTTGCTTAATGATCTGCTCTAGAATCTTTCCTGGTATTGATGTCAGGCTGACTGGGCGGTAATTGTTTGGGCCCTCTCTTTTCCCCTTTTTGAAAATAGGGACAACATTTGCCTTCCTCCAGTCTGCTGGGACTTCGCCTGTTCTCCAGGAATTCTCAAAGATTACTGCCAGTGGTTCTGAAATCACCTCTGCCAGTTCTTTTAATACTCTGGGATGTAGTTCATCTGGCCCTGGAGACTTGAATACATCTAAACTAGCCAAGTGTTCTTGTACTACCTCCTTATTTATTCTGGGCTGTGTTTCCCCTGCTGAATCATCTGCTCCATATTCTTCAGGTCGGGCATTGTTTTCTTTTTTGGAGAAGACTGAGGCAAAGAAGGTATTGAGGAGTTCTGCCCTTTCTGCGTCCCCTGTTCGCATTTCACCTTCTTCTCCTCTAAGTGACCCCACTGTTTCCTTGTTCTTCTTTTTGCTACGGACATACCCATAAAACCCCTTTTTATTGCTTTTAACCTATCTAGCAAGCCTGAGTTCATTCTGTGCTTTAGCTTTTCTGACTTTGTCTCTACATGTGCTGGCTATTTGTTTGAATTCCTCTCTGGTAGTTTCCTCCTTTTTCCATTTTTTGTATATATCCCTTTTAAATCTTAAGTCAGTTAAAAGTTCTTTAGATAGCCACCCTGGCTTCTTTAGGCACCTTCCATGTTTTCGTCTCATTGGTACTGCTTGATGTTGTGCTTTTAATATCTCCCTTTTAACAAACTCCCATCCATCATGAACTCCCTTCCCTTTTAGTATTACTGACCATGGGATCACACCCAGCGTTTCCCTAAGTTTTCTGAAGTCGGCTTTCTTAAAGTCTAGAATTTGAGTCTTATTATGCTTGGTTGCTCCTTTCCGCTGTATAATAAACTCCAGAAGAGCATGATCACTCCCACCTAATGATCCTGCCACTTCTACCCCACTAACCAGGTCATCACTATTGGTTAGGACCAGATCTAAAATGGCTGATCCTCTTGTTGCTTCTCCCACTTTCTGGACAATGAAATTGTCTGCAAGGCCAGTGAGGAATCTTTTCGACCTTATGCTCTTGGCTGAGTTTGACATCCAACAAATATCAGGATAGTTGAAATCCCCCATTACTACTATCTCATTTCCTTTTGAATGCTTGGTCATCTGTTCCAGGAAGGCATCATTTATGTCCTCAGTTTGGCTTGGGGATCTATAGTAAACTCCCACAATGAGATCACTGTTATTTTTCTCTCCCTTAATTTTGACCCAGATACTCTCAATTTGGCTTTGAAGTTTTAAATCTAAACTAATTGGTTTACAACTCCAAGCACATCGTAAATGCATCAATCTCCATCACTTTCAGTTTCCTCAACTGCCGGATGCCGGTTCTCCCGCCAACCACCAAGGCATCTCGGGAGACGGAAGCACCTTGTGCGCTTTCTCTTTCTTTCCCCTGGCACATTGCGGTGGCTCTGTGAGGCTGACGGAAGCCCTCTCACTGCTTTCCTTTCCTCGGAGCTTCCTCCAGACGTCCCGATGGAATCTGTCTCCAAGATAGCTGGCTGCTCACGGTACTCACTCAGAGCCGGGCTGGAAGGGCAAGGGGGGGCAGTCCCCTGACAATACCCATTGTTTTTTCATCTCTTTCTACTAATTCAGAACCCACGCATTCTACTATCCCAGTCCTAGAACTTCCTAATGTGCCGGATGCAACTGGTTCCAACTCCTGGAGGATGCCTTTACAGATGTCCTTACCAACTCTCTCAAATAGTCCACTCTTCCAGCCTTATTCTTCATTACGGCGAACTACGGACTTAATAGCAAGACCAGAGACGGAACTGATTGAAGATCCAACAGGTCATATAAATCAAGCAGTCCAAAAGACCAGTAGCAGGCCCCAGAGAGGACAAACATCTGCCGAGCTAGTAGCATTGCATATGTCGGCCCACCAAAATTCTTTGGAAAAGGCGGCCTTTTCTGCCCGAGGATCCACCCCTAGCAGAACAAGCGGCCAGGATCAACAGCCAGACAATTTTGCAAATCCTCCTTTACAGCCGCTGCGAGGGGTTTCTCATCAGAGGAAAATAACTGATTTTTTTGCTGCCCCATCCCTTCCCGTACCTAATTTGAGCCAACCTTCCAAATGACAGTTATTTGAAAGAGCTAGGAATTTTCAGCCTTCAATATTAAGTTGGAACATTGCGGGATGGAATAGCAAAAAATCAGACCCAGAGTTCCAAAAATATATTAATTCTTTTCTTATTATTTTACTGCAAGAAACTTGGGTGGAGGAGGAAATTGTGATAAACGGTTTCGAGCTTATATTCCTACCTGCCAGCCCCTCAGCAAACGGTGGCCGCCCTAAAGGAGGCCTCATAATCGGCATATCCCTTAAACTACGGGCGAAACTTTCCCTTGTGTACGCCTTACCGCCTTATGCCCTTACTGGACTGGTCTCTGGAGAAAATTTTTCTTTACTGATTACAAATGTCTATTTTCCTCCAGGAGGGTTAACTGCTGAACTCACTTCTAGATGGGAATTCCTAGAAGATTTTTTACTCTCCTGTTATCTCAAGTTTCCAAATGTCCCCTCTATTATTGGAGGCGATTTTAATGCCCGGATAGCCTCAAATCGGGAGGTTCTTATAAAGTCCAAATGGTGGGTTGACCCCAGCTCTCAAAACTATGACTTAGACCACATCCCCCCAAGAATTTCTAAGGATGCAAAAGTTAATGAGGCAGGAGTGATGCTTTATCAGATGGCCATACACCTTAATTTAATAATATTAAATGGCAGATGTCCTCCTGACATACCGGGAGAATTTACCCATCTGGGACCAAAATCAAATAGTGTCCTCGATTATGTATTGGTTTCTCGGGATTTATTTCTGAATGTTACCTTCTTTAAAATTGACAATGCTCAATTTAGTGACCATCTTCCCCTGATAGCCAAGTTATGTGTTGACTGGCAGCTGCTTGAGGGCGCCCATCCAATCGGGGTGAACGAGGAGTCAACTACCAAAATAAGGGGGATTAAATGGTCCCCCATCCTTGCCCAAAGATATGCGGATTTTATTCAAAAAAAGCTTCCTGGGGTCCAGCCGGACATAGGATTAGCCACGCATGACCCTATCAAGTGTTTGAACCTTTTTTCCTGCCTGACAGCTGTTTTAACGTGTTTATTTAATTCATCTGTGCAGAGAGTTAATAAAGATTTTAAATTTGTCGCCCCTTGGTTCAACTCTTCTTGTAAACAAGCCAGACTCCTGCTACGTACTATATATAAGGACTATAAACTTTCTGGTGCTTCTATTTTACCTCCAGCCTACTCCCAGGCTAAAATGGCATACAAACAGGCCCAGAAAATGGCCAAACGGGAGTGGCAATTAAACCGCTGGCAGACGATAATTGCTGCCTCAAAATCTCATAATTCCCGGAAATTTTGGTCCTTAATAAATAGAAGAACGAGGAAATATCCCTTGACGGTCATTCTGGCCCCTACGTGGGAACAGTTCCTGAGAAAGTATTTCTCCGTGGCAGAGACCCCGGCCACTCACCTGGGTCCTTCTTATAGTCCCCTTCCTGTTTGGCCAAATACCGACCCTGCCGAAATTCTTGAATTGATAGCTCAGTTGAAAATTGGAAAGGCCCCAGGGCCGGATTTGGTTCCAGCTGAGGCTATAAAGCTACATTCTGTATGGTGGGCAGGGATTTTAGCTAAAACATTTGACGCAATAAATGCCACGGGTTCGATACCAGGAACGTGGAAGGAGGCCATTATAATTCCTATCCATAAAAAAGGCCCCTCCAGTGACCCAAGGAATTACCGGAACATTAGTCTGTTATCCATCATTGGGAAAATATATGCCCGTTTCTTGTTGGCAAGGTTGACGAAATGGTCTGATGAGGCTAACTTGATTGGCCACGAGCAAGCTGGTTTTAGACTAAACCGATCCACAACAGACCAGGCAATTGTTCTTTATCATTTAGCCCGGAAATATTCAACACCCCGACAGGGCCAATTATGCGCTGCTTTCGTAGATTTGAAAGCGGCCTTCGACAGTATCCCGAGAAAAATACTATGGGATAAACTTGCCTGTTGGGGAATTGATAGAAGGCTTCTATGGCTCATTTCCCAACTTCATGACGGGTCCGTGGCCAGGGTGAGACTTACACCTGCTGGTGATTTAACTAACCTAGTGCCAATAAATAAGGGAGTACGCCAGGGTTGCATTTTAGCGCCATTTCTTTTTAATTTATTTATCAGTGATATGAGGAACCCTCTAGTCGTCTCACACAAATTTATCCACGCTCCTCGTATAGCAGATTATCGCTGCCCACTACTTCTTTACGCAGATGATGCGGTGCTACTCTCTTACTCTAGAGTGGGTTTAAGGAGGGCACTAAAGATTTTTGTGACCTACTGCCATTTAAATCACCTGTCTATTAACCATTCTAAGTCTAAAGTACTGATATTTTCAAGGAGTCGGAAACTCTATCCGTGGAAACTGGAGGGAACAAAAATTGAACAAGTGCATAAATTCAAATATTTAGGAATTAATTTTCAGTATAATATGGGGTGGAAATCACAAGTTGAATATTTACACAATAAGACAAAAGCACTGTCCCACTCTCTCCTCCATTTTTTTCTTTTCCGAGGGGGCCTTATACGTCCCTGTGGCTTTGAAAGTGTACAGTATCAAAGTGATGGCCACAATGGCTTACGCTGCCCCATTATGGGCCGTTTTTGCAAATCTTGCACCTTTAGAGGCGCTCCAAAGCCAATTCTTACGTCGACTCTTAAAACTACCATCATGCGTAAGTAATGCAGCCATTCGCTTAGAAATGAAGATCCCTTCAGTTGAGTCAGTTTTGTGGAGGCGAGTTTTGATTTATTGGCTAACCCTTTGGCATAAACTCCCGAACCACTATTTAATTCAATGCATGTGGCGGGATGACTACACAAATCTGTGGACTGGAAAAATCCATGCCAAATTGCTGGCTTATGAGATCTCCCCTTCTGAATTACTCAAACTGGATCTTACTGCGGCAAAAAGGTGTATAAATCAAAGACTTGAAGATGTGGAGCTATACCAAAATCTCCTAACTGGTGGGGGAGTTTGTTCACCGTTAAATATAGGCATTACCCCTATTTACCGAGTTCCGTCCTATTTAACATCACTTACGGTTGCCACACATCGTTATGCCTTTATAAAAGCTAGGTTTAATGCTTTTCCATCAAACGTACTGAGTCACACATTTACCAAGGGCCAAGTCTCTCCTATGTGTGCCTGTGAAAATAAATCAACTGAATCTCTACAGCATGTAATGTTCAATTGCCCTATGTACAGTTCGATCCGTGCCAGTATATTAAATCCGATAATTCAGTCCATTGCTGATAAGCCAGCTGACCTACGTCTTGCTTGGATGCTCCAAGATGTGGACCCGTACATAACTCTACAGGTTGCTAGATTCCTAACAGCTGTTATCTCGTATAAGAGACGAAATGGAATGTCAGCCGATTATTGATAGTTATGAATATGTTTTTAAAATGAATTTAGACATTGATTTTAGTTTTGGTGCCTAAATTTTAACTTTAAAATTCCTCTAAGATATGTTTTTACGGAAATGCTAATATTGGCCCTTGTGAGTTGTGATACCTTATTTGCGGCTTGTATGGTGCCGTTGTTTTATTTGATTCTCGTTTGTTTGTTTGTATTGTATGATGGGCGCAAATGCTGAAATAAATGATCTATCTATCTATCTATCTATCTATCTATCTATCTATCTATCTTTCCCATTAACAGGGTGAACTGAAGCAAATGCTTGCCTCCCTTTGGGCTTAGCAATATTTTCTATAGCATTCTTGTCAAAGGGCATTGGAGAGTTAGGTGAGGGTCACTTTTCTGTTTTTCCACCAAGCCCCCAGACAAGAATGCTACAGCATCAGCCCCAAACGCTCAGTCTCATTACAAAAAATACTAAACAGAGCTAGGGCTGAGGGTAGGTACAACCATCATCTTTCCAGTCCTCTAGAAGCTAACCCTTTTGGTCATTTTGGTCATGGAGCCAAATATCTGTTCCCAAGTTTAAAGAGTCTAAACAAGTACAAGCTTGCCCTTTACATACAAAAGCCCTGAAATTCAATCCATTGGGCGACTGATAACGGGGCTGTGAGGAGGGAGGTAAGGACCAGCACCTTCTCTGCCCTCCAACTCCAACAGCTACGTACACCTGAAAGTTGCATGATGGGGTTCTATTTGAGAAGCTGAATGTTTATAAAGGCACTTGGCCAATTTCTGCCACAGAAACTCTGAACAGAGACACTCTGCAGGTTCAGTCGCCAAAAGAAACTGCTCTATGGTCTCTGTGTTGGGAAATGGGAACAGATCTTGCTCATCACCAACCCTCCCTCCGCAAATCAGTATCACTATGAGGCTGAATTGAACAGCTTGCTGCAGAGTTTTAAGAGATACTGTACGTTTCTGTGGTGTAGTAGTTAAGAGCCTGGTTCACTTCCCCGCTCCTCCACATGCAGTCTGCTGGGTGACCTTGGGCCAGTCACACTTCTCTCTGAACTCTCTCAGCCCGACCTACCTCACAAGGTGTCTTTTGTGGGGGTGGAAGGGAAAGGAGATTTTTAGCCGCTTTGAGACTCCTTAAAGGTAGAGAAAAGCAGGATATAAAAACCAACTCCATGAATTCTATGGAAAAGGACCATCCCTGCCATGATGATGAAAACTATGTGTTTGGATTTTGCTCTATTATACCAACCTGTGTGGATTGACAATCTGGACACACGAAAACCTGTTGAAGATATTTCAAATCAATGCCTATGCAAAAGCAGTGGTACCAGTCCTTGCAGTTTCCTTCACAGTAAACCATAGATAGGTCACCACTGGGCCTCCTGCACCCTTCCTTCAAAAAGCATAGTGACCAGTGGTCTTCAAACAAGGAAGGTAAAATATTTAAGCAATAGGTTAGTGTATCCTTCCATCCCTCTGGGCATGATCTAGACACAGTAATGTTCTTTCGAGATTTGTCTCTTCTTGGGAGCAATTTCCAGTTGAAAATACTTTGTCTTGTACTTCATGATAGGTTTTCCCACTGTACTGTATTATTTCTTTAGCAATCCAGGGTCTAATGGCAGCCATATCCTTTTGTGTGAACGGTATTTGGGCATCCGAAGCAATTAGATGTGCAATGGTACATGTGAAAGGACCGCAGTAACTAGAATTACAGTACCTTGCCTGGGTATATCAGTTGGTGCAAAAAAATAAAAATAAATGACCAGTCCGCAAAACTATAGGGACATTTTGAATCCATCTCATGCAGATATGTTAAGAAGGATGTTATTGCATCAATCACAGAGTGGTTCAATCCATGTTTGGAATCTAGGTAGAGCATGGTCTTCCTTTTAAAAATGATTACCGGTATTATCAGTATCCAGAGCTGAACCTCAGTGTCTGGGCAGAATGACGAGGGTGAGGACACTCCTTCAGGAATACTGGACGGATGCCGTTTAGGGCTTTAAAGTTCAGCACCAACACTTTGAATTGTGCTCAGAAACGTACTGGGAGCCAATGTAGGTCTTTCAATACTGGTGTTATATGGTCTCTGCGTCTGCTCCCAGACACCAGTCTAGCTGCCACATTCTGGATTAGTTGTAGTCACCTTCAAAGGTAGCCCCACGTAGAGCGCTTTGGAGTAGTCCAAGCGAGAGATAACTAGAGCATGCACCACTCTGGTGAGACAGTCCGTGGGCAGGTAGGGTCTCAGCCTGCTTACCAGATGGAGCTGGTAGACAGCTGCCCTGGACACAGAATTGACCTGCGCCTCCATGGACAGCTGTGAGTCCAAAATGACTCCCAGGCTGCGCACCTGGTCCTTCAGGGGCACAGTTACCCCATTCAGGACCAGGGAGTCCTCAACCCCAGCCCACCCCCTGTCCCCCAAAAACAGTACTTCTGTCTTGTCAGGATTCAACCTCAATTTGTTAGCCACCATCCATCCTCCAACCACCACCAGACACTCACACAGGACCTTCACTGCCTTCACTGGTTATGATTTATAAGAGAGGTAGAGCTTGGTATCATTCGCATATTGATGGACACCCAGCCCAAACCCCCTGATTATCTCTCCCAGCGGCTTCATGTAGATGTTGAAAAGCATGCGGGAGAGGACGGAACCCTGAGGCACCCCACAAGTGAGGGCCCAGGGGTCTGAACACTCATCCCCCAACACCACTTTCTGGACACGGCTCAGGAGGAAGGAGCGGAACCACTGTATAACAGTGCCCTCAGCTCCCAGCTCCTCTAGACGGTCCAGAAGGATGTTATGATTGATTGTATCAAAAGCCGCTGAGAGATCCAGCAGAAATAGGAAACAGCTTACACCTATGTCCCTAGCCCACCGGAGATCACCAACCAGCGTGACCAAGGCAGTTTCAGTCCCATGATGAGGCCTGAATCCCGATTGGAAGGGATCCAAATGGTTTGCATCCTCCAGGCGTGCTTGGAGTTGTTCAGCAGCCACCCGCTCAATCACCTTGCCCAAGAATGGAAGATTTGAGACTGGGCGATGGTTGGTCATACTGGCTGGGTCTAAAGATTTTTTTTTTAAGACGCGGTTTAATGACCGCCTCTTTAAGCGGGTCTGGGAATGCTCCCTCACAGAGAGAAGCATTCACCACCCCACGGAGCCCATCGCCCAGCCCTTCCCGGCTAGCTTTTATTAGCCAGGATGGGCAAGGATCAAGGAGACAGGTGTTTGGTTTCACACGTCCAAGCAGCCTGTCCCCATCCTCGGGGGTAACGGATTGAACTTGATTCCATGTAACTTGACCAGACAGGACTCTAGCACTCTCCCGCCCCAGACCTGCTCCCACTGTGGTGTCTACCTCCTTCCAAATCCGAGCGACTTTATCTGCAAAAAAACTTTGCAAAATCGTTGCAGGAGATCTTGGGGTCTTTACAAGGCCCCGATGGTAAAGGTGGTTCCCTTAAATGGCGAACCACCTGAAAGAGTCTCCTGCTGCTGTTTTCTGCAGATGCAATAGAGGCAGTGAAGAAAGTCTTCTTCGCCATCGCTATCGCCACTTGATAGGCTCGACGTTGAGCTCTAACCCGTGTCCGGTCCGATTCAGAATGAGTTATCCGCCACCGTCATTCTACCCGTCTCAGCAATTGTTTCATTGCCCTCAGGTCCATGGAAAACCACGGGGCTGTCCAGGCTCCATGCAATCGGATAGGGCGCTTTGGAGCCAGACAGTCAATAGCCTTGGTTAACTCTGCATTCCAGCGGGCCACCAGGGAATCAGCTGAAAGGCCATCAACATGGGATAAAGCATCCCCTACCACTCTCACACAAAATATGGTCTGAAGCTCAACATAAAAAAAAAACCTAAGATCATGGCCACTGGTCTCATCACCTCCTGGCAAATAGAAGGGAAAGAAATGGAGGCAGTGAGAGATTTTACTTTCTTGGGTTCCGTGATCACTGCAGATGGTGACAGCAGTCACGAAATTAGAAGACGCCTGCTTCTTGGGAGAAAAGCAATGACAAACCAAGACAGCATCTTAAAAAGCAAAGACATCACCTTGCCGACAAAGGTCCGTATAGTTAAAGCTATGGTTTTCCCAGTAGTAATGTACGGAAGTGAGAGCTGGACCCTAAAGAAGGCTGATCGCCAAAGAATTGATGCTTTTGAATTATGGTGCTGGAGGAGACTCTTGAGAGTCCCATGGACTGCAAGAAGATCAAACCTATCCATTCTGAAGGAAATCAGCCCTGAGTGCTCACTGGAAGGACAGATCCTGAAGCTGAGGCTCCAAGACTTTGGCCACCTCCTGAGGAGAGAAGACTCCCTGGAAAAGACCCTGATGTTGGGAAAGATTGAGGGCACAAGGAGAAGGGGACGACAGAGGATGAGATGGTTGGACAGTGTTCTCGAAGCTACCAACATGAGTCTGACTAAACTGCGGGAGGCAGTGGAAGACAGGAGTGCCTGGCGTGCTCTGGTCCACGGGGTCACGAAGAGTCGGACACAGCTAAACGACTAAACAACACCATAAACAAGGCCCTCATGGCCCACGCATACCCAGTGCCAGTGGTCAGCCATGTCCTCGCCACCCTGGCTGGGTCAAAGATTTTTGGCAAGCTGGACTTGGCCCAAGCCTATCAACAGCTGCCGGTAGATGAAGCCACAGCAGAGGCACAGACGATCGTGACGCACAGAGGAGCGTTCAAGGTAAAGCGGCTGCAATTCGGTGTCAGCGTGGCACCAGGCATATTCCAGAATCTAATGGACTCTCTCCTGAAAGGGATTCCGGGTGTCACCCCCTTCTTCGATGATGTGTTGATTGCCGGGCCCACACCAGAGGAGTTTGAGGACCGCCTCCGCACCGTTCTGCACCGTTTCCAGACAGCGGGTCTCAAGGTGAAGCGGGAAAAGTGTCTACTAGGAGTGCCTCAGGTGGACTTTCTGGGATTTACGGTGGACGCAGAAGGGGTCCACCCGACTGGGGACAAGGTACGGGCCATTTGTGATGCCCCAGCACCCAAGGGCAAGACTGAACTTCAGGCCTTCTTGGGACTATTGAACTTTTACCATGCCTTCCTTCCCCATAAGGCGGCAGTAGCAGAGCCCCTACACAGACTTCTGGACAAGCGGGCCCCTTGGGTGTGGGGCCAGCGCCAGGAGGCCGCATTCCAGGCAGTCAAGGACTTGCTCGTCTCAAACTCGGTCTTGGCACACTTCGACGAGAGGCTGCCGGTGGTGCTCGCATGCGACGCCTCACCCTACGGCATCGGCGCTGTCCTGGGACACCAACTCCCGGATGGAAGAGAGGTGCCAGTGGCATACTTTTCCCAGACGCTCGCCGCAGCTGAGCGGAACTACTCGCAAATCGACAAGGAGGGTCTGGCAATCGTGAAGGGAGTAAAAAAATTCCATGATTTCTTGTACGGGCGGCCCTTTACCGTGGTGACTGACCACAAGCCGTTGCTTGGATTATTTGCCCCCGAAAAGCAGACCCCCCAAGTGCTGTCTCCTCGCGTCCTCAGATGGTCAATTTTCCTTGCCGGCTACCAGTATGCACTGATTCACCGCCCTGGGAAGGCGATGGGCCACGCAGACGCCCTCAGCAGGCTACCACTACCAGAAACAGGCCCCGACCCAGCGCCTGCGCAAGAGGTTATGACCCTGGAGCTGCTTCCCGACCGCCCCATTCAGGCACAAGAAGTTGCGCACCATTCCAAGAAAGATGGGGTCATCTCCCGGGTCCTGGACTGGGTGTGGAGGGGATGGCCCATCAGCAGTCCCGGGCCAGAATTCGCTGGCTACACAACCCGTAAACATGAACTGTCAGCCCACAAGGGGTGCCTGTTATGGGGAAGCAGGGTCGTCGTTCCCCAGCCCCTCCGCAAAAGGGTCCTTACAGCCCTACACGAGACACACCCAGGGGTAGTGAGAATGAAGGCCCTCGCCAGGAGTTATGTGTGGTGGCCGGGGATTGACAGAGAGATAGAGGCCTGGGTCAAACACTGCCAGGCCTGCCAAGAATCCCGCCCGGATCCCCCAAGGGCCCCAGTCCAGCCCTGGGAGTCCGCCCGAGCACCATGGTCACGCCTGCACGTGGACTTTGCTGGCCCCTTCCAGGGGAAAACATTCTTCATAGTGGTGGACTCCTACACCAAATGGCTGGAAGTCGCACTGGTACCGTCCACTTCTACATCCGCAGCCATCCGGGTACTACGCAGGCTGTTTGCAACCCACGGGCTCCCTGACACTCTCGTCTCAGACAACGGAACCGCATTTACGTCAGAAGAATTCCAGACCTTCACAGCGCAGAACGCCATCCGCCACATCCGCTCGGCGCCATTCCACCCTGCCACCAATGGCCAAGCAGAGCGCATGGTGCGGACCACCAAGGACACCCTCCGCCGCATGATGCAAGGCGACTGGGAGTACCGCCTTGCCACATTCCTTCTAGCACAGCACAGCACCCCCAGCTCAACGACTGGCCGGAGCCCCGCTGAACTACTAATGGGCCAGCGCCTAGCAATCAGACTGGACCGCCTTCACCCCGACAGAGCTCAGGATGAGGTAGTGGTGGGGGAAGGCAGGAGCCCCCGGACCTTCGCAGCCCAGGACCCAGTGTACGCCAAGAATTTTGGGGCAGGCCCAGCATGGGTACCCGCCACAGTCACCAGGGTGACTGGCCCCGTGTCGTACGAGGTGCTAACGGAGGGGGGGCAATGCTGGCGCCGCCACTGCGACCAGCTACGGCGACGATTCCTTGGAGAAAACGAGGAGGAGGAGGACAGGTCAGAGGAGTCCCAAGGGAACAGTGGGGCAGCGAGGCCCGTAGAGCAGGAGGGGCCGGCAGGGGAGGCAGAATCAGGAAATACAGAGGGGACCCGCGAGGCCGAAAGGACACCGGAACCAGAGCCACGACTGAGCGAGCCGGTTGCGCCAGACCAAACGGCCCCATCACAGCCAGCAGCCTCGGAACACGAGCCAGAACCCGAACCCCTGACCAGGGAACACCCCAGGCCACAACACATACGTAGACGGCCGGCGTACCTTGAGGACTATGAATGCAACCTCCCGGGCAGGACTGGAACTTAGAGGGGAGGGGTGTTATGTACTGAGTTGAATAGGATCCAAAGTGCAGCAGTCTGATTGGTCCTAGAACAATAGGATTCAGAATGCAGCAGTCTGATTGGTCCTAGAACAATAGGATCAAGAATGCAGCAGTCTGATTGGTGTGCAGGAGCCACCCAATCCAGCTCCAGGTGGAAGTGAATCCACAACCTGATTGGACTACAGGAGTATCCTGGAATTAGCCAATCACACGGGGCCCATTGTGTAAATAATGTATATAAAGCAGATGTTCTGGGGGAACATTCATTCCTCGCTACTATGAGCTGAATAAAGAGCATGAAATCCACACTCGACTCCGAGTATATTTCACGCTCCAAGACGACTGACCCAGAGCTTTGGGCAATGTCCATCTCTTATACACAAAACTACACAAAGACCTGACACAGATCCAGAAAATTACATATTGGCAACAGCAGAAGCGATTTGAGCACACTAGGCAGGTATACGCAGGTTTGGGCCAGCTGCAAGATGGCTGAGGTAAGAAATATAGTATTGCTATAGTATACCACATATAGGCATTCCAGTCTAACACATTCCTTAAGGGTTCAAGTGCAGGTTATCATGGCTGTACTTCAGCTAAACAAACAAAGTAAGCGGATACAGAAAGGCAAAGGCTAGTGGATAGATACACAAGTAGAACTACAAAGATCCGATTTTATGCAACAATCGCCCCTTAAAGTGCCTTTCAAAAAACTTCTTTATTTTTATGTGACAAGTGAATACATCACTAACTATTGCTTAGGGAGATTTTGCAACACCACAGTGAAAGAGGCTAACAGTCCCTGGACTGTTTTAGGACCCACAGTGAATGCTGTGGTCCAAAATCTTGGTTTTTGAGCCCCCCATATAACTCAGTTCTTTTTAAACAATAGTTTTAAACTGTCCAGAGGCTCTGTTGTCTAGTTGACGAAGGCTTGTTCCTCCGAGGCGGCATCAGCATCTGGAGTGACAGCCCCCTGGGATGCAGCATAATCTTGCCTCTCAAGTTGATGCTTCTTCACTCAGATATGATTAATCCACTTGGTGTTGCTCTTTACCTTCACGGCTTGACAACTACAGTTACTGGAAGCAATCCAAGTGAGGATTCGTCCACCAAGAAACTCATAAATCAGGTCAATCAGGTTCTATCAGGCCATCCTCCTGCGAAGAGAAGAAACACATACATGAGAGAGGGCTGCACTTGATCAATCACATTTCCCTCCCACAGTTTCCTGAACAATGCATTTGAAAGGGGGGAGGATGCCTATAAATTATCTTTAAAAAAATTAAATCTATATTTCCCCTTTGTCCATGTCAGGTGGGTTTCCTGGCACAACTTTTGTCTCAAGAGGTCAGTTCATTAAATTTGCACTTGCTGTTCCAAAAACAAAACAAAACAAATACTTGCATTAGTGACATTTTCCCAGTCAAGATTTTGAAGATGTGGCTTCTATTTTCACCTTGCACCTGTGAATTTTCCACTTAACAAATCTTCTAGGTTGCCACTTAACAAATATCAGGCTTCTACTGATAAGCCAAAAAAATTACTTGCTCTTGAAATACAAGGGAGTAAAAAACTGCATGAAAATGCAAACCATTTCTTTCTTTCTTTTTTGCCCTTGCATAAACTAACAAAGAGAGCATTAACCGTTGCTCTCAAGCCTTGTGGCCAGGTACCGGATCCAACCTTTTCAGTTTCTGGGTCAGGAATCCAGTTGTCTGCCCTTTTCACTCACACACACACACACACACACACACACACACACACACAGTTACAGCTCAAATGTCTTCAGGGGATGCTTTCAGTGGGAGTCCCCATTCCTGCCTTAGTGTACCTCATGAGCCTTTTAAACACAATCCATGGCTCCAAAACCCTACACAAAATGATTCTCCCCCTTCTTGATGCTTCTCATGGAGAGAAACCTAAGAGTATGATACAGTTGCTCTTTTTGTTGCCACATCTGGATTTTGATTATCAGTTTAAAAAAAACCTCACACAGCTGTTTTCCACTGGTTCTTTAATCAAACATATGTCTGGCATCATAAACTCAGGACTGTAGAGCAGGAAAAGGGACTGAGGGTCATCCAGTCCAAACCTCTGCAATGCAGGGAATGCCAACCAAAGCAGACATAACAAATGTCCATTTCTTGTTCAAAAGCCTTTACTGGGAGCCTCTTATGAAAAAACCTCCAATGAAGTAGAGTCCACACTCTTGCTTTCAAGCAAAAGTGGAACATCCCTTGCTCATCCTGGTGGTTTCAGCCCATACTATTTGTGTTCACTGCCTTTTCAATCTCTAGAATAGAGACTTCAAAGTTGGGGGTGTTCCAAGAAACTGCTTGTACTTTAAACATATCCTCAAGCCTTGGGAATAGTTTAAGTTGAGGGGGAAATGAATTTCCCTCAGCTGAACACAAACTACTGTGTGCAATTTGCAAGGCAACATTCTCCTTAGCATATACAGAAAGCTGGTGAGACATAGGCTCGTCTCCTCTTTTCCAACCTTGGTGTTGAAGAAAAAGATTTGGAAACCTGCAGATGGCAAATGCTAGTTTGTTGCCTTTTGGGGGTTTGGCATCCCTTTGAGGGGAACTCTGCCATTTGCAAAAACTGGCTTCCTGGCATAGTAGCCACTCACAATTCACAAAAACCTTTGTTATGGAAATGACAGCGGAGGGGGCACATCTTTAAGATCAGTTTCCCCCTTCCCCTCAAGCCCTGGGAGATGAGCCCAAACCCATCTCCCCATCAGTCACAACACACACACCTTTGTAAATACAAGAAAAAACTGTCTCTGTGTCTCCATGTAAACTGACTGTATTTTATGAATGGAACTTATTAATGAACTATGTATTTGTGAACTGCCAGTAGCCTACCAATCAGAAACACTAGATTCTGACAGCTAGCCAATGGAGGTTACCGAACAGTGTCCTCTATAGGACGGAATCTACAGCCTGCTGCAAGCCGCCTGCAAACTGCAAGCCCCCACCTCCGTATCAACAGGAGGTGGCTTTGCAGGCATCACGATCGACCCACCTGCTGGGCTGGGAATCAGCCCGATGTGTCAGAGGGCTTTCCCGCCCGCATCATCTTCAGGCCGACCAATCAGGTCGGTCTGGGGGTGTGTCCTGCTGCCGTTTAAGCAGGGAGCGGGCGGGAAATCCTCCCTTCTTTGCCCCGCTTCCCAGCTGTTAGGTTCAGGTTTAGGTTTTTTTCCTTTGCTTTCCTGTGGCTGTCCTTAGTTTTTCCCTTAGTTTTGGGGTTCTTTCTTAGTTTTCCCTTCCATCTTTAAGGTTCTTTGCTTGATTGATTTAAAACATTTGATAGAGTTGTAAGGGAATTTGGCTGGAAGGTCGGGAGCGCGGCGTGGCACCCGCCAACGGGGATCTCCTCCCGACCCTGTCGTGGGATTATCGGCTGTAGCGCTGCTTTACTTCCGCTGAGGCCAGCCTCCTGTGATCCAGCCTCCTGCTACACTGCTGTCCAGAGGCGCTGCTGGAGTGGAACCAGACGTCGGCAAGCCCCCCGATCATTTTTCCTGCAGCACAGCGACACGATCGCTGAGCCCAGCATCTCGCCGTCATCTCGGGAACCGTCGCTGTGGGAGAACCGGACAGCAGCAAGCGAGTTGCTTCCACGCTCGCTGAGGTTATCCTTCTGCGGGAGGTTGCATCGGGGGGGGTATGTTCGTGAGCCTGACTCCTAGTCTGACCCCCTTTTGTGGCTCTTATTCGGCAGCTCTTAGCAGCTATTACTGGTGATACCCCTTATTTCCTTGTGCTAGGGGAAGCTTAGTGTGAATGCGAGAGGAGGAGAGATTTGGTTCGTGTGTCTGCTTGCCTGCCTCATAGCCCGTCCTTGTTCAGTGAAAGTGTGGGGGGGGAGAGTCGGAATCCAGCGCCCGCCTGCCTATCAGTTAACTATCCCCGCGGTTTCAGGGAGCCCGGCAACCAGACTAGCGTTCTTAGAGCGGGTTTACTATTATTAACTTTTAACGGTTGTTGATCCCTTTGCTTCGCGGGGGGTGGGGAGAGAGAGAGAAACGCCGCGTATGCCCACAAGTGGAAATTTTCCCTCTTACTACTCCCGCTTGTCTCTTTGGATCCTACTGTATTTATTGTGCCCAGAAGTTTTTCTCCCAACCCCGCTAGAATCGCAGCCGTTCATAGACTAGCGATTTTAAAGTTCGTTTCAGTTACTGCGACTTAGCTTTAATTTCTTGCTTTCCTCATCATCTTGGTGGCCCTCGGGTGCCAACCGTAACGGGCAGCCTTAGTGGCCAATTTCGGGCTGCAAGGAGCCTCCTTGGTACCGGTTTGGGTAGTCAGCTGGTCCAAGCACCATTTTGAGTGTGGCCTCGTGATCCAACTACGGCAGCCATTTTAAGTAGGTCATTGTCCAGCGCCATTTTGAGTGGGGCCGCGTGCGCGACCGGGGGCAGCCATTTTGAGAGGGTCATTTGTCCGGCGCCATTTTGAGAGTCGCCTATCAGTTAGCCGGGTTCACTTGATACAATATCGGTGTGTAATCAATTATAGTACAATCTAATTAATCAGCAGAATTAATATCAAATAAATAAATAAATAAATTGCTGAAGTCAGTATAATAAAAGGTAACACCAATTAAAGCGCAACTGAGTTGCTTGGTACTGTGGTGTATATTAATTGATTATAAATAATTAGTTATTAATTAAGAGAGGTGCTAATTAATCAGAGAATATTCATTATAAATACGTGACTAATTAATTCAAGGAACAATAATAAATAAATAATTCAAAATAAATAAATAAATAAATAAATAAATAAATAAATAAATAAAATAAAATAAAATAAAATAAAATACATAAATAAATAAAGCCCACACAAAGTATTTAACTCCGAACTTTGGGCACATAGATGGCGGCTCAACAGGGTCAGCAGGGTAATGCTGGTTGCAGCAACGCCATGAGTTCGAGGGAACAAACAGGGAGAGGGGGTTTAAATCTTCAGAATAACCCTCAGGCGATGTCAAAATTTTTCTCTTTTGTGCAAAACTTTTGTCAGCAAATGAACCCACTGTTTGAGGAGATGGGCAGGGACACAGATGACTGCATACCCGACACCGCTCGCAGCAGTGGAGTACCGGGGACCTCGGCGTCTCTATCTAATTCTCAGCCGGGATGGAACCGAGACAAGGGCCCGCGGACGCGCTCACAGGCATCAAGGTCCGACACATCCAGTTCACAGCCTTCGACGAGCAGGTCTGGCTCTTCCGAATCTTACCCCCGGTCCTCACAAAATAACCCAGGGTTTCCCAGTATTTTACAGGATACGCAGGACCAAGCGACGGTGTCCTCTGGTGCTGTGACCGCCACTGCATCGACAGATGAGGATGAAGTGGATAAACAGTCGGGGTCCGGTCAGCAATCAGAGGGCGACAGAGAACAGGGGAAAAAGAGGAAATCCAAGAAACATGACGGGAAGAAGAAGAAGAAGAGCAGATCTGAGGATACTGATGATGACACAGGTACTTCTTCTTCTGATTCCGACAGTGACGCACCAATGGAAGGGTATTGGGGATTAGGGGAGGACCATGCAGGGCTTCCATTATGGGTTCACGAAAGGAGGGCCAACTCCCATAGGAAGTCCTTTAATGGGACACTCGAATGGAAGGCCGGAGCGTTGGTACCGGATGTGAAGTCCACCACCAATGCGTCCACAGATGTTATATTAGGAAACCACTTGTCTAAGAGGAAGCGGGCCAAAATCTTAAATGGGGATTATGTTGACATATTCACTCTCTTGCCACCGGCCACGATTCATGCAAAAGGGGAAAAGAAGCAGGGTTATGGGAAGCGCAGATATAGGACACCTAGGGCAGAACGGACCTTCGAGAACTGGCTGGAAGGCTACCAGATATATATGGCGGTGGTATCTGCAGCTTATCCCAAGAGGGCTATGCATCTGATAGCTTATATGGCTGACGTACGGGCAGCCTATGGGTTAGCCGGGGAATCTGCCGCTTTGAATTATGACAACGAGTTTCGCAGAAACGCGTCGCTTACTCCAACTACTCGTTGGGAAATGCGAAACCAGCACTTTTGGAGTCAGCATGTAATCCCTTATGTGGAGAAGAAACACCCAGAGGTGGGGAAAGTAGGGAAATTCGAAACAAGGAAGGAACCACGACGTAGAGTGTGTTGGGAATTTAACAAGGGATTATGCCAGAGGACCAATTGCAAGTGCATGCACGAGTGCGAGAGGTGCTTAGGGTACCACCCGGCAATCTCCTGCTTCAAGGGTAGACAGTCCTTTCGTGGCGGCAGGGGAAATTCCCATCAAGGACCCGGGAATGCCCCCGGCCCCGCTCGGGGAGGAGCAGCCAACAGGTACTAATCTGACTCTGTGCTTAGCCTATACTCCGGTAAAACTCACCCCTTTAAGACTGATGCTTGATAGGTACCCCGACAAGAAAGCGGCTAAATATCTGTGGGAGGGATTTTCTTCAGGTTTCAGGATCCCAGTAAAATATCCACCCTCCGCAGGCAATCACCTTAACCAAAAATCCATAAGAGAACAGCCAGATATTGCAAAAAAGAAAATTTGTAAAGAGATCATGGCAGGCAGGGTAGCCGGGCCTTTTCCCTTGCCTCCCTTACCAGACCTGCACATTTCCCCATTGGGAATTGTTCCAAAGAAGACCCCGGGGGAGTTTAGACTAATCCATAACCTTTCACATCCAAGGGGAGGGTCAGTGAATGATGGCATTCCACAAGAGTACTGTTCAGTGAGGTACGCCTCTTTTGATCAGGCAGTAAAGCTGATCCGGAGGTTTGGAAAAGGGGCCTTAATGGCAAAGTGTGATATCGAGTCAGTTTTTCGGCTCCTGCCAGTACATCCACAGGACTTCAGGTGGCTGGGTTTCAAATTCAAAGGGGCTTATTTTGTGGACAAAGCCATGCCAATGGGGTGCTCAGTGGCATGTGCAGCATTTGAGGCCTTCAGCACATTTCTGGACTGGGCTCTTCGCTTTAAAACAGGTTTAGAGGGGGTCACGCATTATCTGGATGATTTTCTTTTCGTAGCCAGTCCAAATAACTCTGATTGCGCACATCTGCTGAGGGCCTTTGCATCCTTAGTGAACGAACTTGGCGTTCCCTTAGCAGCAGACAAGACCGAGGGTCCAGTCACAGTCATGACCTACTTGGGTATAGAGCTAAACACAATCCATCAAACATCACGCTTGCCGGATGACAAAATAGCAGCCCTGAAGCAGTTAATTCATAAGCTTCTACCTCTCAAAAAAGTTACACTCAAACAAATACAATCACTGCTGGGACACCTGAACTTCGCATGCCGGGTAGTATCGCCAGGGCGCCCGTTCTGCATGAGGCTTGCTAGACTTACAAAGGGACTGCGCCGCCCTCACCACAGGGTGCGCTTGCCGAAGGGAGTTAGGGCAGACATGGGGGTGTGGCTAAAGTTTTTAGACAAATTCAACGGCATTTCTCTCTGGCAGGACACCTTGAGGTTGTAAGCAGAGTTTCAGGTACAGTCAGATGCAGCGGGCTCTTTGGGGTTCGGAGTGTATTTTAGAGGAAAATGGTGTGCGCAACGCTGGCCCCCAAGTTGGCGAGGCACTGCTATTACTCGCGACCTAACTTTCTTAGAATTCTTTCCAATAGTAGTTGCAGTACATCTGTGGACCGATGAATTCAGGAACCATCGTATCTGCTTCCGGACGGACAACCAGGCGGTAGTTAGTGTCCTATCAAAGCAATCGACCCACTCCTCGAGGACGTCATCCTTGCTTCGATCCTTTGTGCTTTTGTGTTTGGAATCAAATATTCACTTTTCAGCAAAATTTGTTCCTGGGGCTAATAACGATATCGCCGACGCCTTATCTCGTTTCCAGATGGAGTGCTTCCGCTTGTTAGCACCGGAGGCACAGCAATCTTTGGAACCATTCCCCGAGCACCTCTGGCACCTTGGAAGCATGAAGTTCTAAAGGGAGTATTGACTGGAGGGCAGCGAGTCAGTGCCTGGAGGGCAGCGACTGAGGAGGGAGCACAAGGTGAGCTGAGCTTGTAGGTTTTGTGGGTTTGTCTTTTTGGGGCTGTGTGTGATTAAGTTTGTGTGCTTATTTGTTTCCTTATTTGTTTGTGTGTTTCCCAGGCTTGTGTGTGTGAGAGAGTTTGTTTCTGGCTTGTGTGTGTGTGTTTGTCTGGTGACTAGCTGTGGGCGGAGCTAATCAGTGCCTAGAGGGCAGCGACTGAGGAAGTAGGCAAAAGGTGAGCTGAGCTTGTAGGGCGGAGCTAATCAGTGCCTGGAGGGCAGCGACTGAGGAGGGAGCACAAGGTGAGCTGAGCTTGTAGGTTTTGTGGGTTTGTCTTTTTGGGGCTGTGTGTGATTAAGTTTGTGTGCTTATTTGTTTCCTTATTTGTTTGTGTGTTTCCCAGGCTTGTGTGTGTGAGAGAGTTTGTTCCTGGCTTGTGTGTGTGTGTTTGTCTGGTGACTAGCTGTGGGCGGAGCTAATCAGTGCCTAGAGGGCAGAGACTGAGGAAGTAGGCAAAAGGTGAGCTGAGCTTGTAGGGCGGAGCTAATCAGTGCCTGGAGGGCAGCGACTGAGGAGGGAGCACAAGGTGAGCTGAGCTTGTAGGTTTTGTGGGTTTGTCTTTTTGGGGCTGTGTGTGATTAAGTTTGTGTGCTTATTTGTTTCCTTATTTGTTTGTGTGTTTCCCAGGCTTGTGTGTGTGAGAGAGTTTGTTCCTGGCTTGTGTGTGTGTGTTTGTCTGGTGACTAGCTGTGGGCGGAGCTAATCAGTGCCTAGAGGGCAGAGACTGAGGAAGTAGGCAAAAGGTGAGCTGAGCTTGTAGGGCGGAGCTAATCAGTGCCTGGAGGGCAGCGACTGAGGAGGGAGCACAAGGTGAGCTGAGCTTGTAGGTTTTGTGGGTTTGTCTTTTTGGGGCTGTGTGTGATTAAGTTTGTGTGCTTATTTGTTTCCTTATTTGTTTGTGTGTTTCCCAGGCTTGTGTGTGTGAGAGAGTTTGTTTCTGGCTTGTGTGTGTGTGTTTGTCTGGTGACTAGCTGTGGGCGGAGCTAATCAGTGCCTAGAGGGCAGCGACTGAGGAAGTAGGCAAAAGGTGAGCTGAGCTTGTAGGGCGGAGCTAATCAGTGCCTGGAGGGCAGCGACTGAGGAGGGAGCACAAGGTGAGCTGAGCTTGTAGGTTTTGTGGGTTTGTCTTTTTGGGGCTGTGTGTGATTAAGTTTGTGTGCTTATTTGTTTCCTTATTTGTTTGTGTGTTTCCCAGGCTTGTGTGTGTGAGAGAGTTTGTTTCTGGCTTGTGTGTGTGTGTTTGTCTGGTGACTAGCTGTGGGCGGAGCTAATCAGTGCCTAGAGGGCAGAGACTGAGGAAGTAGGCAAAAGGTGAGCTGAGCTTGTAGGGCGGAGCTAATCAGTGCCTGGAGGGCAGCGACTGAGGAGGGAGCACAAGGTGAGCTGAGCTTGTAGGTTTTGTGGGTTTGTCTTTTTGGGGCTGTGTGTGATTAAGTTTGTGTGCTTATTTGTTTCCTTATTTGTTTGTGTGTTTCCCAGGCTTGTGTGTGTGAGAGAGTTTGTTTCTGGCTTGTGTGTGTGTGTTTGTCTGGTGACTAGCTGTGGGCGGAGCTAATCAGTGCCTAGAGGGCAGCGACTGAGGAAGTAGGCAAAAGGTGAGCTGAGCTTGTAGGGCGGAGCTAATCAGTGCCTGGAGGGCAGCGACTGAGGAGGGAGCACAAGGTGAGCTGAGCTTGTAGGTTTTGTGGGTTTGTCTTTTTGGGGCTGTGTGTGATTAAGTTTGTGTGCTTATTTGTTTCCTTATTTGTTTGTGTGTTTCCCAGGCTTGTGTGTGTGAGAGAGTTTGTTTCTGGCTTGTGTGTGTGTGTTTGTCTGGTGACTAGCTGTGGGCGGAGCTAATCAGTGCCTAGAGGGCAGCGACTGAGGAAGTAGGCAAAAGGTGAGCTGAGCTTGTAGGGCGGAGCTAATCAGTGCCTGGAGGGCAGCGACTGAGGAGGGAGCACAAGGTGAGCTGAGCTTGTAGGTTTTGTGGGTTTGTCTTTTTGGGGCTGTGTGTGATTAAGTTTGTGTGCTTATTTGTTTCCTTATTTGTTTGTGTGTTTCCCAGGCTTGTGTGTGTGAGAGAGTTTGTTTCTGGCTTGTGTGTGTGTGTTTGTCTGGTGACTAGCTGTGGGCGGAGCTAATCAGTGCCTAGAGGGCAGCGACTGAGGAAGTAGGCAAAAGGTGAGCTGAGCTTGTAGGGCGGAGCTAATCAGTGCCTGGAGGGCAGCGACTGAGGAGGGAGCACAAGGTGAGCTGAGCTTGTAGGTTTTGTGGGTTTGTCTTTTTGGGGCTGTGTGTGATTAAGTTTGTGTGCTTATTTGTTTCCTTATTTGTTTGTGTGTTTCCCAGGCTTGTGTGTGTGAGAGAGTTTGTTTCTGGCTTGTGTGTGTGTGTTTGTCTGGTGACTAGCTGTGGGCGGAGCTAATCAGTGCCTAGAGGGCAGCGACTGAGGAAGTAGGCAAAAGGTGAGCTGAGCTTGTAGGGCGGAGCTAATCAGTGCCTGGAGGGCAGCGACTGAGGAGGGAGCACAAGGTGAGCTGAGCTTGTAGGTTTTGTGGGTTTGTCTTTTTGGGGCTGTGTGTGATTAAGTTTGTGTGCTTATTTGTTTCCTTATTTGTTTGTGTGTTTCCCAGGCTTGTGTGTGTGAGAGAGTTTGTTTCTGGCTTGTGTGTGTGTGTTTGTCTGGTGACTAGCTGTGGGCGGAGCTAATCAGTGCCTAGAGGGCAGCGACTGAGGAAGTAGGCAAAAGGTGAGCTGAGCTTGTAGGGCGGAGCTAATCAGTGCCTGGAGGGCAGCGACTGAGGAGGGAGCACAAGGTGAGCTGAGCTTGTAGGTTTTGTGGGTTTGTCTTTTTGGGGCTGTGTGTGATTAAGTTTGTGTGCTTATTTGTTTCCTTATTTGTTTGTGTGTTTCCCAGGCTTGTGTGTGTGAGAGAGTTTGTTTCTGGCTTGTGTGTGTGTGTTTGTCTGGTGACTAGCTGTGGGCGGAGCTAATCAGTGCCTAGAGGGCAGCGGCGCGCGCCTGGCGGCGCGCGCAGTTTGACCTATCTTTTGATAGAGGAGAGCTAGTCTCAAACGTTTACTTGGGGAGACCTAGGCTTCTTTTTTGAGTGTCCTGACTTCAAGCTTCAAGATGGAGGGTGAGGGAACAACTGTAGTCGCCTGCAATTCCTGCGCAATGTTTGCCTTCTTGCCAAAGGATGTAGGCAGCTACACCTGCAGCAAGTGCAAGTTGGTTGCCCTACTAGAAGACAAGGTCCGGCAACTTCAGAAGGGGGACGGAACAACTGTAGTCGCCTGTAATTCCTGCGCAATGTTTGTCTTCTTGCCAAAGGTTGTAGACAGCTACACCTGCAGCAACTGCAAGTTGGTTGCCCTACTCGAAGACAAGGTCCAGCAACTTCAGGCCCGTGTATCTACGCTCCAGAAAATTAAAGAGCTGGAGCTTTTCTTGGATGCAGCAGAGCACACTGTCTCCACCATGCAGGAGACAGGGCACATCTCTGAGGAGGAGATCAGTTCCCCAACTCAGGAGCCAGATGTATGGAGGAACGTGACTCACAGAAGTAGAATGCCCAGGGATCGCTCTGAGTGTTTAGAACTACAAAATCGATTTGAAGTGCTCTCAAATCTGGAAGATGAAGAACAGACTCCATTGGAAGATCTCTCCCTCATCACAGTTGATGAGGTATATGAAGACGAGCAACATAGTCAGTCCTCTGGGAATGTGCAGGCGACCTTGGAAGGGACAGCACATGTAAGAATCCCGACCAAGCCTAAGAGGAGGCGTGTAGTGGTGATAGGGGATTCCCTACTGAGGGGTACGGAAGCAGTGATCTGTGGGCCTGACAAGATGTCTCGAGAGGTATGCTGTCTCCCCGGGGCCAAGATCCATGATGTTACAGAACGGCTGCAAGGAATAATTAAACCCACGGATAAAAACCCCTTCCTTTTAGTCCATGTGGGAACCAATGACACCGCAAGCCATAGCCTCCAGAAGATCAAAAGTGATTATGAGGCTCTGGGCAGGAAGCTGAAGCAATTAAATGCACAAATTGTCATCTCATCTGTCCTCCCAGTTGAACGCCGTGGCCCAGGAAGAGAGAGGAAAA
Organism: Darevskia armeniaca; assembly: GCA_034641395.1. Lineage (NCBI taxonomy): Eukaryota > Metazoa > Chordata > Lepidosauria > Squamata > Lacertidae > Darevskia > Darevskia armeniaca. The sequence goes on along the minus strand of JAWWNF010000095.1, from coordinate 1,394,950 downwards.
TAGGAGAAGTGAACAACTGGCTTCGCAAATGGTGCCGGCAGGAACGGTTTGGTTTCTTAGATCACGGTCTGCAGTTTCTTGAAGATGGACTTCTGGCAAGTGATGGGCTGCACCTCACAAGGGTTGGGAGGAATGTTTTTGCCAACAATCTCAAAAACCTCATCAGGAGGGCTTTAAACTGACTTATGTGGGGGAGGGAGACAGTGGTCCTGAAGGTAGGAGTCTATCAAATGCTGAAGATGATCATCCAAAAGTCAAGGACCAAATGGAGCAAACAGCGCACAGACCTAGTGGTGGGAGGAAAAAATCCTTAAGTAGGAGACTAGGGGGAATGATCAATGGTTTTCAATGTCTGTATACAAATGCACAGAGCATGGGAAATAAACAAGATGAACTTGAGCTCTTGGTACAGCAAACTAAATACGACATAATAGGCATCACTGAAACCTGGTGGGATGAGTCTCATGATTGGAATGTAGTAATAGAGGGATACAATCTATTTAAGAGAAATAGACCAAACAGGAAAGGAGGAGGAGTGGCGTTATATGTCAGGGATGTGTATACCTGTGAAGAGATCCATGATTTAAAACTTCAAAGCCAAATTGAGAGTATCTGGGTCAAAATTAAGGGAGAGAAAAATAACAGTGATCTCATGGTGGGAGTTTACTATAGATCCCCAAGCCAAACTGAGGACATAGATGATGCCTTCCTGGAACAGATGACCAAGCATTCAAAAGGAAATGAGATAGTAGTAATGGGGGATTTCAACTATCCTGATATTTGTTGGATGTCAAACTCAGCCAAGAGCATAAGGTCGAACAGATTCCTCACTGGCCTTGCAGACAATTTCATTGTCCAGAAAGTGGGAGAAGCAACAAGAGGATCAGCCATTTTAGATCTGGTCCTAACCAATAGTGATAACCTGGTTAGTGGGGTAGAAGTGGTAGGATCATTAGGTGGGAGTGATCATGTTCTTCTGGAGTTTATTATACATCAGAAAGGAGCAACCAAGCATACTAAGACTCAAATTCTAGACTTTAAGAAAGCCGACTTCAGAAAACTTAGGGAAATGCTGGGTGTGATCCCATGGTCAGTAATACTAAAAGGGAAGGGAGTTCATGATGGATGGGAGTTTGTTAAAAGGGAGATATTAAAAGCACAACTTCAAGCAGTACCAATGAGACGAAAACATGGAAGGTGCCTAAAGAAGCCAGGGTGGCTATCTAATGAACTTTTAACTGAGTTAAGATTTAAAAGGGATATGTACAAGAAATGGAAAAAGGGGGAAACCACCAGAGAGGAATTCAAACAAATAGCCAGCACATGTAGAGACAAAGTCAGAAAAGCTAAAGCACAGAATGAACTCAGGCTTGCTAGAGAGGTTAAAAGCAATAAAAAGAGTTTTTATGGGTATGTCCGTAGCAAAAGGAAGAACAAGGAAACAGTGGGGTCACTTAGAGGAGAAGAAGGTGAAATGCGAACAGGGGACGCAGAAAGGGCAGAACTCCTCAATACCTTCTTTGCCTCAGTCTTCTCCAAAAAAGAAAACAATGCCCGACCTGAAGAATATGGAGCAGATGATACAGCAGGGGAAACACAGCCCAGAATAAGTAAGGAGGTAGTACAAGCACACTTGGCTAGTTTAGATGTATTCAAGTCTCCAGGGCCAGATGAACTACATCCCAGAGTATTAAAAGAACTGGCAGAGGTGATTTCAGAACCACTGGCAGTAATCTTTGAGAATTCTTGGAAAACAGGTGAAGTCCCAGCAGACTGGAGGAGGGCAAATGTTGTCCCTATTTTCAAAAAGGGGAAAAGAGAGGACCCAAACAATTACCGCCCAGTCAGCCTGACATCAATACCAGGAAAGATTCTAGAGCAGATCATTAAGCAAACGGTCTGTGAGCACCTAGAAAGGAACGCTGTGATCACTAAAAGTCAGCATGGGTTTCTGAAAAATAAGTCATGTCAGACTAATCTGATCTCATTTTTTGACAGAATTACAAGCCTGGTAGACGAAGGGAACACTGTAGATGTAGCCTATCTTGATTTCAGCAAGGCCTTTGACAAGGTGCCCCATGATATTCTTGTAAAGAAGCTGGTAAAATGCGGGCTAGACAATGCTACCATTCATTGGATTTGTAACTGGCTGACTGACCGAACCCAAAGGGTGCTCATCAATGGCTCCTCTTCATCCTGGAGAGAAGTGACTAGTGGGGTGCCACAGGGTTCTGTCTTGGGCCCAGTCTTATTCAACATCTTTATCAATGACTTGGATGATGGGCTTGAGGGCATCCTGATCAAGTTTGCAGATGACACCAAATTGGGAGGGGTGGCTAATACCCCAGAGGACAGGATCACACTTCAAAATGACCTTAACAGATTAGAGAACTGGGCCAAGGCAAACAGGATGAATTTTAACAGGGAGAAATGTAAAGTACTACACTTGGGCAAAAAAAATGAAAGGCACAAATACAGGATGGGTGATACCTGGCTTGAGAGCAGTACAAGTGAAAAGGATCTAGGAGTCTTGGTAGACCACAAACTTGACATGAGTCAACAGTGTGATGCAGCAGCTAAAAAAGCCAATGCAATTCTGGGCTGCATCAATAGGAGTATAGCATCTAGATCAAGGGAAGTAATAGTACCACTGTATTCCGCTCTGGTCAGACCTCACCTGGAATACTGTGTCCAGTTCTGGGCACCACAGTTCAAGAAGGATATTGACAAGCTGGAACGTGTCCAGAGGAGGGCAACCAAAATGGTCAAAGGCCTGGAAACGATGCCTTATGAGGAACGGCTTAGGGAGCTGGGTATGTTTAGCCTGGAGAAGAGAAGGTTAAGGGGTGATATGATAGCCATGTTCAAATATATAAAAGGATGTCATATAGAGGAGGGAGAAAGGTTGTTTTCTGCTGCTCCAGAGAAGCGGACACGGAGCAATGGATTCAAACTACAAGAAAGAAGATTCCACCTAAACATTAGGAAGAATTTCTTGACAGTAAGAGCTGTTCGACAGTGGAATTTGCTGCCAAGGAGTGTGGTGGAGTCTCCTTCTTTGGAGGTCTTTAAGCAGAGGCTTGACAGCCACCTGTCAGGAATGCTTTGATGGTGTTTCCTGCTTGGCAGGGGGTTGGACTGGATGGCCCTTGTGGTCTCTTCCAACTCTATGATTCTATGATTCTATGATTCTATGACTTCTAAGGTCCCATCCACAATGTGGTCATATAAAAAGGCTTGGTCAGACTTCAATAAATTTAGAAATAAATCTGTTGGGGCTGGGCCTCTGGTTTCCCCCACTAGGGACGATGTACTGGAATATTTGGTGCACTTGAGGGGGCTTGGGCGGGCTCCTAAGACGCTGGACATCCAGGTGGCAGCGATATCCTTCTTTTGCAAAGCGGCTTACTCTACTGACCCCTGTGCCGACTTTCTTGTGCGATCAGCGATGGAAGGATGGCGCAGGTCGCACCCTCCGACCATTGACAAAAGGCGACCAGTAACATTTGAAATATTAAGCTAGATCTACAAACAGCTAGCATCAATTTGCTGGTCCAAATTCAAAAAATGACTCTTTAAGGCTGCATACGCCATAGCATTCTTTGGGGCACTAAGGATAGGTGAAGTAGTCTGCGAGGGCTCCTTTGGTGGGGCCCCCCGGGGCATATTGCTGGGGGATATCACGCTAACTCCATCTCTCCTGATGATAAACATTCGTTGCTCCAAAACGGACCAAAAAGGGAAGGGAGCCATTATCCGCTTAGAGGCTACTGGGAATATAGGCCCCTGTGCAGTAAAGGACACCAGGCGGTTCCTCGAGGTTAGGCCAGCAAACCCTGGGCTGGTTCAAGGCTCACGCGCCATCAGTTCACAAGGGTAATGCGGAAAGCCCTTTCCGCATGTGGATTCCGTCCCGACGAGTTTGCGGCCCATTCTTTCCGTATCGGGGCGGCCACCACTGCCGTGCACCAAGGGTTGTCAGCCAACAGGGTGATGGAACTTAAGCAATGGAAATCCAGTGCTTACAAGGGGTACGTAAGGGCTACCCAGTAACACACCGCATGGACGCTGACCCGTTTTTATCATCCTCCTTTCTTTCAGGAAGCCGCAAGCCACGCATTTGGATATGCGGTCACAGCATAGTACATTGGGCCCGTGTGCAGGCAGCGGAAACGGGTCTGGGGTGCAGCCTGGGTCTTCAACATTTAATCGAAGTGTCCTGGATTTTGCGGAGGGGAATGCGTTGGGACGAGCTTATTCCTGCAATAGAAGCAAGGGCTTCATGGTCGGCTCCCCCCGACGCTGTGGTCATTCAACTAGGGGAGAATGATTTGGCTTACAGAAATGCAGTGGATTTGAGATGGAAGATTTTTGCGGACTGTGAAAGATTAATGTCCATGTTTCCGAACTTGACCCTGATATGGTCTTCCCTTTTACAGAGGCGCTCTTGGCGCTATGGACATTGCCCCACCGCCTTAAACAAATCAAGGCGGCTACTAGATGCTGCTGTGGCTCGCAGAATTATGCTACTAGATGGTCAGGTCATCAGACACCCCAACATAATATGAACTGAGGCTTCCCTTTACCGCGACGATGGCGTGCATCTTTCAGAGATGGGAAATGATGCTTGGCTAGAGGATATTATTCAGGGAATTAGGTCTTGGTTGCGGGTGTGAGGGTATTGGCGGTGAGCCCCCCCATCGGGGGGGGGGGCTCATGTGGCATTTAGGCATTGGAAGAATTCGTCCTAGAACTGAGGAGGGGAGGTAGCGCCATCACCTGCCCCTATCTTGAAGGGTATTCCGGTAAACGGATTCCAGGGGCGTGGCCATGTCCGACGCCTAGGGAGGTTAGGGCCCAAGGCACGCCCCAACGGTGATCACAGGGGGAGTTCCATTAGATGTACATCAATGGGGCTACTCACTGGGGATTAACCCTTCCCAGACTTCCAACCCAAGGGTTGGGGTCGGATATAGCCTGTTAGGGTCCAATGCCTAAGCCAATACCGCTCTACATCCGTAACCAATAAAGTTGTGGCCTTCACGCCCATTAAAATTCATATAATGTTTCTGTGTCTTTACTTCAAGGGGAGGGAGGGACATAGCCATGCAAGCCCCCACCTCCGTATCAACAGGAGGTGGCTTTGCATGCGTCACGATCGACCCGCCTGCTGGGCTGGGAATCAGCCCGATGCGTCAGAGGGCTTTCCCGCCCGCATCATCTTCAGGCCGACCAATCAGGTCGGTCTGGGGGTGTGTCCTGCTGCCGTTTAAGCAGGGAGCGGGCGGGAAATCCTCCCTTCTTTGCCCCGCTTCCCAGCTGTTAGGTTCACCCACCATCCCGCCCTTACACTTAGTCCCTTGACCTTGCTATGGACTTCAGTTGGTTGCCTTGGTTGGCCGAGGAGCCTGGTAGTTCTTTTTCCTGCTTGGAATAGCCATTCGGGTTTTTTCACCTACCTCATAGCAAATCGTCACAACTTTGGTTTGGCGGTTAGGCATTGGAAGAATTCGTCCTAGAACTGAGGAGGGGAGGTAGCGCCATCACCTGCCTCTATCTTGAAGGGTATTCCGGTAAACGGATTCCAGGGGGCGTGGCCATGTCCGACGCCTAGGGAGGTTAGGGCCCAAGGCACGCCCCAACGGTGATCACAGGGGGAGTTCCATTAGATGTACATCAATGGGGCTACTCACTGGGGATTAACCCTTCCCAGACTTCCAACACACGGGTTGGGGTCGGATATAGCCTGTTAGGGTCCAATGCCTAAGCCAATACCGCTCTTCATCCGTAACCAATAAAGTTGTGGCCTTCACGCCCATTAAAATTCATATAATGTGTCCGTGTCTTTACTTCAAGGGGAGGGAGGGACATAGCCATGCAAGCACTCAGCTCAGCTTGGCCTTTGCATGGTTGACTGAGCGCACTCCTGCTGTTCAGACAATGTGTCGAAAAAAGTTATGGTCGAATATAGTAATTCTCAACACGCAAGATTACCTTTTTGAAATCAACAGACAATTAAAGAACACTGCATTTTATAAACCACTGAGCAAAGATCCCACCGAGGACGTATCACACGTAACACGCATGGTGTTATCGGAAGGCATTACGTTTAACTACATTGATTCAAAAACTGCGAGTTTTCTTCTTAATCAACATCCACGCACCCCTGTCTTCTATACATTACCAAAAATTCATAAATCATTAGAGACACCTCCAGGAAGACCCATTGTATTGTGCAATGACTCTCTTCTCGAACCTCTTTGCCAATATATGGAACAGTATCTCCATCCATTCACTAGCAACACTCCCTCCTATGTCCAGGACACTAAAGCATTTATAAGATCTGTTGAGAATGTTATTATACCAGAAGCAGCCTGCTTAGTAATGTTGGACGTGGAGTCCTTGTACACCAATGTTCCATTATCTGAGGTAAGACAAATTATAGAAGAACTATTGAATACCAGACCTATTCAGGAACCACCGACTCACTTCCTTATGGACATACTGGACATTATATTGGACCATAACTTTTTTCGACACTTGGATCAATTCTACTTACAAGTAAAAGGGGTAGCCATGGGATCGGCCTGCGCACCGTCTATTGCAAACATCTATATGATCAACTTTGAAAAAAATTACATTCTGAATGACTTTAACCCATATAGACCAAAAATACTTCAATATCTTCACTATATAGATGACCTATTTATGATATTAGAAGATCCACAAACGGCCTTGGACTTCCTTCAATGGATTAACAATACAAGATTCACATATTCACCTTTCTGGCCATATAAACCAGGACAGAATCAATTTCTTGGACACCATTGTATTTAGAGACCATCAACAGCAACTAAAGTCTCCACTAATTCAGCTAGGGATATCATCCCAGGTGCACACCTGTCTTCTAGGATCCGGAATAGGATCCTAAATGAAAAATTTGTGGATATTGTTAAACTAATTGCCCCTGATGAGGACCCTCAGGTCAAGGACAAAGCAGGGGCCTCAATGAGGAAGAAATCCAGTAAAAGTGGCCTTTGGCTGGATGCATTTCAAGTTTTTGCAGGTGTAGTTTCCGCACCGTACCCCAAGAGGAGTCTCCATCTTTGGAATTACTTATCCATAGTGCGGATGGCATATACAATGGCTGGGAAGGCAGCAGCAATCGCTTACTATTGAAACTTTCGGCGTAGGGCCTCCAGAGTCCATACAGCCCGTTGGGATCGTAAAGATCTAGATGTATGGTCTATGTTGCGCCACATATTGAGACTAAGTCCTCAGAATTTGGGGTGCCTAAATTTGAACCTAAGAAGGCTGCAAAAAGAGTGTATTACTGCTGGAAGTATAACAAGGGATCTTGTCAGAGGCAGGCTTGCAAATACGCCCATTCCTGTGAGAAAGGTAGTGGGAATCACCCAGCTGTATCCTGTGGTGTGAAGCGGCCCTTTCGTGGCCAGAGAAAAGGAGCAAAGCAGGAGCCTAAGTCGGCCTCCCCTCAGCCCAGTGATGCTAAATAAAGGATTGTTTACTTTGGCTCATACTCCCATTAAATTAATTCATCTGAGGAAATGGTTGGCGAATTATCCTAACTGGTTAACAGCAGAGTATATTTGGAAAGGGTTTTCTGAAGGCTTTCGCATCCCAGTGGCGTTCCCTCCTACATCGGTAGTAGTTAAAAATCAAAAGTCAGTGAGGGATTTACCAGAAGTGGCCAGGCGTAAAATAGGGAAGGAGCTCGCATTGGGCAGGATTGCAGGCCCATTCCATACCCTTCCATATCCTGACCTCCATCTTTCCCCGTTGGGGTGGTGTCCAAAAAGGCCCCTGGGGAATTTCATAGAATCATAGAATCATAGAGTTGGAAGAGACCACAAGGGCCATCCAGTCCAACCCCCTGCCAAGCAGGAAACACTATCAAAGCTTTCCTGACAGGTGGCTGTCAAGCCTCTGCTTAAAGACCTCCAAAGAAGGAGGCTTCCAGATTGACCGCCCTGCTGGCAGGATGCAGGATTCCTTGGCTGAGGGAACCTGGTGCTTTTTCATAGAATCATAGAATCATAGAATCATAGAATCATAGAATCATAGAATCATAGAGTTGGAAGAGACCACAAGGGCCATCCAGTCCAACCCCCTGCCAAGCAGGAAACACCATCAAAGCATTCCTGACAGGTGGCTGTCAAGCCTCTGCTTAAAGACCTCCAAAGAAGGAGACTCCACCACACTCCTTGGCAGCAAATTCCACTGTCGAACAGCTCTTACTGTCAAGAAATTCTTCCTAATGTTTAGGTGGAATCTTCTTTCTTGTAGTTTGAATCCATTGCTCCGTGTCCGCTTCTCTGGAGCAGCAGAAAACAACCTTTCTCCCTCCTCTATATGACATCCTTTTATATATTTGAACATGGCTATCATATCACCCCTTAACCTTCTCTTCTCCAGGCTAAACATACCCAGCTCCCTAAGCCGTTCCTCATAAGGCATCGTTTCCAGGCCTTTGACCATTTTGGTTGCCCTCCTCTGGACACGTTCCAGCTTGTCAATATCCTTCTTGAACTGTGGTGCCCAGAACTGGACACAGTATTCCAGGTGAGGTCTGACCAGAGCGGAATACAGTGGTACTATTACTTCCCTTGATCTAGATGCTATACTCCTATTGATGCAGCCCAGAATTGCATTGGCTTTTTTAGCTGCTGCATCACACTGTTGACTCATGTCAAGTTTGTGGTCTACCAAGACTCCTAGATCCTTTTCACTTGTACTGCTCTCAAGCCAGGTATCACCCATCCTGTATTTGTGCTTTTCATTTTTTTTGCCCAAGTGTAGTACTTTACATTTCTCCCTGTTAAAATTCATCCTGTTTGCCTTGGCCCAGTTCTCTAATCTGCTAAGGTCATTTTGAAGTGTGATCCTGTCCTCTGGGGTATTAGCCACCCCTCCCAATTTGGTGTCATCTGCAAACTTGATCAGGATGCCCTCAAGCCCATCATCCAAGTCATTGATAAAGATGTTGAATAAGACTGGGCCCAAGACAGAACCCTGTGGCACCCCACTAGTCACTTCTCTCCAGGATGAAGAGGAGCCATTGATGAGCACCCTTTGGGTTCGGTCAGTCAGCCAGTTACAAATCCAATGAATGGTAGCATTGTCTAGCCCGCATTTTACCAGCTTCTTTACAAGAATATCATGGGGCACCTTGTCAAAGGCCTTGCTGAAATCAAGATAGACTACATCCACAGTGTTCCCTTCGTCTACCAGGCTTGTAATTCTGTCAAAAAATGAGATCAGATTAGTCTGACATGACTTATTTTTCAGAAACCCATGCTGACTTTTAGTGATCACAGCGTTCCTTTCTAGGTGCTCACAGACCGTTTGCTTAATGATCTGCTCTAGAATCTTTCCTGGTATTGATGTCAGGCTGACTGGGCGGTAATTGTTTGGGTCCTCTCTTTTCCCCTTTTTGAAAATAGGGACAACATTTGCCCTCCTCCAGTCTGCTGGGACTTCACCTGTTTTCCAAGAATTCTCAAAGATTACTGCCAGTGGTTCTGAAATCACCTCTGCCAGTTCTTTTAATACTCTGGGATGTAGTTCATCTGGCCCTGGAGACTTGAATACATCTAAACTAGCCAAGTGTGCTTGTACTACCTCCTTACTTATTCTGGGCTGTGTTTCCCCTGCTGAATCATCTGCTCCATATTCTTCAGGTCGGGCATTGTTTTCTTTTTTGGAGAAGACTGAGGCAAAGAAGGTATTGAGGAGTTCTGCCCTTTCTGCGTCCCCTGTTCGCATTTCACCTTCTTCTCCTCTAAGTAACCCCACTGTTTCCTTGTTCTTCCTTTTGCTACGGACATACCCATAAAAACTCTTTTTATTGCTTTTAACCTCTCTAGCAAGCCTGAGTTCATTCTGTGCTTTAGCTTTTCTGACTTTGTCTCTACATGTGCTGGCTATTTGTTTGAATTCCTCTCTGGTGGTTTCCCCCTTTTTCCATTTCTTGTACATATCCCTTTTAAATCTTAACTCAGTTAAAAGTTCATTAGATAGCCACCCTGGCTTCTTTAGGCACCTTCCATGTTTTCGTCTCATTGGTACTGCTTGAAGTTGTGCTTTTAATATCTCCCCTTTAACAAACTCCCATCCATCATGAACTCCCTTCCCTTTTAGTATTACTGACCATGGGATCACACCCAGCATTTCCCTAAGTTTTCTGAAGTCGGCTTTCTTAAAGTCTAGAATTTGAGTCTTAGTATGCTTGGTTGCTCCTTTCTGATGTATAATAAACTCCAGAAGAGCATGATCACTCCCACCTAATGATCCTACCACTTCTACCCCACTAACCACGTCATCACTATTTGTTAGGACCAGATCTAAAATGGCTGATCCTCTTGTTGCTTCTCCCACTTTCTGGACAATGAAATTGTCTGCAAGGCCAGTGAGGAATCTGTTCGACCTTATGCTCTTGGCTGAGTTTGACATCCAACAAATATCAGGATAGTTGAAATCCCCCATTACTACTATCTCATTTCCTTTTGAATGCTTGGTCATCTGTTCCAGGAAGGCATCATCTATGTCCTCAGTTTGGCTTGGGGATCTATAGTAAACTCCCACCATGAGATCACTGTTATTTTTCTCTCCCTTAATTTTGACCCAGATACTCTCAATTTGGCTTTGAAGTTTTAAATCATGGATCTCTTCACAGGTATACACATCCCTGACATATAACGCCACTCCTCCTCCTTTCCTGTTTGGTCTATTTCTCTTAAATAGATTGTATCCCTCTATTACTACATTCCAATCATGAGACTCATCCCACCAGGTTTCAGTGATGCCTATTATGTCGTATTTAGTTTGCTGTACCAAGAGCTCAAGTTCATCTTGTTTATTTCCCATGCTCTGTGCATTTGTATACAGACATTGAAAACCATTGATCATTCCCCCTAGTCTCCTACTTAAGGATTTTTTCCTCCCACCACTAGGTCTGTGCACTGTTTGCTCCATTTGGTCCTTGACTTTTGGATGATCATCTTCAGCATTTGATAGACTCTTACCTTCAGGACCACTGTCTCCCTCCCCCACATAAGTCAGTTTAAAGCCCTCCTGATGAGGTTTTTGAGATTGTTGGCAAAAACATTCCTCCCAACCCTTGTGAGGTGCAGCCCATCACTTGCCAGAAGTCCATCTTCAAGAAACTGCAGACCGTGATCTAAGAAACCAAACCGTTCCTGCCGGCACCATTTGCGAAGCCAGTTGTTCACTTCTCCTATTTTCCTCTCTCTTCCTGGGCCACGGCGTTCAACTGGGAGGACAGATGAGATGACAATTTGTGCATTTAATTGCTTCAGCTTCCTGCCCAGAGCCTCATAATCACTTTTGATCTTCTGGAGGCTATGGCTTGCGGTGTCATTGGTTCCCACATGGACTAAAAGGAAGGGGTTTTTATCCGTGGGTTTAATTATTCCTTGCAGCCGTTCTGTAACATCATGGATCTTGGCCCCGGGGAGACAGCATACCTCTCGAGACATCTTGTCAGGCCCACAGATCACTGCTTCCGTACCCCTCAGTAGTGAATCCCCTATCACTACTACACGCCTCCTCTTAGGCTTGGTCGGGATTCTTACATGTGCTGTCCCTTCCAAGGTCGCCTGCACATTCCCAGAGGACTGACTATGTTGCTCGTCTTCATATACCTCATCAACTGTGATGAGGGAGAGATCTTCCAATGGAGTCTGTTCTTCATCTTTCAGATTTGAGAGCACTTCAAATCGATTTTGTAGTTCTAAACACTCAGAGCGATCCCTGGGCATTCTACTTCTGTGAGTCACATTCCTCCATACATCTGGCTCCTGAGTTGGGTGTGCTGGTCCCAAGGGATATCCGATAGGCGAGGTCTAGTCCAGTCCAAGGTCAGTCCAAGCCAGAAGTCACGAAGCCGAAGTCACGAAGCCGAGGTCAGGAAGCCGAGGTCAGGAAGCCGAAGTAACAAAGCTGAGGTCAGGAAGCCGAGGTCAGGAAGCCGAGGTCAGGAAGCCGAGGTAACCAAGCTGAGGTCAGGAACGCAGGAACCAGGAACAGGAACTAGGCAGCACCGATGTTGCTCCTGCAACTTGGGTCTGGGACTGGCTGGCTTTTATCTGCCCCGAGGCAAAGGGCGGCTCCGATCCTCAGGTGCCTCGCCTCTCCTGGCTTGGAGGCGAGCACTCCTCCTGCGGGAACTTAGTTCCCTTCGCCTCTCTGCCCTTAGCCTTTGCAGCTCAGGAGAAGCTGGAGGGTTACCGGACCCAGAGGCAACCTCAGCTTCCCCTGACTGGGTGGGGAGTGGAGCACCTGCAGGCAATAAGTCCTCCATCCCATTAGAAGCCAGATCAACCTCAGCCGATGCCTGCACCTGAGGATCCAGCACAGGTGAGTCCCCTTGAGACTCAGGCCCCAGCCCTGGCTCTGCTGGTTCTGGAGGCAGTGAATCATGTGCAGGCTGGGATCCCTCAGGTTCAGCGTCTGAGTCTGACTCCCAGGTCATCACACCATCCCCCCTCCCAGGCCCCCCCCCTCAACCGAGGGGCCGGACCAGGCTTGCTGGGGTAAGTCGCATGGAAATCACGGAGGCAGACAGGCGCGTGGACGTTCTCCGCTGGTTCCCACGACCGATCCTCGGGCCCATACCCCTTCCAGTCGATGAGGTATTGGAGCTTCCCCCTGCGGTATCGGGAGTCAAGAATGTGCTCCACCTCATACTCGGGCTCCCCCTGAACCAAAACTGGCTGCGGTCGTGGATGGTCTGGGTGGAACTCGTCGGCCGGGGCGACCGGACTGAGTAGGGACCGGTGGAATACCGGGTGGACCTTCAGGGTCGCGGGTAACCGGAGACGGAAGGCCACAGGTGAGACCCGGTCCACGATCGGAAATGGGCCGGTGAAGCGGGCATCCAGCTTCCGTGAAGGCCGAGAGGGGTGCAGGTGGCGGGTGGAGAGCCATACCAGGTCTCCGACATGGAGTTCCGGCCCCTCCTGACGGTGACGGTCGGCCTGGGCCTTATACGCGTCCTTGGCCTGGCTCAGTTGCTCCGTCAGAAGCTGCTGCTGTGACTGGAGCTCTTGTAGCCAGTCTGTCACTGCGGGAACTGCGGATGCCGGCAGTACGCTTGGAAACAACCGCGGGTGGTACCCATAGTTTGCCTGGAACGGGGTCTGTTGGGTGGAAGCGTGCACTGCGTTGTTATATGCGAACTCGGCCAACGCCAGGTGGTCGACCCAATCGTCCTGGTGGAAGCTGCAGTAGCACCGGAGGTACTGTTCCAACACCGCGTTTGCCCGTTCGGTCTGTCCATCCGTCTGTGGATGGTAGGCCGAAGATAGGCAGACCTCCGTCCCGAGAGCCTGATGTAGAGCGCGCCAGAACCGGGAGGTGAACTGGGCACCACGATCGGAGATCAAACGTTCCGATAGGCCATGTAAGCGGAAGACGTTTTGTAGGTACAGTTGCGCCATCTCCTTGGCTGAGGGTACAGACGGGCACGGGGCGCAGTGCACCATTTTAGTGAAGTGGTCTGTGAATACCAGGAGGCAGGTACACTGACGGGATGGGGGTAGGTCTACCACGAAATCCAATGAAACCGTGTGCCACGGACGAGGGGGAACTGGCAGTGGCTGTAGCAGTCCCGCAGGTCTCCCGGTCGATCCCTTGGCTCGCCGGCAGACCTCGCACCCCCCAATGTACCGTGCCACGTCGGCCTTCAAGCGGGGCCACCAGAACTCCCGGCTGACCAGGTGGGTGGTCCGATACCTCCCGAAGTGGCCAGCTGCCGGGGCGTCGTGTGACATTCGGAGTACCTCGGCCCGCAAAGGCCCTGGTGGGATGTACAACCGACCACGGTGCATCAGCAGACCCTGGTGCACAACCAGTTCTGGGTATCGAGGGCACGATCCACTGGCCAATTCCTGGATCCGTTCCTGAGCCCACGCGTCGACCCGTTGCTGCCTCCGCACTCGGTCCCGCAGCGACTCAGTCTCATGAACAGCCAGGAAGGCCGCTGGTGGGATGATCGTTGTGGGGGCCGCCTGCTGCACCGTCTCTGCAATGTCCTCTGGTTTCCGGGACAGCGCATCCGCCTTCTGGTTTTGGGAGCTGGGGATGTAGCGGATCCGGAACTGGAACCGGGAGAAGAACAGTGCCCACCGGATCTGCCGCTGGTTCAGCCTGCGGGTGGTCTGGAGGTACTCCAGATTCCGGTGGTCGGTTCTCACTTCCACTGGGTGTCGTGCCCCCTCAAGATGATGGCGCCAGACTTCAAAGGCCACCTTGATGGCCAGTAGTTCCCGCTCCCACACAGTATAGTTACGCTCCGCCGGAAGGAGCTGCCGGGAGTAGTAGGCGCAGGGTAACAGTGGCGCATCAGGTCCGTGTTGCTGGGACAAGACGGCACCGAGAGCCGTACTGGAGGCGTCAGTCTCCACCACGAAGGGACGAGAGGGATCAGGATGCTGCAAAATTGGCGCCTTCTGGAAACAGGCTTTCAATCCCTGGAATGCCACCTCAGCCTCCTCATCCCAGGCGAAGGGCGTCTTGGGGCGCAGCAGTCGGGTCAACGGGGTGGTGCGATGAGCATAGTCCACAATGAATGTCCGGTAATAGTTGGCGAACCCCAAAAACCGCTGTAGGTCCTTGCGGTTCCGCGGCGCCGCCCACTCTCGAACCGCAGACACCTTCCCGGGGTCCATCTGTACACCGTCAGGGGAGAGTCGGTGTCCGAGGAAGTCCACTGACCGCTGGTGGAACTCGCACTTGCTGAGCTTAGCGTACAGGCGGTGCTCCCGCAAGCGCTGCAACACGGTCCGGACATGACTCTCGTGGCGAGCTGGGTCACGGGAATAAATCAGAATGTCATCGAGGTACACCACCACATACTTGTCAAGCAAGTCCTGGAACACGTGGTTGATGTACCGTTGGAACACGGCGGGCGCGTTGCATAGTCCGAACGGCATGACCAGGTACTCGAACTGCCCATAACGGGTCCCGAATGCGGTCTTCCACTCATCCCCGGCACGGATCCGAATCAAGTTGTAAGCCCCCCGGAGGTCCAGTTTGGTGAACATCTGCGCCCCTTGCACCCGCTCCAGCAACTCTGCAATTAGGGGCAAGGGATACCGGTCTGGGATGGTGATCTTATTCAGGGCTCGGTAATCATGGCAGAGGCGAAGCTCCCCACACTTCTTCTTAACGAAGAGTACTGGAGCGGCGGTGGGAGAGGTAGAGGGCCTAATGAACCCCCGCTCCAGGTTCTTGTGAAGGAAGTCCTGTAAGGCTTCACGCTCTGGCTCCGAAAGAGAGTATAGGCGACTCACAGGCAGGGGCGCCCCAGGCTGGAGGTCTATGCCGCAGTCAAAAGACCGATGAGGAGGCAGCCGGTCTGCCCCCTGTTCCTCGAACACGTCTACGTAGTCCCGGTACACGGCGGGGAGCGTTGACGCAGCCTCCCCCATGGAGGCGGCCGAAAGCATCTCGGACTGAGCAATCGAACCCGAGTCTGGGAAGCGTACAGTTCGATTGACCCAATCGATCTGAACATTGTGAGACTCCAGCCAGTCCATCCCCAGCACCAGGGGAAACCGGGGCATGGTGGCAATGTCCAGGGTACGCACCTCCCGGTGCTGCTGGTGGCACAGGACCAAGGGCTGGGTCTCCCGAGTAACGGCGCCTGACCGCAAGAGCCGTCCGTCGATTGCCTCCACCTGCACCGGTTCTGGCTTGTTCTGGAGCGGCACCCGATGCTGAGCGGCGAAGGCAGAGTCCATATAGGAGCGGGTTGCCCCTGAATCCACCAGAGCGTGGGTGAGAATCCAGGGCCCGCCTGGGGGGTATAGACGCACCGGGATCATGAGGTGTTGCAATTCCACTGGTGAGGGCCCATCATGTGATGCTTGGGACCCCAGATAGCCTGGGCCATTGGCTACTGGGGTTGGCGGTTTCCCTGCGGCTGGCGTTTCTCAGGGCAGGTTCGGGCGTAGTGTCCACTCCCCCCGCAGTAGAGACACAGGTTTCCCTCCCGACGTCGTGTCTTCTCCGAAGGGGAGAGGCGAGGCCGTGCTGCCCCGAGCTGCATCGGCTCCTCCAGTGACTCGGCTCTGGCCGTGGAACTGCTGGGGAGCACTGGAGTCGGGAGCCCAGAGTGCTGGCGGGCCCGGGCCTGGCGCCGGTCCTCCAACCGATCGTCTATCTGTAGACTCCGTTGGATGAGGGCCTCCAGCATGGTGGGGCCATCCAAGGTGGCCAGCTGGTCCAGTATCTCGTCCGAAAGCCCCTCGAGATACTGGTCCCGAAGTGCGGAATCATTCCAGGTCAAGTCCTGCGCCAACAGCCGAAATTCCGTGGCATAGGCGGCCACTGTGGACTTGCCCTGTTTCAACCGCCGAATTGCCCGATTGGCTTGACTCGCCTTCTGAGGGTTGGCGAACGCGGTTTCAAAATGGTTGCAAAACCCCGTATAGTCTGTCAGCAAGGGGGAGTCTTGCCGGAGCAGCGGCAACGCCCACTTGGCCGCCTGGTCCTTCAGCAAGCTGATCAGGAAGTGCACCTTGGTGCGGTCGTCGGGGAAATCCCGGGCTCGCCCCTGAATATACAGTTTGGCCTGGGCGAGAAACATGGGAAAGCTGCCCGGGGACCCATCGAATTTTTCTGGCAGGGCCACTGGGTACTTGCCTGGAGCTGGGGCGCCGGCACCAGGAGCCGGTAAGGCGTCCAAACGCTGCTGAAGCGCCGTAACCGCATTGCTTAGCTGCTGCACTGTGTGGGTCAAGACCTGGTTCTCCTGGGCCAATGCCACCAGCGCAGCCGCCTGGTCAGTCATAATGACCGGTTCCTCCCGAACGCACCCCAACGAAGGGGGAGTGCGGGTGTGGCAGGAGCAAACTGTGCTGGTCCCAAGGGATATCCGATAGGCGAGGTCTAGTCCAGTCCAAGGTCAGTCCAAGCCAGAAGTCACGAAGCCGAAGTCACGAAGCCGAGGTCAGGAAGCCGAGGTCAGGAAGCCGAAGTAACAAAGCTGAGGTCAGGAAGCCGAGGTCAGGAAGCCGAGGTAACCAAGCTGAGGTCAGGAACGCAGGAACCAGGAACAGGAACTAGGCAGCACCGATGTTGCTCCTGCAACTTGGGTCTGGGACTGGCTGGCTTTTATCTGCCCCGAGGCAAAGGGCGGCTCCGATCCTCAGGTGCCTCGCCTCTCCTGGCTTGGAGGCGAGCACTCCTCCTGCGGGAACTTAGTTCCCTTCGCCTCTCTGCCCTTAGCCTTTGCAGCTCAGGAGAAGCTGGAGGGTTACCGGACCCAGAGGCAACCTCAGCTTCCCCTGACTGGGTGGGGAGTGGAGCACCTGCAGGCAATAAGTCCTCCATCCCATTAGAAGCCAGATCAACCTCAGCCGATGCCTGCACCTGAGGATCCAGCACAGGTGAGTCCCCTTGAGACTCAGGCCCCAGCCCTGGCTCTGCTGGTTCTGGAGGCAGTGAATCATGTGCAGGCTGGGATCCCTCAGGTTCAGCGTCTGAGTCTGACTCCCAGGTCATCACATTGGGGAACTGATCTCCTCCTCAGAGATGTGCCCTGTCTCCTGCTTGGTGGAGACAGTGTGCTCTGCTGCATCCAAGAAAAGCTCCAGCTCTTTAATTTTCTGGAGCGTAGATACACGGGCCTGAAGTTGCTGGACCTTGTCTTCGAGTAGGGCAACCAACTTGCAGTTGCTGCAGGTGTAGCTGTCTACAACCTTTGGCAAGAAGGTTGTAGAAGGTTTTTGAAGGGGGGTGACCCACTACAGCGCAGCAGGACCCCGAAGAAACTCCAAACCGAGCGTTTGGGAGACTTGGGATCCAGCTGGCACATTTCACAACTCCCCTCTCCCCGGTAAACCCCCTTTTTGGGGGTGATGAGAGAGAGAGGGTTGGAGACGCGGTGCCTTAGATCGACTGCTGCTTCAAAAGCACAAAGCTGCAAGTCCTGAGGCAGGCGAGCAGTTGATTTTTCCAAGAAAATGATTTAAAAATCGTGAGAAATTTGGACTATGTCAATTTGGACTTAAATTTGGTCACGGAAGGGATCAAAAATAACGAAGGCTGGTCCCTTACCACTGGAAAATCTGACAGCAGCTGCCATTGAACAGGAGCCGTGGTTCTTTATTTACTTTGTTTTTTTTAAAATTATATTTATTAGGTTTCCAACCAACATATCACACAAAAACAAAACACAATAAAACATATCAATATACACTACAAAAAACACAAACACAAACATATATCTTAGTTACCCTTCATCATGCCTTATCATATTTGGGGGACTTCCTCACGCCCCCCCCCCACTGTGCTTCATTGACTATCATCTTTTAGTAATTCCCTCTCATCTTTAAATAGTTTTTCCTTTACATACAATCCTTGTTATCTTATATTGTCTTAACATACTATCATATTTCTATCTTATTTAATCTTAACTTCTATCCTGTAGGGTGTCATTTCTTCCAACTTTTTTCTAACCTTGAATCTTACAATAATTCTTTAAATACAATTTAAATTTATTCCAATCTTGTTCCGTCGTCTCCTCCCTCTGGTCGCGTAGTCTCCGGGTCATTTCAGCGAGTTCCATATAGTCCATCATTTTCATCTGTCAATCTTCCACCGTTGGTAGTTCCTGTATTTTCCAGTTCCTTGCAATCAAAACTCTAGCTGCTGTTGTGGCATACATAAAAAAAGTTTTATCTTCCTTGGTGACCTCTTGGTTCACAATTCCAAGTAAGAAAGCCTCTGGTTTCTTAACAAATGTGCTTTTCAGCACTTTTCTTTATTTACTTTGTAAATTTCTCTGGCATTGTGGCAAAGTCTCCCCCTTAGGCAGGGATAGGGGGGTGAATTACTGGATTTGATGACCCTGT
The DNA here is from genome assembly GCA_034641395.1 of Darevskia armeniaca. Taxonomy (NCBI): domain Eukaryota; kingdom Metazoa; phylum Chordata; class Lepidosauria; order Squamata; family Lacertidae; genus Darevskia; species Darevskia armeniaca. Next base: position 1,376,048 of record JAWWNF010000095.1, on the reverse strand, counting down.
GAAGCATGGGCGTACCCAGGGGGCAGGGGGGGCAGCTGCCCCCCTAGAAGCAAAAATGATCAGCGTCCGTTCAAAGCAAACCTGAACGACCATGGCTTGCCCCCAGGGCCGGCGCGTCCATTTAGGCGAACTAGGCAGTTGCCTAGGGCGCCAAAATGGAGGGGGCGCTGGCCAGCGCAGCGCAGCACCTCTCTCAGCCCCGGCTCCGATCCCTGCTCTGGCGAGCGTCAGAGGCGGGCAGCAGCAGAAGCCTGCTTTTGGGATCAGCGCGCAGCGCGGGGTGGTGGTGGAGGAACTAGTGGGGCTGCTGCTAGTTCCTCCACCACCACCCCGCGCTGCACGCCGATCCCAAAAGCTCCCATCCCATCCCATCCCATGCAAGTGGGTTCTGAAACACCACGTTGCAACTTGGCGAGTACAGTGGTACCTCAGGTTACATACACTTCAGGTTAAGAACTCCTCTAACCCAGAAATAATGCTTCAGGTTAAGAACTTTGCTTCAGGATAAGAACTGTCAGGGTTGCACCAGATGAGCAGGAGTGGTGGCAAGCCCCCCTAGGCGAAGCGGCAACCACGGAAGAGTCCAGAGAAATGGAGGGATTCTTACCTGAAGAAGACTGGTGGCAGCACTCCTCAGAAGAGGAAGAATCAGATAGGGAAGTGGAAACACCTGGACGGGGAGGAAGAAGTCAAGCCAGAATCAGGCCCTTGTGAGGAGAGGAGCCGGCTGACCCCCTCCCCTCCTCCCTTCTCAGCTGTAGAACGTAGAGCTGAGAGACGTAGGGAACAATTAGAGGCAGCTGCAGCTCGTAAGAGGCGTGGTCATGAGCCGGCCACTTAAGGAAGGCCGGCTGCTCCATTCACCAGCACCTGCAACTGCTGTGCTGGAGCACATGGTTGTTCTTGCTCGTCCTGTTTCTGGTTCCTGTGTTCGTGTCTTCGGCTTCCTGACTCCTGGCTTCCTCCTGACCTCGGCTTTGTGACTTTGGCATTCTGACTCTTGGTTTAATCCTGACCTCGGCTTCCTGACTTCTGGCTTGAACTGACTTCGGCTACTCCTGACCCCTGTATGACTGCCTGACTTCGACTGGCTTCTGACCCGGACTGTTTGACCCCGGCTTTATTGGACTCTGACTGCTGCTCTTCAGTGCGCCCCAGGAAATCCACCTCAGTGGCGTGGAACTGGCATTTCTCCAGCTTGACACACAGCTGGTGCTCCTTGAGCATTTGCAGCACCTCCCTGACGTGTCGCTCGTGTTCTTTCTCATTACTAGAAAAGATGAGTATGTCATCTAAAAAGATGACACAGGTTTTGAACAGCAGGGGTCCCAACTGTTGGAGTTGCAAGTGGAAACACGCTGAGGACAATACTGCACATAAGTTTGTGTTGGTGTGTTGTATAAATGCTCTGTCACTGAGCATTCTGGGAACATACGGGGTTAAACAAGCCTCTGTATAAAAGGAAGGGTTTTTTCTTTAAGTGCCCCTCCCTGAAGCTGTTTTGGCTCTGCGAGCATGGCGTTTTACTTTGTACCTTATCTTTGTTTTGAGTAGCTCATGCCTGTATGCTGAGCAGTTGTTTTATGGCTCTCCCGGAGATAAAAGCATGCCTGCTGAATCTCCCGGGTTACTGCTAATAAACACTTATGATTTGGAAGAGCATTCGCAGTCGTCCTGAAGTACTCCTCTGTTCAACTCTCTTGTTGCTTCTCAGCCGTTGTGCAAACTCTGCGAAGAGGCTTGTTGGAGTAAAAGCGTGCATGGAGAGCCTCATTCATTATAATAACATAAACTAATTAAAGTTTATGAACAGTTTGTTTTAATTAAAGGAAAACTAAAGTAACAGAAAGCATACTGCATCTTAAGAAGATTACATAAACATGACCCCATTCAAAAGCCCTCCCGCCAGGGGTACAGGGTAGATGCAAGACACTCCTTTTATACAGCACATCATTATACAATCAGTACAAATGCAGCAACACCTGTTGCACAGCTCCACAGCTGCCAAATCAGATCACAGAGTTACATTCTACCTCTTAAAGGGATATACACCGGTGGAACAGTAATGAACCTTTAAGTAAACAACTCAACATTTCCCCTGCGGTTCATTATTGTGGAACAACATGAAGCATATTTTGCACATGTCTTTCATGTATTTTCTTCGGAAGTGCTTTGGTCAGTGTGTCCGCGATTTGATTGTCACCTGGAACATAATCAAATACAACTGTTTTGTCAGCAATCAAATCCTTTACAAATTGTAAACATAACTTAACACTCTAGTGCGCTGCGTATTAGTCTCTGAACATAGAATAGCCAGTCCACTCTGGGAATCCAGATATACTTTCACTGGGAGTGTTACTTGCATTTGTAAATCTGCAAATAGTTGTAAGTACCATTCCACATTATGAATGGCCTGAATGCATGCGCATAATTCACTCTCTGTCGTGGAAAGACAAACAATTGATTGGCTCTGAGACTTCCATTCAAATGGACACCCATTGTAACAGAAAATTATACCAGATACACCTCTGTAATTATTTTGTTCTACTGCATGAGATGCATCACAAAATATTTCAAAACCTTTGTCAGCAGATGGTGTAAACTGCAACCTGTAATGTTTGGTATGTTTGAGATAAATTACTATTCTTTTAAGAGCATTGAAACATTGTGTGGTAGGCTCTTCTACAAATTTTGCCAGAAAATGAAAAGCATACGTTACATCTGGCCTTGAAATTCTTTGAATGAAATTAAGCTTCCCTATGGCAGAACGATACAAAGTCTTGTTAAGAAATGGCTTATCTTCATCTGTAAAAGTAAACCCACACACCATAGGTGTTTCTTTTCCATTTGCATTTTCTAAACATAACATTTCAACAAGATCATCAATTTTCACAGTTTGATGAATCAGAAAAGAACCATCTTTGCCTTCTTCGATCTGCATGGATAGGTAATTTTTAGCTTTGCCTAATTCTACCACATCAAACTTCTTCTGTAACTGTGACACTATTTGTTTATATTCATGTTTAGTTTTAGTAGATATTAATACGTCATCTACAAACACACATATTTTTGTCACAGAATTTGCACTTTTCTTGATAAACACACAATTATCTGCCTTTCCTTGCGAAAAACCAATATCCAGCAATTCTTTTGCTAATGTTTGATGCCAGTTCCTTCCACTCTGATGTAAACCATAAAGAGATTTATTTAATTTGCATACGAGTCCTTCAGTGGCTTCTACGCCATCAGGAACATGCATAAAAAATTGTCCTTTTAAATCTGCAAATAAATAGGCAGTTTTTATATCTAAATGATAAACAGAATGTCCACGTTGGGATGCATCTTTTAACAAAAGTTTAACAGTTTCATACTTTACACTTGGTGAATAACACAAATCATAATCTTTGCCTGGAATTTGCTGAAAACCCCTAGCTACTAATCTAGCCTTGTACCTTACAACTTCATTCTTGTCATTCATTTTAACTTTATAAACCCATTTTCAATCAATAACTCTCATATCTGGGGTTTGTGGTACAAGAGACCAAGTGTTATGCTCTCTTAAAGAAGCCAGTTCCGATTCCATAGCTTCGAACCAACTTACAGCTTCATGTCTAGGCAAATTTTTAACATCATTGTAGCTTTTTGGCTCAAAAACTGCCTTATTGGCATACACAGTGTTAAACTGTTCTTTTGAAAACCATCTTGGTTCCTGCCTCTTTCTGTTTGAATGTCTCAGTCCAGAAGGAGAGCTAGACCCTTCAGAATCAGTAGAGCTAATTGGACTTCTAGCTTCAGACTTTAAATTATTATTGTCAGACTGAGGACTTTTCTTACGATCAGAAAACTCAAAAGAACTTAACTTCTCCTCAGGTGTCTGTGACTTTAAATTTTCAAATAAATCATCAGACTTAACAGGTTTTTCCTCTTCAGCTTCACTACTATCATCTGCTCCTGCTCCTGCTCCTTCTACTTCCTCCTCCTCCTCCTCCTCCTCCTCCTCAGTATTATCTAGACCATCATTATCTTGAAAAACAGCAACTCAATTCCATTGTACAGTTTCAATCATGCTCCTGGTAATGTGAAATTTGCCAGTTGCTGGGATATAAACTCTGTACACCCCCTGCTGGTAGCTCATGAATTTTCCTTGAACACTGCGCTCATCCAATTTATGTCTAGCAGGATAATGCATAATAACATCTGAACCCCAAATTTGTAGGTATTTCAGATTAGGGCGCTTTTTAAACAACATTTCATAGGGGGTGACATCTAAACCAGAATGAAAACTGTGATTTTTGACATAACAAAAAGCATGAAGAGCTTCAGCCCAATATTGTTTTGCCAGATGAACATCATGCAGATAAGTTTTAACACCTGCCTGCAAATCACGTTGTGCAACTTCCACAAGCCCATTTTGCCAGGGACTGCAGGGGCAAGATAACTCATGAGTAGTCCCCTGCGCTTCCAGGAAATTCTCAAAATCTTTAGAAATAAATTCCCCTCCCCTGTCAGAAAATAGGTTTTTTATAGGTTTGCCAAAATGTGTTTTTACCCAGTTGCAAAAAACTTTGTACTTCTCAAATGCTTGTGACTTTTCAGCAATTGTATAAACCCAGCAATATTTGCTATATTGATCTATCAAAGTGAGCCAGTAATTTGAATGTCCTAAGGAAGAAGGGAGTGGCCCAACTAGATCACAATGCACGCACTCAAACGGTTCAGTTACTTTTCTGTCTGAGCATTTACCCTTGCGTGCAACCTTTATCTTGTTTTTACAGCAGGAAATACATTGCATGAAGTATTTACATGGCTTTAAATTTAGTCCATCAACAATGTTCTTTGTCTTAATCACATCAGTAAAGTTCAGATGGCCTAGAAGTCTATGGGCTTCATGAATACATCCAGAATGTGGTTTTACATTTTTCAACCCCTGTCTTGGCTGCATGACTCTGCATTTTAGAGGTGGTTGTGAGTATTTTCGGAAATACAGTCTATATAAACCCCCAGACTCCTGGGCATATAATACACGTTCATTCCCTTTGAAAAACTCACATATTGACTCAGTGAAACTCACAGTTATTCCTTGACGAGCAAAGCAACTTACTGATAATAAGTTTTCCACTGACGGGCAGTAAGTGCAATTTGCTATCGTTATGTTTAAGGAGTCAAGTTTAATAGTACCTTTGCCAAGTGACTGCATGACTTCAGAATTAGCTAAGTGAGCATTGCCAAGCTCCTCTTCAAAAGAAATAAACAGGCTGCGGTCGTTGCACAGGTGGGAAGTGGCTCTTGAGTTGATAATAAAAAAATTGGACTTTTAAGTCTTTTATGACCTGTTGTCCGAGCATGGAAAGCTCGCGGCCCGTGTCCCTCTGTATGATACGCTGCTGACTGCTGGGCTGGTGCACGTGATTGATGACGTGGAACAGACCTGGGAGCATTTTGCTTCCTTTTAGCTCTGCATTGGCGTGCGAAATGCCCCTGCTTATTGCAAATCCAGCACCGCTTAGCAGTTTTAAACGCAGCTGTATCACTACAAGCTTGCATACGGCCCTATTTAATATCTGGGAGAAATACAAAAAGCTATTAGAGCCGAAGACCCCACGTTGGATCTCTCCCATAGAGTCCAAGGCGGTTAAGAGGAAAAATATGAAAAATAACTGGATGACATATAATGACATAATAATTGAAGATAAGGGGGAGATCAAATTGAGAAAATATGAGAAGATAAAAGATCAGTTGGGGGCAGGCTCGATTATCATCAGCTGTATGGAACATTCCAACAAGACAAAAAAAAGGGATTTGACACAAAACCATCAAAGTTGGAGGTAGAAGTGATTAAAAATAAGCATAAGGCAATCTCAAGATCTTACCGTCTTCTGTTAGACTGGGAAGTTGTAGAGGAGGAGGTTAAGTCAACCATGGTTAAATGGGTGCAAAATATAGGTTGTCCCATTATGATGAACGAATGGGAATATCTATGGAGGACGACCATGAAATTTACAACTTCCTATAATATAATTGAGAATATGATGAAGGTCCAACATAGATGGTACTTCACCCCCGCTCGGTTAGCTAAGATGAACAAAGGAGATATAAGTTTATGCTGGAGGTGTGGGGGGGGAGAGGGAGATTTAATGCATATGCTGTGGAACTGTCAGAAAATAAAAGTATTTTGGGGGGCAATTTATGAGGAACTTAAAAAGCTTTTAGGGATAACATTCTCAAAGAAACCGGAATCCTTACTATTAAGTATCATGGATAGAGAAATCCCCAGTAAATCAAGAGATGTTTTTTTGTATGCCACGGCTGCAGCTTGGATTTTAATAGCCATGAGATGGAAAGAATCTGAACCACCGACTATTGCAGAGTGGCAGTACAAACTACAGGAAATGGCTGAAATGGCACAATTAACTAATAATTTAAGAGGAGGAACAAGACAAAAATTTGAAAGGAATTGGGCAAGATATGCAGAATATGTTGAAAAATACAGCAAGGGTCAGATTGGTTTGCCAGCTTTTAAGTAAGTCCGGATAAAAAAGAAGTATAAAACGGGGACAAAATGGGATGCCAATCGATACAGTAGTGTGTTATGAATCGATAGGAAGATATGTAATTGAGTTGATGTACGCTCAGGGGTAAGATCGGAATATGCAATGGGGAAAGACAGGAAGTCGGGAGGGAAGGGAGGGGGAAAGGGAGAAGGGTGGGGGAATTTAGTGAATGTACATATTAGAAATTAATGCAAAATGCCTTTTCTGTCAATAATTCCTGTATACGTTGGTTTTGTACTGGTTATAAATAATCCCGACTTGAGGCAAAGTAAACAACAAAGGAAAATTAATAGTAAGGAGAGGACAAATGGAAGCAGACACAGGAAGGTATAAATGATTTATCAGTTTATTGGTAAATTAATTTCGGTATACATGTTGTGATTCTCGGCATACCTCTCACTCAGGCTTGTTTACAGATAGCTAGACAAAGAAGAAGAGGAACGGTGTACAGGTGTACAGGTTCTGAAGAGAGTATTTGGTTTACAGCAATGGTTGTACAGTTCTGTGATATAAATTACTGTATATTTAATTGCATTTGTAATAATAAAAAATTTTTTTTAAAAAAAGCTTGCATACGGCGTTCCTCATTAGTTCTAGAAATAGGAGTGCTTATCTCACAAGCCTCCCTTCTGTCCAGCTCGCCCATTAATCTTGCCGTTACCCCCTCCACAGTTAATTGTGCCGGTGGGACGGCAGATAACTGGCTAGCTACAGCATCAAAGTCCTTATTAAGAGAACAAAGAATAATAAACACATATTGAATGTCAGATATCACCATGTCTCTTTGAATTAATTCGCCACGTATGGCCTCCAGACGCCTCAAGTGTGCTGCCAAATCACCACCAGGCTGCAACTTCATCTGGTACAGCTGTTGAAAGTTAAGGCAGACGCTGACTCTTTTCTAACATGTACTGCTGCAAGGCAGTTCCACATCTCTTTAGCAGTTCTCTTGTTTCTTATATATACAACTTGCTGGTCGCTGACAGCCAAATTAATCAACGCCCTGGCTTTTGCATCACCTTTCGCAAAAGCATCAGGCACAAGGTCAGGAGGGTTTTCAGTCACGTACTTCCACACATCACGTGAAGTCAAAAGCACCTCCATACGAAAGGACCACAAACTATAGTTCTTGTCTGTCAGCTGCAGGAAGGTTAGGGCTTTCTCAGCCTCTGGAACACGGTCAGCCATCCTGAAACTCTCCCAGACCCACAGGACCATACCAACAGGAGGGGAAAAAACCTCTTAAACTTTTCTCCAAAAACAAAACTGTGCAGACATCAACTCAGTGGCTGGGCCCATAACCAGATGTTGGAGTTTCAAGTGGAAACATGCTGAGGACAATACTGCACATAAGTTTGTTTTAATTAAAGGAAAAATAAAGTAACAGAAAGCATACTGCATCTTAAGAAGATTACATAAACATGACCCCATTCAAAAGCCCTCCCACCAGGGGTACAGGGTAGATGCAAGACACTCCTTTTATACAGCACATCATTATACAATCAGTACAAATGTAGCAACACCTGTTGCACAGCTCCACAGCTGCCAAATCAGATCACAGAGTTACATTCTACCTCTTAAAGGGATATACACCGGTGGAACAGCAATGAACCTTTAAGTAAACAACTCAACACCAACATGTGATGCATGAAGGCCTGGAAAAATTGGCTGCCCGCTTGCAGACCAAAAGGCATAATGAGGTACTCATAAGCCCCCAGTGGGGTGAACATGGTGGTTTCCCACTCATCCCCTTCACGGACTCTGATTAAGTTGTAAGCCCCCCTTAAATCCAGTTTGGTGAACAGCCTGCCTTTACGCACTGTGGCCAGCAGGTCGTCAATCCTGGGCATGAGAAACGTGATGGGCTGAGTCACGGAATTCACATGTCTGAAATCACAGAAAGTGATGTCTGAAATGTCTGAAATGTCCAGAAAGTCTGCGCTCGCTCCCGAGTCAACTAACGCCTGGACCTCAAGGGGGAATCCATTGGGGAACTCCAGGGTGACCCCCAGCATGATCCCTGGCTTGGGCGGGTTGGGTGGGGGATGGCTCACTGCTTCTCCGCCTGGCTGGCTGCCCCCGTGCTTTGCAGCCAGGCGTTGTCGTTTCCCTGCACCGCAGCGTCGGTTCCCTCCTCCCTGGTCACCATGCCCATCATGCCTTGCCACGCCCTCCGCTGTGTGCATGCCTTGGCGAAATGGCCGATCTGGTTACAGAGGAAGCAACGTTTTGCTGCCTTCCCGCCTTGAGCCTCTCTGCTCTTTGGAGGCGCGCTATTTGAAAATTCCCGCGCGCTCGCTCCTCCGATCTCCATGGGCGTCTCCTCCTGAAGCCTTGGCAGATTGCCAGCAGGATTGTCTGGCGCGCTGGGAAAACGAAAGTTGTGCCAACGCTCTCCTTTCGCCTCCCTCTTGTCCTTGCCTCTGATTTCCTATAGCTAGGGCCGCGCACGTCAGGTCGTCCATATTGTCGATTTTTCCCGCCCTCGACAGCGCGTCCTTGACTTCGTCACTCAACCCCAATTTGAACAACGCTTGCATGGGTTCCGATCCGATATCCCAACGTAAACGGTGAACTAGCAGCGCGAAATGCGCCCAATAGGCGTGGACCGTCATAGACCCCTGTCTGAGCAACAGTAGCTGCTGGGCATCAATTTCCTTCTCCACCTCGCTGGTAAACATCGCATCCATGCCATCAAAGAACGCCTTTACGTTTGACAGGGATGCATGCATTCCGGCAAAGAGGGGCCTGACCCAGTCTCTGGCGGAACCCTCTAGATGTGAAATGACAAAAGCCACCCTCTCTGCATCGTTGGCAAAGTCCGTGTCCTGCAGTTTCAGGGCATAACTTATCTCAGTCTTAAACCCCAGATATTCCTGAGGGTTCCCGTTAAATCATCAATGATGATTTAACGTGCTCATCAATGGCTCCTCTTCATCCTGGAGAGAAGTGACTAGTGGGGTGCCACAGGGTTCTGTCTTGGGCCCAGTCTTATTCAACATCTTTATCAATGACTTGGATGATGGGCTTGAGGGCATCCTGATCAAGTTTGCAGATGACACCAAATTGGGAGGGGTGGCTAATACCCCAGAGGACAGGATCACACTTCAAAATGACCTTAACAGATTAGAGAACTGGGCCAAGGCAAACAGGATGTATTTTAACAGTACTAATAACAGTAAAGTACTACACTTGGGCAAAAAAAATGAAAGGCACAAATACAGGATGGGTGATACCTGGCTTGAGAGCAGTACAAGTGAAAAGGATCTAGGAGTCTTGGTAGACCACAAACTTGACATGAGTCAACAGTGTGATGCAGCAGCTAAAAAAGCCAATGCAATTCTGGGCTGCATCAATAGGAGTATAGCATCTAGATCAAGGGAAGTAATAGTACCACTGTATTCCGCTCTGGTCAGACCTCACCTGGAATACTGTGTCCAATTCTGGGCACCACAGTTCAAGAAGGATATTGACAAGCTGGAACGTGTCCAGAGGAGGGCAACCAAAATGGTCAAAGGCCTGGAAACGATGCCTTATGAGGAACGGCTTAGGGAGCTGGGTATGTTTAGCCTGGAGAAGAGAAGGTTAAGGGGTGATATGATAGCCATGTTCAAATATATAAAAGGATGCCATATAGAGGAGGGAGAAAGGTTGTTTTCTGCTGCTCCAGAGAAGCGGACACGGAGCAATGGATTCAAACTACAAGAAAGAAGATTCCAGCTAAACATTAGGAAGAATTTCTTGACAGTAAGAGCTGTTCGACAGTGGAATTTGCTGCCAAGGAGTGTGGTGGAGTCTCCTTCTTTGGAGGTCTTTAAGCAGAAGCTTGACAGCCACCTGTCAGGAATGCTTTGATGGTGTTTCCTGCTTGGCAGGGGGTTGGACTGGATGGCCCTTGTGGTCTCTTCCAACTCTATGATTCTATGATTCTATGATTCTATGATTAAATCTGCTCACCAGAGTAGACATCTTCTTTCCAACAGCAGCCGGCCGCCCCACTCCTCCGTGCAGGCTAGCTTCCTCTAGCTTGGCTTGGGTCTCTCGGAGCACCTGTGCCAGATCTGCAGCCCTCTGCTCCAGGATTGCCACGTTTTGCTCTGCACCTCCTTGCCCAGCCGGAGCTGCTGTTCCCGTTCCTTGCCCTGGGTTGCTCATCTTGCCGTCACTCTCACACCCCTCGCAGAGACTTCAGTGATTCCCGGATTACTGTAAGGGCTCGGGGTTGTCTCCTCGAGAGTAAAGAGCCAGAAACATCCGTTCTTCTAAAGCTAATACCTTTTTACAAACTATGTACATCGGAGCGTTTAAGATTCATGTCCGCTTGAGTCGGTTCCAGAATCCGGGAGCGGCTTTCGCCGGTTCCTCCCCCAACATAGAAGCTTTGGAATTCCAAAGTGTCGCCTCCGTTCCTTACGCTTTCCCCCCTACGCATTTGGGGTGACGGAAGTAGCTGCCTGCTTTGCTTCTCAGACCACTCAGGTGGTGCTGAGGCTCTGTCCGCATCTCTGACCCCCAGCTCCACCGCACTGCCTGGCAGTTCCTGCGCCTCACCACTGGGGCTTTCCTTGCTATCCCCGCTGGACTCCGAGCTGCTTCCCAAGAGAGGCTGCACTTCCCTCCACCCCTCCTTCCCCATTTCAAGAGCCTTGCATGAGGTCAGATCCCTGACAATGACTCTCTCTTTAGAAAAGATACAATAGTTGGAAAGGCCCAAAGGACCCTAAATGACTATTTTGAAATAAACTTAACTACTGCTGTGGAAAAGGGTAATTTGGGACGCAAGCAAAGCAGTGATGAGAGGATTCTTGATACAACAGAATGCAATAAGGAAAAAGGAACAAAATGTAAAAAAAGAGAATATCTTGATGCAACTTAAGGAAAAAGAGAAAAAATTGAGAAGTAATCCGAAAGATCAACAGATTCAAAAGGAAATAAAGGCATTACAGGTTCAATACTCTAAATTAATAAATCAAGAAATTGAATGGAAAATCAAGCTGATGAGACAAAGAACCTTTGAATCTGCAAATAAATGTGGTAAACTGCTTGCATGGCAACTGAAGAAGAGACAAAAACAAAGTACAATTACCAATATCACAGTGGATGACAAGAATATTGAGAACCCGACGGAGATTAGAAAATGCTTTCAGAAATTTTATAAGCAGCTGTACAAGGAGGACATTCAAAACAATGAGAAAATAGAACAGTTCTTGGACAAAAATGGTTTGCACAGGATCCCAGAAGAAAAGAAAATCACACTCAACCTTATGATTACAAGACAAGAAGTCGAGGAGGCGATAGACAAAATGCAACTTGGCAAGGCCCCAGGACCGGATGGACTAACAGCTAAATACTACAAGACTTTAAAGGAGTAAAAGGAGGAGATTCACAACATGGAGCGAAGCAGATAAATTTAAGAGAACATACAAAGAGGAATTAGGTGGGAAACAGCGGGGCGGAGGGTTGGAGAGTTCAGGAAATAGATCAGAAGGAGAGGAAGGATAATTGTTGAAGTTGGAAAGGGAAACATTGTATAGTGCAAATCTTATTGTGAGTGTAATAAATAACTCAAACGTTATTTTAAAACCAATAAAAGTTGGATAACGAAAGCTGTCTAAGTAAAAATCGGATAAATAAATCTACAATGGACCTAAAAACATTAACTTGGAATATTAACGGTTTAAACGAAAAATCTAAAACAAACAAGGTAGGACATATATTGTATAAACAAAAACTTGACCTTATATGCTTACAAGAGACCCATGTCGCGCAACAACACATTAGAATTTTAACACATAGGAAACTGGGGCTAGAGTTTATATCCTCGTACGTAAACAAGAAAAGAGGAGTAATAATATACGCTAAACCGCAATTGGAACCTAAAATGATTTATAAGGATGGAGAGGGCAGAATAGTGATCATAAGAATAAAGATTCAGGGCGAAGATGTTGTAGTCGTTGGAATTTATGCCCCTAATGAAAAGAAGAATGAATTTTATCAAAGGTTGGAAGAAATTCTAATAGACTATGTAGGAGAAAAGATTATATTAATGGGGGACTTGAACGGGGTGGCTGCCCAAGAATGGGATAGATCCCAAAGGGTTTCCAAAAAGAAGCAGATAAAGTTACCAAATAGTTTCTTCTCTTTAACAGAGCTACTAAATATAGAAGATGCATGGAGAAGCCATAACCCATTGAAGAAAGAATTTACATATTTCTCTTTTCCCAACAACACAGCAGGAAAAATAGATGCTACCTGGTTATCAAAAGAACCGATACATAAGATATATAAGACAGATATACAGCCGAAAACGATAGCAGACCATAGTGTGGTGATCGTATGGTTAAAAGATGAAGGAAAACGAGCAATAAGATGGAGACTGAATGAGAAATTATTAACAGATGAAGTAATATTAGGAAAAGCTAAAAGGACATTAAAAGAATATTTTGAACTAAATTTAAAAGACAATATAGACCCCAATGTGGTATGGGACGCAGGGAAAGCGGTTATGAGGGGGTACTTTATACAACAAAATATCATTCAAAAAAAAACAGAAGGAGAAAAAAACGCAGGAGTTGATAGAGGAAATTAGGAAAAAAGAAAAGGAGTTATATAAAAAACCGGAAGACGAAGAGTTAAAAAGGAATATCAAAATCTTACAATCACAATACTCGATGATAATTGGTGAGGAGATCGAATGGGAAATGAAGATTAGGAGACAAAAATATTTTGAACAAGCAAATAAACCAGGGAGACTGCTGGCATGGCAATTAAAGAAAAGAGAAACAGAAAGGATAATTAATAAAATTAAAATAGGTGATGAAATTATAACAAATCCCAAAGAAATACAAAGAAGATTTGTGGAATTTTATAAAGAATTGTACAGGGAAGGAGAAGAAACCCATGAAGAGATTAGAGAATATTTAAAAAAGGCCAACATACAAAAAATTACTAATGACCAAAGAGAAATTTTGAATAGCCCCGTCTCCATGTTCGAAGTTCAAAATGCCATCAAGAATGCCAAGAGCGGAAAATCTCCAGGTCCGGACGGCCTGTCAGCTAATTACTATAAAAAATTAGAGGATTTAGTGGCAAACCACCTTAAAGATATAATGAATAACATACTGTCGGGAGGGCAGATGCCTGAAACATGGAGAGAAAGTTACATAACTTTAATACCTAAGCAGGGAACGGACCATCAAGTCATGGGTAACTTCAGACCAATTTCACTCTTGAATAATGACTATAAATTATTTGCATTTATTCTTGCAGAAAGAACAAAGCGAGTCCTTCAAAAATATATTCATAAAGATCAAGCAGGGTTTATAGTGGGAAGGCAAATTCAAAATAATATCAGAATTATAATAAACCTCCTGGAATATCTAGAAGTTAGAATTGACAAACCAGTTGCCTTCATGGCGGTGGACGCAGAGAAGGCATTTGTTAACATCTCGTGGAAATTTATGTTAAATACGATACAACGAATGGCACTCGGGGATCAATATTACAATGGAGTAAGTGCAATATATAAAAAACAAAAAGCTAAAATTATTATTAACGGGAAAATCTCTCAGGAGTGTGAGGTTAAAAAGGGGACGAGACAGGGCTGCCCACTCTTGCCCTTAATCTTTGTAATGACAATGGAAGTACTTAATAATCAGATACGAAGAGAGGAAAGTATTAAAGGAGTTTGCCTGGGGGATAATAACTACAAGCTAAAGGCCTTCGCATATGACCTCATAATAATGACTGAAGAACCTAAAGAGAGCATGGTAAAAGCCCTAGAGATTATGAAGGATTATAGCAGGGTCTCAGGATTTAAATTGAACCACCATAAAACCAAGTTATTGATTAAAAACGTTACGCTTAGTGACAAGGAACAATTAGAAAAATTGACACAACTTAAAATTCACAACAAGATCAAATACCTGGGCATATGGATAACGGCCAAGAATATCAATTTATATGAAAATAACTATAAAAAATGCTGGGAGGGGATTAAAAAAGATCTATTAATTTGGAATAAATTAAAATTATCATTTCTGGGATGGATTTCGGCAGTGAAATTAAACATATTACCTAAAGTACTTTTCTTATATCAGACAATTCCCATACTAGGAAAAGCAGCAACCATAGATGACTGAAGAAAGGAAATATCAAAATTCATTTGGGAAGGTAAGCGACCAAGGATAAAACATAAAGTTCTTATAGACACGAGAGAAAGGGGAGGATTCGGCCTCCCCGATCTGAAATTATATTACGAGGCCGCGTGTTTGACGTGGCTAAGAGAGTGGTTCTTACTTCGTGATAATGAATTATTAGACTTGGAAGGATTCGACCTCCGATTTGGGTGGCACGCTTATCTTCAGTATGATAAATATGCGGTACATAAGAATTTCACTAATCATATAATCAGAAATGCCCTATTTAATACCTGGGAGAAATATAAAAATCTATTAGAGCCGAAGACTCCAAGCTGGATTTCTCCTCTAGAGGCAAAGGCGGTTAAGAGGAAAAATATGAAAATCAATTGGCTGACATATAACAATATAATTGTGCTGGTCCCGTGGAGTATCCAGGAAGCAAGGTCGATGTCCGGTCTGAGGTCAAAGGTACGTGAAGGCAGTCCGAATAAACAGAGGCAGGGTCAGGGCAAGGAGTCCGGCGGGGTCAGGAACGGAAGGATAAACAGGGAACCAAGGCAGGTCAAGAGTTCAGGCAGAACAACCGGGCAGGGAGCAAGCAGAACTCTGCAGCAACGATGTTGCTCCTGGGACTGGCCGGCTTTATCTGTCCCGAGGCGAAGGGCGGCTCCGATCCCCAGGTGACTCGCCTCTCCTGGCTTGGAGGCGAGCACTCCTCCTGCGAGAACTTAGTTCCCTTCGCCTCTCTGCCCTGAGCCTTTGCAGCTCAGGAGAAGCTGGAGGGTTACCGGACCCAGAGGCAACCTCAGCTTCCCCTGACTGGGTGGGGAGTGGAGCACCTGTAGGCAGTAAGTCCTCCATCCCATTAGGAGCCAGATCAACCACAGCCGAAGCCTGCACCTGAGGATCCAGCACAGGTGAGTCCCCTTGAGACCCAGGCCCCAGCCCTGGCTCTGCTGTTTCTGAGGGCAGTGAATCCTGTGCAGGCTGGGATCCCTCCGGTTCAGCGTCTGAATCCGACTCCCAGGTCATCACAATAATAGTGGAAGAAGAAGGGAATATTAAACTAAGAAGGTATGAGGAGATAAAAGAACAGTTAGGAGGTTGGCTAGATTACCATCAATTGCACGGATTATTTCAACAAGATAAAAAGAAGGGGTTTGCCACAAAACCATCAAGGTTGGAGGAAGACTTGATTAAAAAAAAGAATAAGGTAATATCAAAATCATACCATCTACTACTGAACTGGGAAGTGATAGAGGAAGAGGTCAAGTCAACCATGGTAAAATGGGCGCAGGACATAGGACACCCAATCATGATGAACCAGTGGGAATTTCTGTGGAGGACGACTATGAAATTTACATCTTCCTATAATATAATAGAGAATATGATGAAAGTCCAACACAGATGGTACTTCACCCCGGCTCGACTAGCTAAGATGAATAAAGGCGTTATAAGCTTATGTTGGAGATGCGGGGGGAAGGAGGGTGATCTAATGCATATGCTGTGGAACTGTCAGAAAATAAAAGTATTTTGGGGGGCAATCTATGAAGAACTTAAAAAATTATTAGGAATAACATTCTTAAAGAAACCAGAATCCTTATTATTAAGTGTTATGGATAGAGAAATCCCTGGCAAATTAAGAGAGATTTTTTTGTACGCCACTGCTGCAGCTCGGATATTAATAGCAAAGAAATGGAAAGAACCTGAACCACCGACGATTGCAGAGTGGCAGTACAAATTACAAGAAATGGCTGAAATGGCACAACTAACTAATAATTTAAGAGGAGAATTGAGACAAAAGTTTCAAAGAAAATGGGCCAGATACGCAGAATATGTTCAAAAATACAGTAAGGGTCAGGTTGGGCTGCCAGCTTTTAAGTAATTCCGGAAGAAGAAATTGTATAAAATTGGGACAAAAAGGGATGCCGCCAGATAAAGTAGTGTGTTAAAAATGGATAGGAAGCAAGGTAACTGAGTTGATTTACGCTCATAAGGAAGATCGAAGTATGCATTGGGGAAAGACGGGAAGTTGGGTGGGAAGGGAGGGTAAGGGTGAGACGAGCGGGGGAACTAAGTGAATGTATTCATATATTTATTTAATATCAAAGACAAAACAACTTTTTTGTTATATTTTTTCTTTAATTTTTTTTTTTTACCATCATCATCATCAACCTTTTATTGGCATCAAACAAACAAACAAACACACGTACAGAACAGAACCGGATTAATACTTTCACAGTGGCACAAACTATGCTAAAAGAGAAAAGAGAAAAGACTCCGCTGTCCACCGTCACGTCTCTGGGACTCCTGATAACTCAGACGACTGCAGAATATTACGATGAGAGAAAAGCAAATGTAGGTATTGAGCCACCAATTTGGTGAGCTCCTGGTCTTTCCCTAATAGTAGGAAATGTAAGACCTCCCGCTCTGGTCTCCTTCTAGGGATACAGAGCCAGTCCAGGAATTGCTGATGGAGGTCGTCGTAAAGTTTACAATGAAAAACCATATGAACAAGGCTTTCCACCTGGTGGTCATCGCATGGACAAATTCTCTCACCCTCCACCCTGCCTGAGAACCTTCCCCATAGGAGGTCCGATGGATTTGCATTGAACCTGGCCAACGAAAATGCCCTTCTTTCTGGGGGGGTTCAGTAGAAAATCGAGATAATTACAATTTGTTTCATGTGCCCACGGAAGATGGAAATAAAGAGGGGAACATGTTTTGCCTGCTGCCACTATAAGTTCTTGTCGCTCAATGTCCAACAACCTAGTTTTTATTGTGGCCTTGGCAGATAGTAAGGACAGTGTACGCACGAATTCCACTGATAGCCCCAGTTGCTGAACCTTCCTGTTGAAGTATTGTAGCCCTGAGGGGAGGAAGGTGTCCGATAACATTACCTGGAGGAGAGGGTCTCTATCAGAGTCGAGGCAGATGTTTAGCCAGAATATGAGAAATCTTACAGACTCAACGACAGACTCAACCTTATGTTGAGCTCCCTCTAGACATAAAATTGCATATGGTACACATCGTGGGACTGAAAAAATCTTGTAGAGGAAGGCTGATTGCACTCGTTCTACCATCTGGGTGAACCCTGGCATCCAGACTGGAATGCCGTAGAGCAGTTGAGAAATAATTTTGGCGTTAAAGACCTTGAGCGCCGAAGGAATATACGAATTGCCCCTTGTTATAAAAAAGCGCATTATAGCCTGCATAGACAGCTTACTGGCGTTCACCGCCGAATCTCGGTGTGGAGACCAGAGGAGTCTATGGTGGAAGGTGATTCCTAGATAATTGAATTTAAAGACCTGCTGAATGGATTTACCTCCAAAAACCCAGCTGTAGCTCTTGCGTGAGTTACCAAACACCAGGATTTTATTTTCTTTTATAGGTTTACATGCTTGTAGTTAGATATAAGAAGAGGAATAATGTACACCCCTTCATGGATCACTGCCTTGTCGTGGCGAAGGGGCTTGAATTACTCAGGGAAGCTATGGACAGGTCAAGATGGACAGGTCGTAGTGGAGAGTTTGGACCAAACGTGATCCACCTGGAGAAGGAACTGGCAAGCCACTCCAGTATCCCTGCCAAGAAAACTCCATGGACAAAGACAACAGGCATATAAAAGATATGACGCTGGAAGATGAGCCCCTCAGGTCGGAAGGCGTCCAACATGCTACTGGGGAAGAGCGGAGGACAAGTACAAGTAGATTCAGAGCTGATGAAGCGGCTGGGCCAAACCCGAAAGGACGCTCAGTTGCGGATATGCCTGGAAGCGAAAGGAAAGTCCAATGCTGTAAAGAAAAGTATTGCATAGGAACCTGGAATGTAAGAACCATGAACCTTGGTAAGCTGGATGTGGTAAAAAATGAGATGGCAAGAATAAACATTGACATCCTGGGCATCAGTGAACTAAAATGGACGGGAATGGGCGAATTCAGTTCGGATGACTATCATATCTACTACTGTGGGCAGGAATCCCGTAAAAGAAATGGAGTGGCCCTCATAGTCAACAAAAGAGTGGTGAAAGCTGTACTGGGATGCAATCTCAAAAATGATAGAATGATCTCGATACGAATCCAAGGCAGACCTTTTAACATCACAGTAATCCAAGTTTATGCACCAACTACCAGTGCTGAAGAAACTGAAGTTGACCAATTCTATGAAGACTTACAACACCTTATAGAAATGACACCAAGGAAGGATGTTCTTCTCATTATAGGGGATTGGAATGCTAAAGTAGGGAGTCAAGAGATAAAAGGAACAACTGGCAAGTTTGGCCTTGGAGTTCAAAATGAAGCAGGGCAAAGGCTAATAGAGTTCTGTCAAGAGAACAAGCTGGTCATCACAAACACTCTTTTCCAACAACACAAGAGACGACTCTACACATGGACATCACCAGATGGGCAACACCGAAATCAGATTGATTATATTCTCTGCAGCCAAAGATGGAGAAGCTCTATACACTCAGCAAAAACAAGACCTGGAGCTGACTGTGGCTCAGATCATCAGCTTCTTATAGCAAAATTCCAGCTTAAACTGAAGAAAGTAGGAAAAACCACTGGGCCAGTAAGATACAATCTAAATCAAATTCCTTATGAATACACAGTTGAAGTGAAGAACAGGTTTAAGGATTTAGATTTGGTGGATAGAGTGCCTGAAGAACTGTGGATGGAGGCTCGTAACATTATACAGGAGGCAGCAACGAAAACCATCCCAATGAAAAAGAAATGCAAGAAAGCAAAGTGGCTGTCAAATGAGGCCTTACAAATAGCGGGGGAGAGAAGGCAAGCAAAATGCGAGGGAAATAGTGAAAGATACAGGAAATTGAATGCAGATTTCCAAAAAATAGCAAGGAGAGACAAGAGGGCCTTTTTAAACGAGCAATGCAAAGAAATAGAGGAAAACAACAGAATGGGGAAAACCAGAGATCTGTTCAAGAAAATTGGAGATATGAAAGGAACATTTCGTACAAAGATTACCATAATTAAGGACAAAAGTGGAAAGGACCTAACAGAAGCAGAAGACATCAAAAAGAGGTGGCAAGAATACACAGAGGAATTATACCAGAAAGATATGGAGGTCTCACATACCCCAGGTAGTGTGGTTGCTGACCTTGAGCCAGACATCCTGGAGAGTGAAGTCAAATGGGCCTTAGAAAGCCTTGCTAACAACAAGGCCAGTGGAAGTGATGATATTCCAGCTGAACTATTTAAAATTTTAAAAGATGATGCTGTTAAGGTGCTACACTCAATATGCCAGCAAGTTTGGAAAACTCAGCAGTGGCCAGAGGATTGGAGAAGATCAGTCTACATCCCAATCCCAAAGAAGGGCAGTGCCAAAGAATGCTCCAACTACCGCACAATTGCGCTCATTTCACACGCTAGCAAGGTTTTGCTAAAAATTCTACAAGGCAGGCTTAAGCAGTATGTGGACCGAGAACTCCCAGAAGTGCAAGCTGGATTTCGAAGGGGCAGAGGAACCAGAGACCAAATTGCAAACATGCGCTGGATTATGGAGAAAGCTAGAGAGTTCCAGAAAAACATTTACTTCTGCTTCATTGACTACGCAAAAGCTTTTGACTGTGTCGACCACAGCAAACTATGGCAAGTTCTTAAAGAAATGGGAGTGCCTGATCACCTCATCCATCTCCTGAGAAATCTCTATGTGGGACAAGAAGCTACAGTTAGAACTGGATATGGAATAACTGATTGGTTCAAAATTGGGAAAGGAGTACGACAAGGCTGTATATTGTCTCCCTGCTTATTTAACTTATATGCAGAATTCATCATGCGAAAGGCTGGCCTGGATGAAGCCCAAACCGGAATTAAGATTGCCGGAAGAAATATCAACAACCTCAGATATGCTGATGATACAACCTTGATGGCAGAAAGTGAGGAGGAATTAAAGAACCTTTTAATGAGGGTGAAAGAGGAGAGTGCAAAATATGGTCTGAAGCTCAACATCAAAAAAACTAAGATCATGGCCACTGGTCCCATCACCTCCTGGCAAATAGAAGGGGAAGAAATGGAGGCAGTGAGAGATTTCACTTTCTTGGGTTCCATGATCACTGCAGATGGTGACATCACTCACGAAATTAGAAGACGCCTGCTTCTTGGGAGAAAAGCAATGACAAACCTAGACAGCATCTTAAAAAGCAAAGACATCACCTTGCCAACAAAGGTCCGTATAGTTAAAGCTATGGTTTTCCCAGTAGTAATGTACGGAAGTGAGAGCTGGACCATAAAGAAGGCTGATCGCCGAAGAATTGATGCTTTTGAATTATGGTGCTGGAGGAGACTCTTGAGAGTCCCATGGACTGCAAGAAGATCAAACCTATCCATTCTTAAAGAAATCAGCCCTGAGTGCTCACTAGAAGGACAGATCCTGAAGTTGAGGCTCCAGTACTTTGGCCACCTCATGAGAAGAGAAGACTCCCTAGAAAAGACCCTGATGTTGGGAAAGATTGAGGGCACAAGGAGAAGGGGACGACAGAAGATGAGATGGTTGGACAGTGTTCTCGAAGCTACTAACATGAGTTTGGCCAAACTGCGAGAGGCAGTGAAGGATAGGCGTGCCTGGCGTGCTCTGGTCCATGGGGTCACGAAGAGTCGGACACGACTGAACGACTGAACAACAACAACAATGTACAAGATTTACAGAATGTATTCAGTTAATAGATATTATTAGTACACAGTTTTGTGATATAAAATATGATCATAGAATGTATATGGAAAAAGAAGGAATTGTACATGTGAAAATGAATAACTAATCAATAAAGCATTTTATATATATATAAAAAAAGACTTTAAAGGAATGGATGATTCAACCTTTGATGGAAGTATGCAATGACATTTTAAGGGGAAGCAGGGCACCCGAGTCGTGGAAGGATGCCTATATTACTCTGATACCTAAAGGTGATTCAGATAGAACTCAAATGAAAAATTACAGTCCAATTTCGTTGTTAAATGTGGATTATGAAATATTTGCAAATATAATGACCACAAGATTGAAGAACGTGTTGAAGGATTATATCCACAAGGACCAAGCAGGCTTTTTGCCTGGAAGACATATGAATGGAAATATTAGGAACTTAGTGGGTATTTTAGAAAGGCTGGAAAAGAAAATTAACACAAGAGCTATGTTAATGTTTATTGATGCCGAAAAGGCCTTTGACAACATTTATTGGAGCTTTATGAAGAAAATTTTTGCTAAAATGGAGGTTGGGCCGAACTTTCTGAATGGCCTAAATGCAATTTATTTTGAGCAAAGAGCTAAGATTATAGTGAATAATGTATCAGAGGAGATTAGAATTGAAAAAGGAACCAGACAAGGATGCCCGATTTCCCCGTTGTTATTTATAACTGTTCTGGAGGTCTTGCTGAATATGATTAGAAAGGATGAAGGAGTTAAAGGGATAAGGGTGGGTGTGAAAGAATATAAGTTAAGAGCCTTCGCCGATGACCTGGTATTGACCTTACAAGATCCAGAACCCAGTGCACTTAAAGCACTGGAGATTATACAAGAGTTCGGGCAAGTAGCAGGCTTTAAGTTGAATAAAGCTAAAACCAAGATGATAGGGAAAAATATGACATTGGATGAAAAAGATAAGCTACAAAAGATTACAGGGCTGAATTTTGTTAAGAAAGTGAAATATCTGGGTGTCAACATATCTCCGAAGAATCTAAATTTATATAAAGACAACTATGATAAAATATGGAACGAGATTAAAAGAGATTTGGAAATTTGGACGAATTTAAAATTATCTTTGTTAGGCCGAATTTCAGTGATAAAGATGAATGTGTTGCCGAAAATCTTATTCTTATTCCAAGTTCTACCAATTATTGATAAGATGGATTGTTTTAAAAGGTGGCAAAAGGATTTGTCGAGATTCATCTGGCAGGGAAAAAAACCCAGAATTAAATATAAGATACTAACGGACTCAAATGAAAGAGGGGGATTCTCCCTGCCAGATTTAAGGATCTACTACAGGTATGAAGCAGCAGCTTTTTGCTGGCTGAAAGATTGGTTCTTGTTAGAAAACTCGGATGTATTAGACTTGGAAGGTTATGATAATGTATTTGGATGGCATGCATATCTTTGGTATGATAAGATCAAGGCCCACCAAGGTTTCAAATCTCATATCATTTGAAAAGCTTTGTTTTTGGTATGGATGAAATACAAAGATTTGTTAGAAAGAAAAACACCCAGATGGTTGTCACCATTAGAAGCAAAAGCCCATAAAAAAATCGAATATGGAAAGTGACTGGCCAAAATATAGTAAAATTCTGACACAAGAAGGAGATCAAGTAAAATTAAAATCATATGAGCAGTTGAAAGGGAAAGGATCTGATTGGCTACACTATTACCAGATTAATGAAGTGTTTAAGTTAGATAAGAAACTTGGTTTTCAGTTGGAAAAATCCAAGTTGGAGACGGAACTGTTAGAGCCAAAAACCAAAAATTTATCCAGAATGTATAATTTATTGCTTGAGTGGCATACACAAGATGAATTGGTAAAATCAACAATGACAGATTGGGCTAAGGATATGGGGCACAACATCATGATGGAGGATTGGGAAAAATTGTGGAGATCGGGTATAAAATTTTCAGCATGTAACATTCTCAGAGAGAATATTATGAAGATGATGTATAGGTGGTATTTAACACTGGTTAAATTGGCAAAAATGTATCATACAAAGAGTAACAAATGCTGGAAATGTAAGGAAGTAGAAGGAACTTTTTTCCACATGTGGTGGATGTGCCCAAAGGTGAAAGACTTCTGGGAAAGGATTTATAATGAATTGAAAAAAGTGTTGAAAAACACATTTAGTAAGATACCAGAAGCCTTTTTACTTGGTATTGTAAAGCAAGAAATCCCAAAATGTGATAGGACTTTTTTTATGTATGCCACAACAGCAGCTAGAATTTTGATAGCTAAAAACTGGAAGTCAGAGGAATTACCAACAATAGAAACCTGGCAGATGAAAATGATGGACTATATGGAACTTGCTGAGCTGACAGGAAAACTTCGTGACCAGAGGGAGGAAGCGGTGTGTCAGGGGGCTCCCTCCCCCTTCCAGCCCAGCGTTGAGTGTGTACAGAGAGCAGCTGCCGATTTTAACAACAGACTCCTCCTCTCCTACTGGGAGCAGCAGTGGGCCAGAAACGGAAGTATTGCCAGGGCTTGGGTTAAGCAGGGAGAGCAACGTAAACACAAACAGCATACGGTATCACAGTGGTGATATGTACTGAAAACAACAACAGAAACCACCACACAATGGCTGACACTGGAATGAAGATTACATACAAAACTCTTATGAGGAACCGATAATCTCACAATAAAGCCGAATAATAAATGAAACCATGTACATATCACATGTATAATAAAATGTATAAAGTTTATATCAGTGTTTTTCAACCACTGTTCTGCCGCAAGATGTTGCCTGGTGTGCCATGGGAAAACGGCGCTCTCCCGCTCGGCTTTGTTGTCATGAGCCCCGCGGCGGCGGCGGCGGCTCTTGCTGCTGCTGCTGCTGCTGCTGCTGCTGCTTGCCTGCCGGGGACAATACGAGAGGAAGTCAATACAGTCCCCTCACACAGGTACTTGAGGCGGTCACGTGGAGGCCCCGGATCTGTTTACAAGCCGCTGCGGCGGCGACGACAACGACGAGGAGGAGGAGGCGGCAGCTGCGTTCCGGCTGCTCAGCTCTTGCCCCGCCTCCAGGACTCTCTTCTCTCCCCCCCCTCACGACACACCCACACTGCACCCCCGCGCAGACGGCGACTCCTCCTCTCCGACGCCAGCCCTGGGCATGGGGAGGCGACGGAGCGGCAATGGGGGCTGCAGGAGCCGTTTGCACAGTCCTCCCCCCGCCCCTTGTCTCCGGCCCGACCAGATTGCCTCCTTTCTCCAGTTTCTCCCTCTCCTGACTGCCAGGAGCGCCTTCATTATCCCTCTCCCTCAAACAATGTTCCTATTATTCAAGCCACGCAGGCAGCGCACGTCAGGCTTAGCCTCCTGCTCCTCCCTCGCTGAGGGACTTGCACCGTACCCGAAAAGCACAATAACCTCTCCCAGCATAACAATACCCCTCGCCACGGCCCTTGTGCCTATCGAAAACAATGGCGATTGTGGACCTGGTGTATGCGAATAAATATGGTAGCCCCCGTTGCTGGAGGCTTTCCTGACAGCTGCATCTCACAACCACTTTGCGCCTCACAAGGACACGCCAGCTGTACATATCTGTGTGAGATGAGCTTTTCAAGCATGATTGCTATAAAAACTACATACAGAGAGAGACTGAGAGCTGTTGACAAAGAGCTACGTGTGTGTCTTTCTTCGATTCCAGCCAGAATATCAGCTTTGTGTTCAGCCAAACAGGCCCAGGTTGCGCACTGAATAAAGTATTTTATAATTTTTCATATTTCTGTTTACTTACTATTTCATAATAAAGTAATTATAAAATACTTTCTTTGTGTTTATTTGATTCCTATTCAAGAGAATTACTTTATATATAGTCAATATAGGCACAGAGTTAATTTTTTTAACATTTTCTAACGGTGGTGTGCCTCGTGATTTTTTTCATGAAACAAGTGTGCCTTTGCCCAAAAAAGGTTGAAAAACACTGATCTATAGATCTGAAAGGAAGTTTCATGGGGGTCCATAAAATGAAAAAACTTAAATCATCCTCAGTGTGTGCTGCTGACACGAAGTGTTGGACTAAGGGAGCGTCCAAACATTTGTTACGTATTTTAGATCTATGTTCAGATATCCTGGTTCTAACTGCCTGTGTAGTACTGCCTATATATAATAAACCACACGCACATCGTATGCAATATACACAATTTTTCGTAGAACAGTTAGAAAATTGTTGTAGGACTATTTGTTTACCATTGATCGTATTAGTAAAAGATTTTACAGGTAAAACAAATTTACAACATGAGCAGTGTCCGCATCTAAAATGCCCTTTGGGAGTTGCCAGGGGTTCTTCATGTTTATGTTGTAATATATCTGTGTGTGTTAGAACCTCCCTGAAGGATCTGGTTTTCCTCTTGCCCATGATAGGTAAATTTTCACAGCCTGGAGCATCAGAAATGATATGCCAGTGTTTTTGAATAATTTTCTCAATGGAGAACGATAAATGATTATATTCTATGGTGGCAAAAAATCCTATCCTGCGGTTTTTTTGGTTTGGGTACTAACAGATTCTGTCTGGGTATTTTTCTAGCTTTGTCAAATGCTTTCTGGATGACATTTAGAGGATAGCCCTTATCTTTCAATGCTGACAAAAGTCTCGCAGCATGTTGCAAAAAAATCTGATTCTAAAGAAAAATTTCTTTTTAATCTTATGAATTGACTATAGGGAAGACTATTCTTTAGATGAACCGGATGATTGGAGTGATAATGTAATAATGAATTCTTATCAGTGGGCTTACGAAAAGGAGGTACCTTAATGGTTAATTCATTCCCAAATGAATTAATGGTTAATTCATTACCTGTAAAAAAGATTTTACAGGTAATGGTTAATTCATTACCTGTAAAATCTTTTACTAATACGATCAATGGTAATACGATGGCTCAGACTCTTTATTGAATGACTGGCGCAGGGGGGCAGCCCTGACAGTAATCCGGAAGTCACTACCTGGTCGTTCATCAGCAGGACCCCCACCCAACCCCCTCCGTGCCAGCATGTCGGAGCAAGAAAGAACTGTTGCAGCGGTGGAGCAGCAGGTCGCCAAGGTAACAGCTGAGCTTAAAATTGAAGTGGAGAAACAAATGCTTGCCCACCAGCAGGCTGCGGAGGCTGAGCTGGCTCGATTAAGACTTAAAGTGGAGCAGCTTGCAGGGAGGAATGCTGCTCTGGAAAATCATGCCGAAGAAATGCGAATTAGGCTGGAGGAGAGAAGGATGGGGGAGAAAGAGGGGGGCAGGGCCCCTTTAGGAAGGAAACTGCAGACGCTCATCAGCAAGTTCACAGGCAACCCCCGTGATTACGCTGGCTTCAGGACAGACCTCCATTATGCCTTAGCTATGCAGGAATAGGACTTTTCCAGTGATGCTGAGAAAGTGGCCTTTGTAGTGGCGCACTTGGAGGGGGCAGCGAAGGACTGGGCTCGCCCACTCATGGCAGCCGGGGGGAGGGAGATGAGCAATCTGAGAGAGTTCATCGCCGCCATGGATGCCATATTTGCCAATGAGGTGGAGTCGGACGCCACGCGCCAGGAGTTCCTGAGGCTGAGGCAGGGGGGAGGCACGGTGCGCATGTATTTTTCCCGATTCGCGATGCTGGCACATAAATTGAAATGGGACTTGCAGGCAGAGAATGGAACTGAGCAAGGCACCCCGGGCCAAAAACATGGATGAGCTGGTGAAGGCGGCACTTGCAATAGGATTGCGGGCTGAGCAGAGGGGTTGGGAAAAGAGACAAACTAAGGCAGAGAGGTTCCCAGGGAGTCGCTACCAGGGAAGGACGGCTGGCAGCACACCCGTAATGGGCGACGCGTTGACTCTCCCGACTGAGGAGCCAATAGAACTCGGAGCATTGCGCGCTAAGCAACCCTCAAATGTGGGCACGCCCAAGGGGGCGGAGGGGAGAGAAGGCAAGAGCGCATGGAGGTGCTATGTCTGCGACAGCCCGGGGTACGTCGCCAAATTCTGCCCGCAGCGCCGCGTTTGGCAAGGCAGGGAAGCAAGAGTGCCAGAACAGGAAGAGAAACATGGTTCACAGCCGGGAAACGAAAACGCCTGGGTGTGGCAGATGCTGAGCGGGGAAAGCGCCCAGGCGAGCAAGCAGTGAAGACCCCGGAAGAGAACCTCGTTCCCCCCCTCACCCTCCCAAGGTTGAAATCATGGTAAGAGTGGTGTTGGACCTCCCCAATGGACACCCCCTAGAGGTAGAAGCGTTGATTGACTCAGGGGCCTCAGCAAGTTTCATGAGCAGGGAATTTGCCTTGGAGCATCAGCTACACCTGCTTCCACTGGATTTCCCGCTGCTGGTCACCACCATCGACGGGAGGGAGCTGCTGGGAGGGGAGGTGGCGCAACAAACACCCCCCATGAGAATGCGCATCTCCAAGCACTCCGAGGTCATAGCGTTTAATGTGACCACTCTAGCGGGGAGTCCCATCGTCTTGGGCATGAGCTGGCTAGACCTACATGACCCAGTGGTGGCTTGGCATCAACGCTCGCTCACGTTCGGATCGGGACACTGCATGGAAAACTGTCTGCAGGAAATGAGCCCATCGGGCAGCGACGCGCAGGCAGCGACAGTGAGATTGGAAGCCACCAGAGGGATCCCACCCTAATATGAGGACTACAAGGAGGTTTTCTGCGAGAAGGAAGATGACAAGCTCCCACCGCATCGCCCTTTCGACTGTCAAATCAACCTGGTGCCAGGGGCCCAGTTGCCGACGGGGAAGCTCTACTCCATGTCTGAGCAGGAACTCCAGGAGCCTAAGGAGTTCATAGACAAAAATCTACAGCGGGGATTTCTTCGAGAGTCCAAAAGTTCCCTAGGGAGCCTGGTTTTCTTCGTGGACAAGAAGGAGACCACCCAGAAATGACTCATCGTAGACTATCGGGCCCTGAACAGCATGACTCAACCGATCGCCTTTCCCATGCCCAGGATCGACGATCTGTTGGCAGTGGTGCTCAGGGGGAAATTTTTTACCAAGCTGGACCTCAGGGGGCATATAATCTCATACGAATGCGTGAAGGAGATGAGTGGAAGACGACCATGTTTACCCCCCTGGGGGCGTTTGAGTACCTCGTGATGCCGTTTGGTCTGCAGGGGCCTCTCCGGCTTTTCAGGCCTTCATGCATCACGTGCTGGGACCCCTGCTGTACAAAAACGTGGTGGTTTTCCTGGACGATATATTGGTATTCTCCGAGAGCGAGGCTTAGCATGGGCAGCATGTCAGGCAGGTGCTGGACAAACTGAGGGAGCACCAGCTGTACGTCAAATTAGAGAAGTGCCAAATCCATGTCAAGCAGGTGGAGTTCCTGGGCTACCGAGTGTCAGACAGAGGGTTAGCCATGGACGGGGAGAAGGTGAATGCGGTTTTAGATTGGAAGAGCCCCAGAACCAAGAAGGACGTGCAGAGGTTTCTGGGCTTCAGCAATTTCTATTGCAAATTTATCAGGGGCTTCGCGCAGCTAACCGCGCCAATCACAGACTGTTTGAGTGGCAAGAAGAAATTTGTCTGGACACCGGCAGCCCAGCAGGCGTTTGAGGCCCTCAAGAGAGCCTTCACATCAGAGGAGCACCTCCTGCATGTGAACCCGGCGCGACCGATCAGACTGGAGACGGATGCATCAGATCGTGCCGTGGGGGGGGTGTGCTTTTGCAACAGGACAGTGCCGGAGACTGGAGGCCATGCACCTTCTTTTCGTGGAAACCCAGCAAATCTGAGAAGAATTACACCATCTGGGACAAAGAGCTGCTGGCCATTATGGCGGTTTTCAAGAAATGGCGCCATTTCCTGATTGGGGCGCAGCACCAGATCCAAGTGCACACGGACCATAAGAACTTGGAGTACTGGAGAACTGCCAGAGTGCTCAACCAGAGACAGATCCGATGGGCAGAATTCTTTGCGGACTTCAATTTCCGGATCCACTACGTTCTTGGGGATCAGAACGTGCGGGCCGACGCTCTGTCCAGGAAACCGCAGTACCTGGAAGAGGAAGAGCCGGCGGCAGCGAGACACATTTTTCCTACAGAGCAGTGGCCGTGTGGAGGCACGATGGAGCAAGCTTCACTGCTGCTGAGACTCACCCGCGCAGACCCATTTGCGCAACAGAAGTTCCGAGACCTCAAGGAAGGGAGGGGGCAGAAGAAGGTTTTGTGGAGAAGGGAGGGCTCTTCTTTTATAAGGGGGCACTATATATCCCGGGGGACCAGCTGAGAGCCAAGGTTCTCAAACAACTCCACGACAACCCTTCTGCAGGACATTTCGGACAACAGAGGACCCTTCTATTAGTCACCAGGGATTTTTGGTGGCCGGGGGTACGGGACGATGTCAAGGACTACATGAGGGCGTGTGACACCTGTCAAAGGGCCAAGGGAGATAATAGGGCACCAGCAGGTCTACTGCAGCCCCTGCCCACCCCCAGCAGGCCCTGGGAAATGGTGAGCATTGACTTCATCACCGACCTGCCCATGTCCAGGGGGAAGATGGCAGTGCTGGTGGTGGTGGACATGCTCACCAAGATGTGCTATTTCGTAGCCTGCCCCAAGGTGTTGTCTGCAGAGGAAACGGCCAAACTCTTTGTAGATCATGTGTTTCGCCTGCACGGAGTGCCTTCGAGGGTTCTGAGTGACAGAGGCCGGCAATTTACCTCGCGGTTTTGGCGCAAGCTCATGAGCTTACTGCAGGTGGAGCTGAGTTTCTCCACTGCCAGACACCCGCAGACCAATGGGCAAACTGAGAGAGCCAATGCCAATGCCTGGGTGGGGGGGGAGCCCAGTGTACCCGCAGCAGAGAGTTTTGCAGAGGAGATGCAAACGGTGCACAGGCAGCTCAAGAGCATTCTGGAAAGGGCCAAGGAGGCGTACAAGAGGGCGGCAGATGCCCACCGTAAGGAAGGCAAGGTCATTCAGGTGGGGGATAAGGTGCGGTTGTCGTCCAGGGGCCTGCCAATCAGAGGCAGTTGTAGGAAGTTAGAGCATCGCAAGCTGGGACCCTTTGATGTCATCGAGCAGGTCAACCCGGTAGCATTTAAGCTGTTGCTACCGGACACCATGAGGATTCACCCTGTGTTTCACAGGTCATTGCTTTCCCCATACAGGGAGGGGCACCATTTCCACGGGGAGAGTGGGACGCCCCACCACACCTTCTATTGTAGAGGAGAGGGAAGCCTGCAATGAGGCCACAGAGATTCTGGACTCTCGATGGAATGGGGACAGGGTGGAGTACTTGGTGGCATGGGAGGGGGCAGCGCCAGAGGACAATACGTGGATGCCCTCCAACCAGATCACTGAGGAGTACCTCACGGCCGAGTTTCATTCCCTGTTCCCGCATAAGCAAGTGCCTCCAGAACTCTTTTTGAGGGATGTGTGCACAACCACGGAAGAGGATGAAGAAGAGTTTTGGGGGTTTCGATCCACCGTGGAGAAGGACCAGGGCGAGGCCCCAGATTCCCCCCATGAAGGATCGGGGGGAGGCAGCTCTCATCGCCGTCGGTAAGGTCTAGGGGGTGGGAAGCTGTGTTTGCATCTTCAGAGGATGAAGACACAGACTTTCTAGGATTTGTATCTTCCCCCGAAGAGCTTGCGGGGGGGGAGAGTGAGGGGGAAAGAGAAAGGGACCAAAGGGGAGGATCTTCCTCAGAACTGGCATCACCAGCCTCACCCGAGGAGGAGGGGGGTTTTGAGGGGGGAGTGGATGTCAGGTGGCTCCCTCCCCCTTCCAGCCCAGTGTTGAGTGTGTACAGAGAGCAGCTGCCGATTTTAACAACAGACTCCTCCTCTCCTACTGGGAGCAGCAGTGGGCCAGAAACGGAAATGTTGGCAGGGCTTGGGTTAAGCAGGGAGAGACCTCGGAGCTTACAGGGAGGACGTCCGGGGTAAAGGAGGGGGAAAAGGAAACGATGTTTTCGTTTCCCCGATGGGCTTGCTGGTGGGAAAATCGTAGCCACGCACTTCCGGATTCTGCTAGTGATTGATTAGACATGTTTATGACTTGCTCTGCATTGTAAAGTAATTAGCCTAGATAAAAGCTTCAAAGCTAGATGGCTCGGACTCTTTATTGAACGACCGGTGCAGGGGGGCAGTTCTGACACGGTGGAAGAAGATTGGAAGAAATTTAAATTTTATTTTAAAAAGTATTGTAAGATTAAAGAGTAGAAGTAAGCTGAAAGATAGATGAGGCTGTAGAGTTAGAAAATAGATCTATGTTTTATAATTGTTTGAATAAATGTTATGGATAATAGAAAAGTAGAGATGTTAAGAATTTAATAAAAATGTTTTTAATGATGTAAAGAAATTACTAAAGATGATTTACAAGGTACGCAGGAAGAGAGGACGGGAGGAAGTCAACCCACAATGATAAGACCAATGCAACACAATAGCTAAGCCCGTATCTGCCCCCTTTACCAACTCTTCCTCGTGGTTTAATTGGGAATGCTATGCAGAGAAAAAAACACTTAGAATGGCTTTTAAAAATCTCTGCAAAAAGAATGATGAAAAAAGCAAAATAGCCTATTTTGCTCGTAGGAAACTATATAATGAATTTATTACCAAGAAAAAGAACGCATTTCACCAGATAAAATGGTCACGACTAATAGCAGCTATTAATATGAATGATCAAAAAAAATTCTGGCAAATAACTTCTGGACATCTAAATAATAACCTCTCTTTTACTGCTCCTACAATTCCTCCCCAATCTTGGGTTGGTTATTACAGGGAAATCTTTAACGACTCACT
Source organism: Darevskia armeniaca (assembly GCA_034641395.1). Lineage (NCBI taxonomy): Eukaryota > Metazoa > Chordata > Lepidosauria > Squamata > Lacertidae > Darevskia > Darevskia armeniaca. The sequence continues at coordinate 1,343,930 of JAWWNF010000095.1, read as the reverse complement.
TTCCCCTTCATCTGATGATGGAGAGAATTTACCACAAAATATCCCATTCTGGCCTCCGGTAGGTATTGAGGAAATTATGGAATTAATTCAAGAATTGAAACATGGTAAGGCCCCCGGTCCCGATGGGATCCCCGCTGAGATCCTGAAAAAAAATGCCGACTGGTGGGCTCCACCACTCGCCAATCTGTTTACGCTTATAGACCAAAAAGGAATAATACCTAATTCATGGCTGACTTCTATAATAATACCAGTATACAAAAAAGGTGATCCGGAGCAACCATGTAATTTCCGTCCTATTAGTTTACTGTCTACCATAAGTAAACTCTATTCAAAACACCTAGAGCGCTATTTATTGGAGTGGATTAAAAAGAGTAAAATTATTGGCCCAGAACAGATTGGCTTCACAAAACAGAAATCGACGTTAAACCATTGTTTGTTATTAGCATCCCTAGCAGATAAATATATGAAACCTGGGAATGGGAAGTTATATGTGGCCTTCATCGACCTAAAATGTGCCTTTGACTCAATTCCTAGATGGTTGCTATGGGATAAATTAAAAGCCACCGGGATAGAACCTCACCTACTTTTTTTGATCAAAAAGCTGCACACTAACACCGTGTGCCAGGTTAAATTTTCTGCCGCTGGCCACCTAACACCCAACTTTATAACCACCAAAGGGGTAAAACAAGGCTGTATACTTGCCCCGCATTTATTCAATTTATTCCTAAATGATATGAACCAACAATTACTTACAGTAAATGGCCACCCTCCCAGGCTAGGCTCCAAACCAATTCCCACCTTATTATATGCGGATGACACCGCCATCATCTCCCATACCAAAGTCAGACTACAAAGATACCTAAAAGCATTCTTTAACTACTGCCAAGTGAACCACCTGGTAATTAACTATTCCAAATCAAAGATAATGGTATTCTCTAAAAGTTGGCACCCGTGCAACTGGTATATGGGAAAACAGAAAATCGAACAAGTGAAGAGCTTTAAATACCTGGGAATCACTTTCCATTACAATCTAAGATGGGTAACTCACCGAGACAGAGCAGTCAATCTGGCCAGATGCTCGGTGACTCAAATTAAACGTTTTTATTTCACTGATGGCAACCAGTTTGTACCAGCAGCAGTTAAAGCCTTTAGAGCAAAAACCGCCTCCCAACTCCTCTATGGGATCCCTCTATGGATCCCCAGCTACAATAATAGAGTTGAAGGTGTCCAGGCAGCTTTCCTACGGCAAATTCTTGGAGTTCCAAAGTGTGTCTCTTACCTGGCGATATGTGCAGAGCTGGGTATGCATCTCTTAGAAACAAGAGGTTGGATTATTGCTTTTAAATTCTGGCTGAAAATTCACTTCAATACAGAGCCAGAAGACTTATTAACTTTTCTATTAAAATTTAAACATAATTTTAGCTGGTTTTCCGCCATCTCTCTTAAACTTAGTCAAATAGGTTTTACAATGGATTCACTCTTACCATATGATGAATCTCGCATCTTTGCATTAATCAAGCAGAGGTTGTTAGATAATGATTACCGAAAACTTCATCCCTTCCGGCCACCGGTATGTTCCCCTGCTTATCTGGGGTTACAACCCCATCATGGAATGATGCCCAATTATTTCTATAACTTGGTGACTCCCTTACACCGCAGAGTATTCATGTTGGTTCGTTTGAATGCCTTCCCGTCCTCCGTGATGTCTGGAAGACTTAGAGGCATTCCTTACCAGAGCAGACTCTGCACATGTGGCCGGAATATGCCTGACTCTCTAGACCACATAATTTTGGACTGCCCTCTCTTTAGCACCCTTCGTGCTGACCTTATAACGTCCTTTTCATGGCTTGAGGCTCTGCCTAACAATCAATGCAAGGTGCAGTTTCTTTTGAGAGATGTCTTTCCATCAACCACCAGAGCCCTGGTACAGTTTTTGTCCAGAATCTTCGAAGTCAAATCTGGGGGAGCTTGGTCTGCATAATAGGCTGAGGAAGTTTCCTTTTACTGTCTGTAATATAAACATGTTGTTTTATGTATGCCAATAAAGGTGCTGAATACTGAATGATAAGAAAGAATGATAGGTTAAAAGGATTCATGTATGTTTTTATTTGTTTTATTGTGTGTTGTGTTTTTTCAAATATGTCTTTTTAATAGGCAGTTTAATAATCACTTCTTAAAGGGGGTCTGAGAAGTCTCCCTCACAGGGGGAAGCATTCACCAACTCACTGAGCCTATTGCTCAGCCATGCCTGGTTCCCTTTTATGAGCTAGGATCAAGGATGGGCAAGGATCAAGGAGACAGGTGGTAGGTTTCTCTCGTTCAAGTCTGTCCACATCCTCAGAGGCAACAGGTTGTAATGGATCCCATACAACTTCATTAGACCCAGTGGCATAGTGGGGTGCGGGGGCACAGGGGCAGTTGCCCCAGGCATAAAATTGTTAGAGGTGCACAATTTCAGCACCTGGTGCTGCCTCAATACATCTGCATGCTTGTCAAAGAAAGAATTATCGAAGATTATAAACAAGCAAAAGCTTACGCTGTAATGGCTGATGAAACAGCAGATATCGCTGGAAAAGAACAGCTTTCTATCGGATTGCGGTTTTATGATGAGAGTCAAGAAAAAATCAGAGAGGAATTTGTAGGCTGTGTTGAGCTGAAATCTCAAGAAGCCACTACAATCGCTAGCGTAATTCAGAGTTTTGTAGTTGATCAGAATCTTTCAGCAGAGAATTGTGTTGGATTTGGATTTGACGGATGTTCTACGATGGCTGGAAAAGAAGGTGGTGTGCAGGCCATTCTAAAGAAAAAGTACAGTAAATCTTTATTTTTCCATTGCTCAAGCCACAAACTAAATCTTGTGGTCAATGATGCTAGCAAACTACCAGAAATAAGAAACACAATTGCAATGGTTAAGGATACAATATCCTTCTTTAGAGAGTCGCCAGCCCGCAGGAATTCGGTTCCCAATCTATCAAGACTCTGTGAGACCAGATGGTCTGAGAAATACAAGAGCATAAGAAAATTTTCAGAAAGCTTCCATGAAATCGTCAATGCACTAGAACATCTCTCGGTTGAAGGAAATTATGCTACAAGAAAATCTGCCTATCGATTGCACTGTGCAGTTACTAAACCAATTTTCATCGTAGGTTTAGTCATGATTGCAAAATACTCTGCGATTTTGGAACCCGTTGTGAACGTTCCACAAGGTAAAAATATGGATTTGATTATGGTAAGGAAACATATTGGTCAAATCCTTGATGTCATCAAGAAGGATCGACAAGAAATTGAGCATGTTTCTGATGAATTACTTTTAAAAATCACATGATATCGCGGAGAAAGTCGGGGTTGAGTTATCAGTACCACGAATCGCTCAAAAGCAAATACACAGAAGTAATCCGCCATCTGAGACTGTGATTGAATACTGGAGATGGTCGTTGATCATCCCTTATCTTGACTCCCTAACTTTATCTTTGAATAAAAACAAAATAAAATAAAAAAAATTCCTTCCAGTAGCACCTTAGAGACCAACTAAGTTTGTTCTTGGTATGAGCTTTCGTGTGCATGCACACTTCTTCAGATACACTGAAACAGAAGTCACCAGACCCTGATATATAGTGAGAGGGTGGGGAGGGGTATTACTCAGAGGGGTGGTGGAAATGGGTGAAAGGTTGATAGCTGTGGTAAACCTGTTGACGACTGTTAACGGCTGCAATTAGTCTTACAGGAAAAAGCAAGGGGTGAGAAGGTTAAAAAAGCTTTGTCATGTATAATGAGATAAGAATCCAATGTCTTTGTTCAGACCAGGTCTCTCCATGGTTTTAAGCTTGGTAATGAGTTGCAATTCAGCAACTTCTCTTTCCAGTCTATTTCTGAAATTCCTTTGCAATAAGACAGCTACTTTGAGATCTTGTATAGAGTGTCCTGGGAGATTGAAGTGCTCTCCTACTGGTTTCTCTGTCTTGTGATTCCTGATGTCAGATTTATGTCCATTTATCCTTTGGCGTAGGGTTTGGCCTGTTTGTCCAATATAGAGAGCTGAAGGGCACTGTTGGCATTTGATGGCATACACAATGTTAGATGATGAGCAATTAAATAGTCCTGAGATGGTATGTTTGATGTTGTTGGGGCCAGTAATGGTGTTGTCCGGGTGTATGTGGCAGCAAAGTTGGCATCTGGGTTTATTGCAGGCTCTGGTGCCAGTGTCTGTGTTTAGTCTGGTTGTAGTATTGTTGTGGGTGAGGAGTTGTTTAAGATTGGGTGGCTGTCTGTAGGCGATGAAAGGTCTTCCTCCCAGAGCTTGAGAAAGAGAACTGTCATGGTCTAGGAGAGGTTGTAAATCTCTGATGATCCGTTGTACTGTTTTAACTTGGGAGCTGTATGTGATTACTAGTGGTGTTCTGCTGTTTTCTTTTTTGGGTCTGTCTTGCAGCAAGTTCTCTCTGGGTATCAGTCTGGCTCTGTTGATCTGTTGTTTAACTTCATCCGGTGGGTATTTTAGTTCTAAAAAGGTTTGCTGTAGATCTCTTAGGTGAGAGTCTCTGTCTGTAGAGTTGGAACAGATGCGGCTGTAACGTAGGGCCTGGCTATATACAATGGATTGTTTGGTATGTTTGGGATGGTAGCTAGAAGCATGTAGATATGTCTGTCGGTCAGTAGGTTTACGGTATAAGGTGGTGTCTATGCGCCCATCCTGTATTTTTATAGTAGTGTCCAAAAAATGTATTTCTTGCATAGATTGGTTCATAGTTAGGTTGATGGTGGGGTGAAAGTCATTGAATTTCTGGTGGAAGGTGTCCAGGGTCTGTTGACCATGTGTCCAGATAATAAAAATATCATCAATGGATCGCAGGTACAAGAGAGGTTTGAGTGGATAGGAGTTTAGGAAGCGTTGTTCTAAATCTGCCATGAAGATGTTGGCATACTGTGGGGCCATGCGGGTGCCCATTGCTGTGCCACTGATCTGGAGGAACAGGTCATCACCAAATTTGAAGTTGTTGTGTGTAAGGACAAAATGGCAGAGTTTGGTAGCAAAGTCCGCTGTGGTTCTATCTGAAATGGTGTTCCTTATAGCTTGTAAACCATCGTTGTGTGGGATGTTGGTATACAGAGATTCCACATCCATCGTGGCTAATATAGTATTGTTAGGAAGATTATTTAAAGATTGTATTTTCCTCAGGAAATCTGTGGTGTCACGTACGTAGCTGGGAGCACTGATGGCATATGGTTTCAGAACAGAGTCCATATAACCGGAGACACCCACTGTGATAGTGCCAATACCTGAGATGATGGGGCGTCCTGGATTTCCTGGTTTGTGTATTTTAGGTAGTAGATAGAAAGTTCCTGGTCGAGGTTCTGCTGGTGTGTTTGTGAGGATCTGTTCTTGGATGTGTGGGGGTAGCTCCTTAACAATCTTGTTCAGTTCTTTTTTGTATTCTTGTGTGGGGTCTGAGTCCAATTTTATGTAAAAGGCGGTATTGGAAAGTTGTCTGTGAGCCTCCTGGATGTAATCGGTTTTGTTCATGATGACGACAGCTCCACCTTTGTCCGCCTCTTTAATTATAATGTCTGGGTTGTTCCTAAGATTATCTATTGCTCTCCTTTCAGCATGGTTTAGATTTTGTTGTAAGCGATGGTGTTTTCTGGTCACATCTGTTTGGATTCTGTGGCGGAAGCAATCGATGTACAGATCAAGTGTGGTATTGCGTCCATCAGGAGGGGTCCATGTGGAGTCCCTTTTCGTGTAACATTTTTTCGGTGGTAGTTGGTGGTCACTGTTCTGTTGGGAGGGTGGTTGTTGTTCCCCAGTAGGTTGAGAGTTGTTGTGTTGTGAAGATGTTGTTTGTTCTGCTTTGTCTTGTTGTTGTGTGTGTTGAAAATACTCCTTCAGGCGTAAACGGCGGAAAAATGCTTCCAAGTCCCCACAGAACTGAATCATGTGTGGGGATTTGGCAGGGCAGAATGATAGTCCACGTGAAAGGACCGATTCCTCAGCTGGGCTGAGTGTTTGCTGTGAGAGATTGACAATATTGTTGATCTTGTTGTTTTGATTAGTACCAGTAGCCTGTAGGTTGGAAAGGTTAGAGAGTTTTTTGTTCTTCTGTTTTTTCAGTAACTCCAGTCGAGTGTGGTAAATGGCTTGTTTTTCCTTGTGGAATTCCTGCCAAGCTGGGTGGTTCTTTCGAATAGAGATGTCCAATGTGGAGAGATCCTCCTTTATTAGCTTCTGTTTGGAATAGAGAATGCCAATAAGATGTTTCAGCAGCTTCTTAGAGAAACTGTGGCATAGTTTTCTTGCATAATTACTGGGATACGTGGATTCCAGAGGGTTCTTAATTCTAAGCCCCTTTGGTATAATGTCCAGGTTCTTGCATTTCGTCAGAAAGGAGATGTCAGTCTGTACCTGTGCAAGTTTCTTGGTGAGGTTGATGGACTTCCATTTCATGCGGCTCAATGTGGTGCCTTCCATAGTTCCAGTTAAAGGTAGATAGCCGTGTTGGTCTGTCATAGTCAAAACAAAATAAAATAAAAAAAATTCCTTCCAGTAGCACCTTAGAGACCAACTAAGTTTGTTCTTGGTATGAGCTTTCGTGTGCATGCACACTTCTTCAGATACACTGAAACAGAAGTCACCAGACCCTGATATATAGTGAGAGGGTGGGGAGGGGTATTACTCAGAGGGGTGGTGGAAATGGGTGAAAGGTTGATAGCTGTGGTAAACCTGTTGACGACTGTTAACGGCTGCAATTAGTCTTACAGGAAAAAGCAAGGGGTGAGAAGGTTAAAAAAGCTTTGTCATGTATAATGAGATAAGAATCCAATGTCTTTGTTCAGACCAGGTCTCTCCATGGTTTTAAGCTTGGTAATGAATTGCAATTCAGCAACTTCTCTTTCCAGTCTATTTCTGAAATTCCTTTGCAATAAGACAGCTACTTTGAGATCTTGTATAGAGTGTCCTGGGAGATTGAAGTGCTCTCCTACTGGTTTCTCTGTCTTGTGATTCCTGATGTCAGATTTATGTCCATTTATCCTTTGGCGTAGGGTTTGGCCTGTTTGTCCAATATAGAGAGCTGAAGGGCACTTTATCTTTGAATGTTAGATTCTCACACGAAAATACACCTGCTTTTGCCTTATCCCATCTTCATCCTTCATACATGCTAAAAATGGCTTCAAAAGATTTGGAAAAAAATGCAAAGTCTTTCATGGAGTTTTATGAGTTGGGTGATATCTCTGCAGAATTAGATTTGTGGTATAATCTGTGGAAAAAGAAGGATTTAGCAGGAGACAAATTAAAGGACATTGAAGTGGCTGCACTTTTGGAGGAGGCTAATATTTTTTCCCCTGCAACAAGGCACACACTCCTTATTTTAAGTGCTTTCCCGTCCACCACGGCTACTGTTGAATGATCTTTCAGTACCCTTCGAAGGGTAAAGACCTGGCTCAGAAGTACAATGGGAGAGGACAGACTGACTGGGTTGTGTTTGATGAGCGTCCATCGGAAATTCTTCAAGGAAAATCACGACTGGATTGAAATGAAAGTTTTGAACAAGTTTTCTTCAAACCCAAGAAAAATGATATTAGTATAAGACATGTAACTAGAATAAAAATCAAAAACATTTTCAAGCAAATAATTGTAATAACTACCGTAATAAAGCACTGCTATAATTATATATAATTTTCTTAAAATTTTGGTTTCATTCGCCTTTTCTGTGCTGAAATGTCACAACCTGAACGACCATGGCTTGCCCCCCCCCCCTAGTTTTGATCCTGGGTACGCCCCTGCTCAGGTTAGCATAGTGATATTCACCATGAAGCTGTGTGTAGTCAGCTGCAAAGTGAATACCACTGATTTAGGGAACAATCCATATTGTTACCAGATACTGTATAGTTAGTATCAAGATAAAACATTATTTCCTGGGTGTCCCTGCCTTAAGCCCTTTCATGTCATGGGACGTCATTTGTGAGATGAATCTGGCAAGAGTGTTTCGGTTCAGCTGGTTACCTCTGAAATTGATGTAAAGATTTGGGTACAAAGAGTTCTAAGCTGCAAAATAATGAGAGTGAGTTGTCTAAATATACATTTAGGCCTTCAAAGCTAGACACCTCTAGAAAGATGTTGTCCTTCTGTCTCTTTCCTTTCCGCTGCAAAACTAACCAACTGGTTCGTTTTTCTTAGGACAAGACAAGCTCTCTGAGCCTGAGCAATGTTGCTGGGGTTCTATATTCTTGTCGGAGGTCTCGGCCTTGCCATGACGGTGGCCTTGATAGAGTTCTATTACAAGTCTTGGGCAGAGTCCAAACGAATGAAACTCACAAAGAACACACAAAACTTTAAGCCTGCTCCTGCACCCAATACCCAGAATTATGCTACGTACAGAGAATAGTAATAGTTTATTATTTGTACCCCGCCCATCTGGCCGGGTCTCCCCAGCCACCCTGGGCGGCTTCCAACAATTATTAAAAAACAAAACATTAAAATATCACAGATTAAAAGCTTCCCTGAACAGGGCTGCCTTCAGGTGTTTTCTAAAGGTCATGTGGTTGTTTATTGCTTTGACCTCTAAAGGGAGGGCGTTCCACAGGGCGGGCGCCACCACCGAAAAGGCCCTCTGCCTGGTTCCCCCTAGCTTCGCTTCTCGGAGTGAGGGAACCGCCAGAAGGCCCTCGGCGTTGGACCTCAGTGTCCGGGCTGAATGGTGGGGGTGGAGACGCTCCTTCAGGTATACAGGACCGAGGCCGTTTAGGGCTTTAAAGGTCAGCACCAACACTTTGAATTGTGCTCGGAAACGTACTGGGAGCCAGTGTAGATCTCTCAGGACCGGTGTTATGTGGTCCCAGCGGCCACTCCCAGTCACCAGTCTAGCTGCCGCATTCTGGATTAATTGCAGTTTCCGGGTCACCTTCAAAGGTAGCCCCACGTAGAGCGCATTGCAGTAGTCCAAGCGGGAGATAACTAGAGCATGCACTACTCTGGCGAGACAGTCTGCGGGCAGGTAGGGTCTCAGCCTGCGCACCAGATGGAGCTGGTAGACAGCCGCCCTGGACACAGAATTAACCTGCGCCTCCATGGACAGCTGTGAGTCCAAAATGACTCCCAGGCTGCGCACCTGGTCCTTCAGGGGCACAGTTACCCCATTCAGGACCAGGGAGTCCTCCACACCCGCTCGCACCCTGTCCCCCAAAACAGTACTTCTGTCTTGTCAGGATTCAACCTCAATCTGTTAGCCGCCATCCATCCTCCAACCGCCTCCAGGCACTCACATAGGACCTTCTCAACAGAGAAGGCTACAATGTGTATGGAACAAAAAGTGTTAAGATCTAGTGGTATGGCTAACGGTCCAGCAAGCAAATCAACTGGTTTATGTTTTTGGTGTTCCCTGTGGTGATGTGTTGTTGGTGTTGTGTTCCCCAACGTGGAGTAACATCTCAGGATTATGCACATCAGAAATAGGACACAACACAGTTGATGCCTTCCCAACATGTGTTCTAGCAATGCCATGGGAAAGGCAGTAGTTGATTGGCAGAGCACCTGATTCACATGCAGGAAGTCCTAGGTTTGTCTCCAGCCCTCTAGCTGGGAGAGAACCATGTCTGAAATCCTGAGAGGCCACTGTGAGTCATACCCAGTGAGATTGGTCAACATTCCAACTCAGTATAAGGCAGCTTCCCCACCTTTAATTCCCAAACAATTATTGGATTAATTCTTAAACCATTTGCCATCCTGGATTTTCACTATGATGCCAGGACACTTTGAATGGCAGCTTCTAGGGCTGGCCCAAGACTTGCCACCACTTGAGAGAGATCATCTAAATAAAAACAGCACACACACCAGCGCATACTCAATGAAAAAGTATCCCAAATTTATTAGCTGCCATGACTGGATGCATTAACATTGCAGCCTCCAACAATCACCTTAGTGCACCAAAAATTAGTTTTACAAATCACACACACACAAATATGAAACACACACAAATATAAAACAAGATCACATGTTTAAATCAGTCATAAAAAAATCATAATAAAAAATAAATTGAATTTGTTTGCCCTTAAGAGGGACCCTTAAATTTGTCTCCTGAAGCAGCCGCCTCATTTTATCCTCACTGGAAGGTCAGCCCTGAAAACATTGGCACTGGGCATCACAGGTCTTGCCAGGATATCATCATGCCCTCCAGCCTTACACATAGAGATGGACATCATTGATTATTCTTTCCTGACTTTCTTATGATCTTTCCCCCTTACATTTATTAAAGGGAACTGTGGTGACTTCAGGTAAGTGCATTCTGGAGGTGTCTTCCCTGCTGCCAAAGTCGTGGGGGTGGGGGGTGGGGGGTAACACACTGACTTTCTACAATTATGTGATTTGTATAGGCAGCAAGGGTGAATGACAGGTGTGTATGTACATGGGAGTAGGAGTAGGGGTAGGGGAATCTCCTGGTGAAGACAAGGGCAGAATTCCCATTTATTGCTTTCCAACGATGAGTAACGGCTTACCCGCACTAACCCTTAGGAAGGGAATGTGTTGCTGTGGCAAAGAGCTGAGGGAAAATGCTGGCCTTATATCCCCTGCCGGCTCTTGCCACCAGGTGCAGCGAGTTACCAAGCGGCCTCACCTGTGCGGCCGCGTCCTGCCTCTCCAGAATAAGCCGTAGAGGGCCCCAGTCCTGCGAAGCCCCACTGGTCCCAGGGCCTGGCTCCTGCACACACTCCTGACAATCTGCAGTAGATATTCAAAGCAGTATCATACCACTTTAAACAGTCATGGCTTTCCCCCAAAGAATCCTGGGAACTGTGGGGTGTTGTTTTTTAAGGGTGCCGAGAATTATTAGGGGATTCCTGTTCCCCTCATAGAGCTGCAATTCCCAGACTTTCTTGGGTAGAGGGATTGATTGCTTAACCACCTAGGAATTTTAGTTCTGTGAGGGGAACAGGAGTTTTCCTAATAATTCTCAGCACCCTTAACTAACAGCAGTGCTCAGGATTCTTTGGGCAGAAGCCATGATTAAATTGGTATAATAGTGCTTTGGATGTTATTGTGTGGAAGTGGTCTCAGTCTTTTGAAAGCCAGGTGTATCCAAGCGCTTGCCATTTCGACTCTTTGCCTTGACTTCTTTCTTTGTGGCTGAGGAAACTCGGCCAGATGGGCGGGGTAAAAATAATAAATTATTATTGTGTGTTTAGGTCAGAAATTATATCAAGGAGCATGGCCCCCGGCAGCGGTCTGCAAGGGAGAACTGGAAGCGAAGCGGCTAGCGTTGTGGGCGTGCCAGTGGAGTGAGCGGTGCCAGCACCAGCAGCAGCAGCGCCAGCATGGTCAGCTCAACGAGCAGTAGAGGTTCCAGCATTGGCAACTCTGGTTCCTTCCCAGAATCTGCCCCTTCCCCCCTTAATTCCTCCCTGAACATGCCCCCTCCCCTCTGAAATCTTCCCAAAATATTCCCCTTTGCTCCCTGAAACGTACCCACAATATGCCCCCTTCCCCCTGATGCCCTCCCTAAATATGGCCCACCCACCCCTGAAACCTTCCCACAATATTCCCCCCTGCTGCTGGGTACAGGGAAGCTGGGAAAGAGATGGCGTTGTTGTTTTTTGGAGGTGAGCAAACTCAGGGGGCATCCCTTTGAATGCTGCCCCCCTTCGCTGGCCGTTCGAAGAATGAGTCCGAGCCATAAAGCTTAAATGCTTTAATCTAGGCTAATTACTTTACAATGCAGAGCACGTCGTAAACATGTCTCATCCATCACTCTCAGAATCCGGAAGTGGTCCCTTGTGATTTTCCCACCAGGAACCCCATCTGGGAAAACGAAAGCACCGTGTCCTTCTCTTCTTTCTTTCCCCCTGTACGTTGCGAGGCCTCTCCCTGCTTGGCTGGAGCCTTACCAACGCTTCCGCCTCCCCACTGCTCCTGCCAGAGGGGGAGGAGGAATCGGTCGTCAAGATCGGGGGCTGCTCCCGGTAGCCACTCAACGCCGGACTGGAAGGGGGAGGCAGCCCCCTGACATCCACTCCCCCCTCAAAACCCCCTCCTCTTCAGGTGAGGTTGGTGACGCCTGTTCTGAGGAAGACACTTCCTTTTGGTCTCTTTCTCTTGCCCATTCGCCCTCCCCCCCCCGCAATCTCTTCAGGGGAGGAGGCAAATCCTAGAAAGTCTGTGTCTTCATCCTCTGAAGATGCAAACACAGCTTTCCACCCCCCAGACCCTTCCGAGGGTGATCCTTCATGGGGGAAATCTGGGGTTTCGCTCTCCTCCCTCTCTGCAGTGGACCTGAACCCCCAGAAATCTTCCTCATCCTCTTCTGTGCTGGAGCACACATCCCTTAAAAAGAGTTCTGGAGGCGCTGGTTTATGAGGGAATAGGGAATGAAACTCGGCCGTGAGGTACTCCTCAGTGATCTGGTTGGAGGGCATCCACGTATTGTCCTCAGGCGCTGCCCCTTCCCATGCCACCAAGTACTCCACCCTGTCCCCATTCCATCGAGAGTCCAGAATCTCTGTGGCCTCATTGCAGGCTTCCCTCTCCTCTACAATGGGAGGTGTGGGGGCATCCCCACTCTCCCCGTGGAAACGGTGCCCCTCCCTGTATATGGAAAGCAATGACCTGTGAAAGACAGGGTGAATCCTCATGGTGTCCGGTAGCAACAGCTTAAATGCTACTGGGTTGACCTGCTCGATGACATCAAAGGGTCCCAGCTTGCGATGCTCTAACTTCCTACAGCTCCCTCTGATGGGCAGGCCCCTGGACGACAACCATACCTTATCCCCCACCTGAATGACCTCGCCTTCCCTACGGTGGGCATCTGCCGCCCTCTTGTATGCCTCCTTGGCCCTTTCCAGATTGCTCTTGAGCTGCCTGTGTACCGTTTGCATCTCCTCTGCAAAACTCTCTGCTGCGGGTACATTGGGCTCCCCCCCCCGGGAAAGCTCTGGGGTGGCGACCATAGTTGGCCATAAAAGGGGTCATCCCTGTGGACATGTGGACACGTGGAGTTATTAAAAGCAAACTCTGCCAGACTTAGAAATTGCACCCAATCATTCTGCCTCTGGTTGACATAACAATGCAAATATTGCTGCAGAATGGCATTGGCTCTCTCAGCTTGCCCATTGGTCTGCGGGTGTCTGGCCGTGGAGAAACTCAGCTCCACCTGCAGTAAGCTCATGAGCTTGCGCCAGAACCGCGAGGTAAATTGCCGGCCTCTGTCACTCAAAACCCTCGAAGGCACCCCGTGCAGGTAAAACACATGATCTACAAAGAGTTTGGCCGTTTCCTCTGCAGACAACACCTTGGGACAGGCTACGAAATGGCACGTCTTGGTGAGCATGTCCACCACCACCAGCACTGCCATCTTCCCCCTGGACATGGGCAGGTCGGTGATGAAGTCAATGCTCACCATTTCCCAGGGCCTGCTGGGGGTGGGCAGGGGCTGCAGTAGACCTGCTGGTGCCCTATTATCTCCCTTGGCCCTTTGACAGGTGTCACACGCCCTCATGTAGTCCTTGACATCGCCCCGCACCCCCGGCCACCAAAAATCTCTGGTGATTAACAAAAGGGTCCTTTGTTGTCCGAAATGTCCTGCAGAAGGGTTGTCGTGGAGTTGTTTGAGAACCTTGGCTCTCAGCTGGTCCCCCGGGATGTAAAGTGCCCCCTTATAGAACAAGAGCCCTCCATTCTCCACAAAACCTTCTTCCGCCCCCTCCCTTCCTTGAGGTCTCGGAACTTCTGTTGCGCAAAGGAATCTGCACGGGTGAGTCTCAGCAACAGCGAGGGTTGCTCCATCGTGTCTCCACACGCCCACTGCTCTGTGGGAAACATGTGCCTCACTGCCTGCGGCTCTTCCTCTTCCAGGTACTGCGGTTTCCTGGACAGAGCGTCGGCCCGCACGTTCTGCTCCCCCGGAACGTAGTGGATCCGGAAATTGAAGTCCGCGAAGAATTCTGCCCATCGGATCTGTCTCTGGTTGAGCACTCTGGCAGTTCTCCAGTACTCCAAGTTCTTATGGTCCGTGTGCACTTGGATCTGGTGCTGCGCCCCAATCAGGAAATGGCGCCATTTCTTGAAAGCCGCCATAATGGCCAGCAGCTTCTTATCCCAGATGGTGTAATTCTTCTCAGATTTGCTGAGTTTCCGCAAAAAGAAGGCGCATGGCCTCCAGTCTCCGTCGCTGTCCTGTTGCAAAAGCACCGCCCCCATGGCACGATCTGATGTATCTGTCTCCAATCTGATCGGCTGCGCCGGGTTCACATGCAGGAGGTGCTCCTCTGATGCGAAGGCTCTCTTGATGGCCTCAAATGCCTGCTGGGCTGCCGGTGTCCAGACAAATTTCTTCTTGCCACTCAAACAGTCCGTGATGGGCGCGGTTAGCTGCGCGAAGCCCCTGATAAATTTGCGATAGTAATTGCTGAAGCCCAGAAACCTCTGTGCGTCCTTCTTGGTTCTGGGGCTCTTCCAATCTAAAACTGCATTGACCTTCTCCCCGACCATGGCCAACCCTCTGTCTGACACTCGGTAGCCTAGGAACTCCACCTGCTTGACATGGAATTGGCACTTCTCTAATTTGACGTACAGCTGGTGCTCTCTCAGTTTTTTCAGCACCTGCCTGACATGCTGCTCATGCTGAGCCTCGCTCTCAGAAAAGACCAAGATATCGTCCAGGAACACCAGAATGTGCAGGGGTCCCAGCACGTGATGCATGAAGGACTGGAAGGCCGGGGAGCCCCCCTGCAGACCAAACGGCATCACAAGGTATTCAAACGCCCCCACGGGGGTAAACATTGTCATCTTCCACTCATCACCTTCCTGCATTCGTATGAGATTATACGCCCCCCTGAGGTCCAGCTTGGTAAAAATTTGCCCCCTGCGCACCACTGCCAACAGATCGTCGATCCTGGGCATGGGGAAGGCGATCGGTTGACTCACGCTGTTGAGACTTCTATAGTCTACGATGAGTCGTTTCTGGGTGGTCTCCTTCTTGTCCACGAAGAAAACCGGGCTCCCTCGGGAACTTTTGGACTCTCGAAGAAATCCCCGCTGTAGATTTTTGTCTATGAACTCCTTGAGCTCCTGCTCAGACATGGAGTAGAGCTTCCCCGTCGGCAACTGGGCCCCTGGCACCAGGTTGATTTGACAGTCGAAAGGGCGATGCGGTGGGAGCTTGTCATCTTCCTTCTCGCAGAAAACCTCCTTGTAGTCCTCATATTAGGGTGGGATCCCTCTGGTGGCTTCCAATCTCACTGTCGCTGCCTGCGCGTCGCTGCCTGATGGGCTCATTTCCTGCAGACAGTTTTCCACACAGTGTCCTGATCCGAACGTGAGCGAGCATTGATGCCAAGCCACCACTGGGTCATGTAGGTCTAGCCAGCTCATTCCCAAGACGAAGGGACTCCCCGCTAGAGTGGTCACATTAAAATCTATGACCTCGGAGTGCTTGGAGATGCGCATTCTCATGGGGGGTGTTTGTTGTGCCACCTCCCCTCCCAGCAGCTCCCTCCCGTCGATGGTGGTGACCAGCAGTGGGAAATACAGTGGAAGCAGATGTAGCTGATGCTCCAAAGCAAATTCCCTGCTCATGAAATTTGCTGAGGCCCCTGAGTCAATCAAAGCTTCTACCTCTAGGGGGTGCCCATTGGGGAGCTCTAGCACCACTCTTACCACAATTCCTACCTTGGGCGGGTGAGGGGGGGAACGGGGTTCTCTTGCGGGGTCTTCATTGCTTGCTCGCATGGACACTTTCCCCGCTCAGCATCTGCTGCACCCAGGCGTCCTCGTTTCCCGGCTGTGAACCACGTTTCTCTTCCTGTTCCGGCACTCTTGCTCCCCTGCCTTGCCAAATGCGACGCTGCAGGCAGAATTTGGTGACGTGCCCCGGGATGTCGCAGACGTAGCACCTCCATGCGCTCTTGCCTTTTCTCCCCTCCCCCCTTGGTCGGGCCCACGCCTGAGGGTTGCTTAGCGCGCACTGCTCCGATTTCCATCGGCTCCTCAGTCAGCAGAATTGACGCGTCGCCCATTGCGGGGGTGCTGCCAGTCGTTCTGCCCTGGTAACGACTCCCTGGGAACCTCTCTGCCTTGGTCTGTCTCTTTTCCCAACCCCTCTGCTCGGTCCGCATTCCTACAGCCAGTGCCGCCTTCACCAGCTCATCCATGTTTCTGGCCCGGGGTGCCCTGCTCATTTCATCCTTGATCTCAGGGTCCAACCCCTCCTTAAACAGTGCCTGCATGGTCTCTGACTGCAAATCCCATGCCAGTCTATGTGCCAGCATCGCGAATCGGGAAAAATACGCGCACACCGTGCCTCCTCCCTGTATCAGCCTCAGGAACTCCTGGCGGGTGGCGTCTGTCTCCCCTTCATTGGCAAACATGGCGTCCATGGCAGCAATGAACTCCTTGAGATTCCTCATCTCCCTGTCCTCGGCTGCCATGAGTGGGCGCTCCCAGTCCTTTGCTGCCTCCTCCAAATGTGCCACTACAAAAGCCACCTTCTCAGCATCGCTGGAAAACTCCCCTTCCTGCATGTTTAAGGCATAATGGAGGTCTGTTCTGAAACCAGCGCATTCCCTGGGGTTGCCAGTGAACTTGCTGATGAGTGTATGCAATTTCCGCCCTAACGGGGCCCTGCCCCCTTCTTGGCCTCCCATCCTTCTCTCCTGCATTCTGACTTCCATCTCTCTGGCATGCTTTCCCAACTCAGCATTCCTTCCCGTCAGCTGCTGCACCTTAAGGGTTAATTGAGCCAGCTGAGCAACTGCAGTCTGCTGGTATGCAAGCATCTGTTTTTCCGCTTGCAATTTAAGCTCCACACTCACCTTATCGACTTGTTCCTGCACCGCTACAAGAATCCTTTGTTCCTCCGACATTCTGAGGCCTCTGCGTCTTGCCGGCAAGGAGGGGGATGGGTGGGGAATTCTCTGATGAACGACCAGGTAGTGACTTCCGGATTGCTGTCAAGGTTCAAGGGCTGCCCCCTTTCGCTGGCTGTTCGAAGAATGAGTCCGAGCCATAAAGCTTAAATGCTTTAATCTAGGCTAATTACTTTACAATGCAGAGCACGTCGTAAACATGTCTCATCCATCACTCTCAGAATCCGGAAGTGGTCCCTTGTGATTTTCCCGCCAGGAACCCCATCTGGGAAAACGAAAGCACCATGTCCTCTTCTTTCTTTCCCCCTGTACATTGCGAGGCCTCTCCCTGCTTGGCTGGAGCCTTACCAATGCTTCCGCCTCCCCACTGCTCCTGCCAGAGGGGGAGGAGGAATCGGTCGTCAAGATCGGGGGCTGCTCCCGGTAGCCACTCAACGCCAGACTGGAAGGGGGAGGCAGCCCCCTGACAAATGGGAACCTGCCACATGGGGGTGCACATGTTCAGTAGCATCGCTGTCTTATTGACTCCTGCCACATGGGCTCAGCATACTTAGGGCCATCACTTTACTGTATTTTTATTTATTTTGAAATAATTTTTATTTGGTTTAACAAATATAAAATCATAACAATATATCCATATATACCCATATTTAAAGATTCCTCCGAATCTCTGGACTTCCCACCTTCCCCTCCATGAGTTCTTATACTCAGATTATTATTATTATTATTATTATTATTATTATTATTATACACACACACACATACTGAGTAATATGCAGTTGAAAATGTAATATGTTATATATAATCACACACACATATATATGTAATATATATTTAAAATACATTCTTAAGGTATCAATGACTTCCCTTCTCTTTCCATGGTTCATTTTACCTATCATAAATCCCTACATATTTTACAAAAACTATACCATTCAGTATTCCATTATTGCAATCACACACAGAGAGAGAGAGAGAGTGTGCTTTTTTTCTTTAAAAAATGTTTAAGGGTACTTTCATTTCGCTACATGGATCTGAACGAAAGCACCCATGTCACCAGCGACGTGGTGCCCTCGCCGTGCCCCGGTGGCATCGTGGCTCCTTCACGTGTGTCCTGCTGTGACTGCCTGAACCATTCTGTGGCAACCCTGTTGGGTCTGGACTGCTCTAATGTAGATGAGATCCAATGCCCTCAACAAGAAGTGTGCTACCAGCATGCCCAAGTACCACTAGCATCAGGCAGATTTCTGCACCTGCCTCTCTGTGTCCTGCAAACATAACCTCAGGTTCTCCTCGGCTGCCCACGGAGGGCCCCACCGTTGATCCAGATTCTGCCAAAAGCCCTACTAGCTGCCTTGACTCTCCAGTGCCCCCTGCAAGCACAGCTGCCCGGTGTCCCCCTTTCCAATGCACTCAGGATGAAAACTCCTTGAGGCTGATCTTGCAGGTGCAGGGCATTGTTCCCCAGAGCCTCAAGGGGGAAGTAGGAACAAATTGCTACAGAGTTAGTTTTGCCAGTCTCGAGACCACTGGACTTTGGAGAAAGATGTATTTAGGCCTAAATGGTGATTCCTTGCAGGTAAAACTACATTTCATATCACTCTCACCCTCAGGGTGTAGCAGAATCAAGGGTATGTTTTTGAGGCCTTATTTCATTTTTATTCTGCTCTTCTTCTACTTGGGGCATTGCACACTCACTTGTTATCCCATAAATTTATTCTCACTTGCCTCCCAAGCCTCCGTGGGAGGAGAGCGATCCCTGCAGAGGCTTAGGATGGAAGCTGCGCCCCACCAACTATATGGGCTGGTAGGCGTGCAGCTTCCTTCCCAAGCCTCCATGGGAGGAGAGCAATCCCTGCAGAGGCTTGGGAAAAGGCAGACAACTCTGGGAAAGGGGGGGGCGCTGGAGGGATCTTTGCACCACGACGCCAGATATGCTTAAGACAGCCCTGGGTGCAACCCCATCTGGCTTCAAGCCTGCTGTTTCCCTTTTGTCCCCCCAGGTGGCGTTGCATAACTACAATTCTATATAGCAACTGGCAGTTAACCCCCCCCCCCAAGCCCAGCTGTACCTGCTTTGCATTTGTGCTCAGTTTTAGCTTCTTGTGGTTAGCTGTTCTAGTTCCGAGTCGGCCAGCCGTGACACAAACACCAGGTGCTTTAGTTTCAGATCGGCCAGCCATGACATGCAGGCTTATTTTGGCATGTACCTTTCACGCTTGAGCTGCATAGGACATTCTAAACAGTTGTACTTTTTATAGACAGAAGCTGTGAAGCTAAAATGAACTTTTAGCAGAGGCTGCATAGCTAGGATGGATCCTTCAGACTTTTTGGTTAAGGGTTTTACTTTGGTCAGGCAGCTTTCTGTCCTGTCCAGTGCTGGTCAGGCACTGGTCAGGTGCCTCATTCCCCCCTTTCAAACGAGAGGACCAGAGAAGCTTGCTCTGTGTCCTCGACAGTTTGACCTATACACTGGTAGGTGTCTGGGATAGCATTGTATAAAGCCAGAATATGAGTTCGGGCGGCTGCGTCTACTGAGCAGGTTACCATATGGCTTATTAATTGGAAAAAAAGCAAGGCAAAAGGCAAGTTAAGATCAGAAAAATGATTATTGTCTATGGAAGCCGTCATCTGTAAGAAGCTGTTCTCTTTCCATCCCATGGATGTCTGTGGGTTGAGGATTATCAGCGACATCCTGGTCTGGGTCTCTTCCCCAGATCAAAAAGCTGTACTCACAGCACAGGACTATCATAAATAGTACAATTAGGGTTCCTGCTAGGATGGGGAACCACCAGAACCTGGGCATGTGGGCTTACTTATCCTTAATCAGGCTGTTGCAGCGCCCACTGTTCTTCCTGGTCCAGAATTGCCTTTGCCTCGGGGTTGGTTAGATCCCAGCGCCAGGACTCGTGGCCTATCACTTGGCACACTCTTCCCACTCTCCTTCTGGGGTGGGTCTGACCCTTATGGCGCTTTCTAAGGATGCACTCCGAGGAGAGGTCTTCTGACTTGTTTACCTTAATGCACCCACAAGTGAAAATTTTTCCTACTAAGGGCTGTGTGTGGGGTGTCACTATGCCTAGAGGATTAGCCAATTCCCCCTCAGATGAGTTTCTCCCTAATGCACAGGTGTCAAACACAAGGCCCGGGGGCCAAATCCGGCCCGCCAGACCTTGTCATGCGGCCCGTGTAGCCAGGGCCGGAGCAGCCATTGAGGCGGCGCTGGCCAGCCTGCCCCCCGCTCGCCGCCGCCCCAACCAGAGGCGGAAATGGCGGTGGCGCAGAGCGCCTGGGGCGCCCGGCGCCCCAGGAGCAGACAGCTCATGCACTGCCCGTCAGTTTCCGGCGCGCGAGTGGGCCCGTCCGCCGAGGCCCCGCCCCGTGCTCAGCCCCTCCCGCGCCCTCCGCCGCCATGTTGAGGCAGCCGCTGCCCGGCGCTGGGTGAGGCCTGTGCAGAGCCCACCGCGGAGCTGATGGGGTCGGTAAGTGCCAGCGGGGCGAGCGGGTCGGGGCGCTGGCGGCCGGGCCTGGTAAGGGGCGCCTCCCTCGGCGCCTGGCTTAGCGCAGCCGCGGGCTCTTCGCTGGCGCAGGCCCCTCTCCTCGGGACTCGGGTAGGCGCACAGGCAGGCAGGCAGGGAGGCGAAGCGGGCGGGCAGGCAGACCGAGCCCCATGGCAGGTGCGCGAGAGCGGTGACCCCGGGCAGCCAGAATCCCATTTTGCCCCGGCAGCTGCGGAGGCTCCAGGCAGGGTCCGTTCACGCCGTGCTCTCCGTTGGGTTGCGGGGATGAGGGAAGCCTCCCCTATGGGGCAGACCCATGGGCAGCGTGGCTCTTGCCCATCGCCATCACCGGGAACCCGCCCCCGGGACCAGCCTGCGCCAGACCCAGGCAGCCTCCGTGCGCCACCCCACCGATTTGCACGTCCAGACGAGACGTCTGCCCCTTGCTCCCCCCGCCCTCTCCCCACTTTCGCAACCCACCCCAGTTGCATTTTATTTTTTGGGGGGATCAGAATACTAATAGGGTGCCAGTGCACCTCTCTCTCCCCCACAGCTGAGTGCAGTCGCGTCCTGTCTCCTCACTTTAGGGGCAGGGAGATGGGAAAGGTGGCCCTAGAGACCTCCCGGCGTCGGAGCGGGCATTGCCCTTGGCAAAATCTCTGCCTTGCTGACCTGCCCCAGAGGTCGGGCAAGGTGTCGTCTTGTGGGGATGCCCACAGGCAGGCCAAATGGCTATTTCAGGATGCTGTTGCAGAACTACAACGTACCTCCCCCCCCAATACAGGGATGATTTATTTGCCCCCACCCAGTTGTAGGGGTGCCCCACACTTTGCTCCCCTTTGTAGTAGGGTCACTTTGCGCATTGGTTTGACGCTTGTTTTTGCTGCTGTGTAGACATTTGGACAAGAGGACACACAAGAGCCCGTCTTGATTCCCTGATGTATGCACCAAATAAAAAAGTTAATGCCTTGTGTTTGCCATATGTGTAATAAACAGTGTTTGGCAATATTTGTATGTTTTAAAAAAAAAAATACTGTCTGTTACCAAAAATCATTTTTCAATAAATTGTACAATAATTGTACATTTGAATATCTACTTGCCATTATTCTGACTATGTTTCTGCTTTCAGAGCTAGTTATTACCGGTACTTACATTATTACAAAAAACAGTAATAATTGAATGCAGTGACAATAATTTATGATAATAAAGAGTGGACACATAGTCCTACAACCGGCCCTTTGAGGGTGATCAAACTGCTGATGCGGCCCCCGATGAATTTGAGTTTGACACCCCTGCCCTAATGCTACCACAGCTGTAGGCGGGGAACTCAAGTTGTCTGGGGTAACCGTCACAATAATTGGGATTGGTGGTTTTGCTCCCCCTCCCATCTACTTCTGATTTGACGCTCCAATTCCCAAAAGGTTCCACTTTTATATAGAATATGTGAACCCTGGTGAATGTGAGGCCTGGGGCAATACCTCTGATAAGGGGGATGGCCCAATTCTAGGGGATTTGGACAGTCCTCGATGCTATAAGCAACCACGTGGCAGCCGCGAGTGTATTCAAACTTCCAGGGATTGTAAGGGATCGGTCTGTTATGATTTTCCCTGCCTGGGGTCAGTTCTTCGAACTGCCCCAATAGCAAAGGCAATCACTGCTGCTCATCCCTGCTACACAAGAGTCCAGGGAGCAGCATTCATAAGTGATTGTTCCCATATGGAAAACAACACACTCAGCCTTTTAGGCTAAAGACTTTTATTCTCAGCAGCCATGCCTGCTGCTGTCCTTCTCGGTACAAAGCAGAGAGGAGAAAAGAGAAAGTGAAAGCAATCTGAGTGCGCAGGCTCAGCACAGAAATGTAGACATAACAAAACTTTATCACACCACTGTGTGAAAACCAATAGTTATACTATTCCAGTTTGTAGCGGCTGCCACGTCACTGAGGAATAGAATCTTAACATCCTCCCCCGATTCTGGACAAAGAGAGTGTGGCAAAAGCTAAAGCATCATTAACAGAATTAAACAAACAGTTATCATATACAAAATATGAACCTGTCGCCTGTGTTCCACCTATGGAACTCTCTGAGACTGGATTTACCAGATTGAGCCTTTGTTTACCAATTCTCCAGGGGACTAGAGCATTTGCTCTTTTGGTGTTGGAAAAAACAGTGTTGACCTGTTGTTTTGGCTTGTTCACTTGTGTGAGTGGTGTCTGTATGCCTGCATATTTTGTGTGAGTGTGAGCAACAGCTATATTGGCTTTCGCTGAGATTGCAAACTCACTAGAGTACCTTTTGGGTGCTTGTCCCTTTGTGACTCTTTCAGATCTGCGCATCAGGTGCAAATCTTCTTTAGAGTGTGTCTCCCTTTCAGGACTTTTGGGAGAACTCTTACCAATAGTGAACAGTGGCTCTTTGGATTCTAGCACATCATCTGCATCATATGTATCTGATGGTCTGTGAACTGCATGAGTTCCTTTCTCAATGACTGTGTCATCTGTGTCAGAACTACTTGTTGTGGAACTAGCACTGCTATTGGAATCAGAATATATATCAGCATCAATAGGAAAACTTTGAAGCACTTGTGTCTCTTGCTTTACAGTATGTTCTACTTCATTAGTTAGAATTACTGTGTCTGAGGAAGGCAACAGAATTCTGTATTGACCTTTCTCATAGCCTAAGAAAATGCCTTTGGTAGGAGTATTGTCCAATGACTCCACCCAAATCTGAGAACCAAAAACCTTTAAATGCTTCAGATAAGGTTTTTTCTCAAACAGTATCTCATATGGGCTTTGTTCCATACCTTTTGGAACTTCTCTGACCCATGTGTAAATGAAACTGTATAGGCTCTCAGCCCAATTCTTGTCAGGCAATTTTGAACAAAGCAATTGTGCCTGCATTCCAGCTTTCAATTCAGCATTAACCTTAACACAAATGTCATTATCCCATGATGACTGGCTCACAGCAACTTTGTGCTGTATGCTCTGCTGGTCTAGGAAATCCTGAAATTCCTGTGAAAGAAACACTGGTAATTCATTAGTATACAAACAATCAATTTTGCCATCATGCATGAATTTCATCTTAGCACAATATTCTTTGAATTTGGCTAAAACTTGCTGCGGACTTTGCAACACATAGCACCATGCAAACTTTGAAAATTTGTCAACCAATAACAAATAATATTTGGCGTTGCCACGTGATTGTGGCAATGGGCCATAAACATCAGCATAAATAAGCTGGAAACAATGTGTGACGCTGTCTTTGCTGGGCTGTTTTGAAATCTTCTTGGACTTAGCTGCACCTGCAAAAGATTTGTCAACAACAACATCATAACAACAGTCATCAGGATCAAAAGATAATAGAAATAGTCTATCTTTGTTCTTCTGAGCTCTAAGGACCTCTTCTCCATCCTTGGAAATCACACAATGATCTTTGTGGAATAAAAGTTCCAAGTCCAGTTCAGTAATTTTTGGTATGCTGAGCAAATTGTATTTTAGGTCAGGCACATACAACACATTATTTATAGTCAGCTGTAGACTTGTCAGAAAAACCGTCCCAATTCCGGTTGATTTCAAATGTGTGCCATTGGCCTGCGAAATAGTACTTTCCTGCCTTTTAAAGTCCTTGAATAGACGTTCGTTACAGCTCATGTGGTCTGTGGCCGCTGAGTCTAGGACAAAAGAATAGTCTATGTCTGGATCCTGCATGCCTTGGGTAAGCAATGCAAATGGTCGTGTCACTGTAGGTTTGGCACGCCCCTTTTCTCCAGATCCACTGGCCTGTTGATTCCGTGCAGCCTTTCTGGGTTTTCTGCACTTCTCAGCTGTGTGCCCTTTGAAGCCACAGTTTGCACAGTAAACAACTTTAACAGCATGCACTTGCTCAGTTGAAACACTATGTGGAGATACATAGGTTTCCTCTGTGCTCCCCCTGTTGTTAGCTTCATATTGAGCATTACATCTGTCTTCCTCATTCAGCAAAGTTGATACAACCCTTGCAACATTTAAATTCTGGGGGTCAATAGTGCCCAATTGACTGGCAACTGTTTTGTATTGATCATGCAGACTATTTAGCATCATGAAACAATATATATCTTCTGGCAAATGTACATTTCTCTGCACCAGTTCAGAGCGTAGCTGCTTCATGTGGTTCAAATGAGAACGTAAATTCTCCCCCTTCTTCAAGCGAAGGTTTGTTAGCCGCTGAAAATACAGCATTGAGCTGGCTGTCTGAATTCTCAGATGCTCTTGTTCCAAAGCAACCCAATAGTCATTTGCATGATTTACGTCTCTAACGTGAATTAACTGGGAATCATCTAAATGCAGTATTATTGTGGCCTTTGCTAAAGCATCCTGACTTGTCCATCGGGCACTTTGCAACGCGGGTGGTGGATTAATAGTGACATCTAATAATCCTTGGCGTGTAAGCACTGCCTCCATTTTAACTCGCCACGTCTGATAATTATTGTCCGTCAATAAAGGACACAGGGAGCTGCCGATAGATTTATCTTTGCCAGCCATAGTGAAAAAATAAACTTGTCTCTGTTCTCAGAGATCAAGGTTTTGCAGCAGAGGTTTAATTGCCTCGTAAATCTTGCTCGGTGTACTCACAGTCTGGTTTACAGCTTCTCCCTCTCGGCTGGAATCGGCCGCTATCTTCAGCTCGAACTCCCCCGGAACTGTGGAATGCTGTGTTCAGACGCTGTTTGCACCGGCTTGATTATTTTGCTGCAGATCGGCCCGTCATCTGCTCTGGTATCATTCTTCAGAGTCCAATGAATCGAACCGAACCATCCTCTGCTACCACTGTTATGATTTTCCCTGCCTGGGGTCAGTTCTTCGAACTGCCCCAATAGCAAAGGCAATCACTGCTGCTCATCCCTGCTACACAAGAGTCCAGGGAGCAGCATTCATAAGTGATTGTTCCCATATGGAAAACAACACACTCAGCCTTTTAGGCTAAAGACTTTTATTCTCAGCAGCCATGCCTGCTGCTGTCCTTCTCGGTACAAAGCAGAGAGGAGAAAAGAGAAAGTGAAAGCAATCTGAGTGCGCAGGCTCAGCACAGAAATGTAGACATAACAAAACTTTATCACACCACTGTGTGAAAACCAATAGTTATACTATTCCAGTTTGTAGCGGCTGCCACGTCACTGAGGAATAGAATCTTAACACGGTCCCCATGACTTAAAAGACTTTCCACCTGGGCTCAGGATTATCTTAGCCTTATCCACTTGCCCGCCCTCCCTCCCTCCCTCTGGGGGGGTTATCTGAACCTGGGGTTTACCAACAGGGGTCCCTCCCATTCAACTTCGGAGGAGATGGTCTAATTCTCCTCTTGACTCCTTTGGTGATTTGGAGAGCTATTGTCCTCCTTTTTGCCAGTGAGAATACACCCACAGGTATAAAAGACGGAGCCCTCCCCTTTGGTTCCCAATTATATACACGCAAGGGAATAAAAAGGGAGTATTGCTTCTTTGACAGAGTCAACTTCAAGGGGTCAACAGGACGGGCCCAATCTCAACGACCTAAACCAACATCGTTCGCACCTGAGACGCTCCCAATCTATATAGGGGTAAGTGATTACTTGTCGGCACCCCCTCCCTGCTCCTCTGCTCAGGTGGTCCTGATACACTGCCAGGCCTTGGTGACTATAGGGACTACCATAGACATTATATACCTCAAAGGTGGCAGCCACCCTTCGGATGAGGAGGAACGGTCTATGAGCCCACTCCTGTTCCTCTGTGGCTCTAAAGATTAACCATAATGGAAGGCTTGGGTGTTGTGATAGGATGAACCTATAATGGCCACACCTCAGTCTTCCTACTTGTAGAATTGTGCCCTGTCTAATGACTGGTCGGACAAACCACTGATAACTGTCTTTCTGACCAATTTTCCTGATACGGTTCTGCTGGAGATGGCCTCCGCTGCATGAAATGGAAGTTTCCGGTGGCCCGTGCGTCGAGTGACAGCATCCGGTGTATCACAGCAGGGGCTACTTCAGTTCGGTCTCCCGTGCGCTGGGCGCCCTTGCCGGTCAGACGCTGCAGAGGAGACTGGTGCACCGTGCGCTGGGTACCTACTTCTGGCTAGGCACAGCAGGGTATGACTCCAGGGGGTCACCTCGGCCTTTCACCGCTGCCAGGGTGGATAGGAGAACTGTGTATGGACCACACCACCGAGGAATGAGAGGGTCGCGCTTCCACTCCTTCACCCACACACTATCGCCTGACTGGAACCGATGAACTGGGTCTGCAAGGCTGCACTGTGTTTATTCGAGGGCCCACCTGTTGAGGGAAACAACACACACACACACACACACAGAGAGAGAGAGAGAGAGAGAGAGAGAGAGAGACTATATATATTCTCCCGAGGTGCTCCCTGGCCGCCGTTCCTCCCAAGTGTGTGGATTCATGAAAGTTTCTCACAACTGCACTTGCCAGGTGTTGGGGCACAAAAACTCGAGTGTCTGGCAGGAGCAGCCATCCGTCTTAGTGTTGAGCTCCTTCCTATTCTGCCCATTCTTGTTCTCCTGGGGTGTAGTGAGGCTTCACATCCTCCAGGGTAATTTCTGTTAGGAACTCTGGAAGTGCCTACGTGCAACTATGCACATCAAGCAATTAAGAGTTGGCTGAAGGCCAAGATCTTCTCATCTCTGCCTGGTAACAGGGCCTGGTAACCATCTCATTGGGTGGAAAGTTCCATAAAGGCAAGAGTGACCATGTGGTCGTGTGGTTGGTGTGATTAATGAAGTTTGCGATTGTTGGAGAAGGTTGTGAGAGATAGTGAGAGGAAAGGTTTTGCTTTTGTTTCTTTATTTTCCTAAGTCTGTATATAGTAACTTGTGGATACTGTTTGCTTCAATAAAGCTGTATATAGTTATCAAGTTACTAGTGGCAGTGAGTTCCTGCATCATCGTGTTCTGTCAACGCTATACAACCAGTAGCTTCCTGAAGGACTGCGTGCACTCTGCTGTGTCCAGGATTCTGTTCTTTCCTGACACAAATTCCGGTCAATTTCTGGGATGAGTGCTGCCATAATTTCAGGTGGAGGTTGCAGAGCTGCTTCCCGGGCAGCCCTGTCTGCCTCCTGGTTGGCTCTGGTGACTAAATCTCTTCCCTGTCCATATCCTTTGTAATGCATTACAGCATTTTTTTCAGGAGCCCATACGGCCTCTAGTAGACTCTCCACTTCTGGGTTTTTTTTATGGGCTCCTATCAGACCTCTTTCCTTCCACAGAGCCCCATGCGCATGCAGGGTCAAGAAGGCATACTTTGAGCCAGTGTATATGTTCGCCTTACATCCAGCTGCCAATTGCAGGGCTCTGGTAAGTCCAATTATTTCAGCCTTTTGGACAGAGGTTCCTGGTTTTAAGGCTTCTGCCTCCACAACTTTTTCTGTTGGTTACTACAGCATATCTAGCTTTTCTAACACCATCAAGCACGAAACTGCTCCCATTTGTATAGTACACAACATCAGGGTCTTTTAATGGCTCATCTTTCAGTTCTGGTCTACTGGAGTAGACTTCATCCATCA
Source organism: Darevskia armeniaca (assembly GCA_034641395.1). NCBI lineage: Eukaryota > Metazoa > Chordata > Lepidosauria > Squamata > Lacertidae > Darevskia > Darevskia armeniaca. The sequence continues at coordinate 1,316,051 of JAWWNF010000095.1, read as the reverse complement.
CCTGAAGACAGTCATGATGTCCTATTTCCTCGTTGTCCGATAACGGCATTAGGGTGACTGGATTGAGGGTATTCACTACTCTTAAATATATTCTGAAATTTTCACACAGCAGCCCCTGGTACTTGGCCATTCGGGGGTAGGTCAACCAGTAGCTCCTTTGCATTCCATGAGGGTGAGAACAGCATGGGGAACATTAACGTAGATTTCCTGTCCAAAGGTAAATTTGTCTGCTTCTGCCACCAAGGCGGCTGTTGCTGATACTGCCCTCAGGCAGGGTGGCCATCCTTTTGCTACCAAGTCTATTTGTTTGGAAGAATAGGCTACCGGCCGATTCCAGCTTCCCAGTTTCTGAGTTAGAACTCTAGCTGCAGCCTTATTCTATTCATGCACATACAACTGGAAGGGTTTCTCTGGATTTGGCAATCCCATGGCCGGTGCCTCCATTAGGCATCTTTTAATAGTCTCAAAAGCCTTTTGTTGTTCTGCTTCTCTGCTCCTTTTGTACTTTCATATAAATAAGGGTTTTGCTAGAATGGTGAAGCCTGGCATCCAAATTCTGCGGTTCTTTGGAAGCCCCGCAACTGTTTCCTAGTGGTGGGCTCTCTTATGAGACATATAGCTTCCTTTCTCTCTGGCCTCAGAGTTCTTTGTTGATGTGACACATTGAAGCCTAAATACTTGACTTTCTCCAGATTCTTCTGTGCCTTTCTTACAAATTTCTAAGTCTTTTGCAGTCAATATCAAATCATATCCTGCTGCCTATCGTTGCAGGGAATATTATTTTATGGAAACTGGCGCTGCCGAGGGCTTCACACTAACAATTATAGGCGGAATATTTTTGGCCATTCCTGGGGAACTATCTTCAGCCCACACTCCTGGGGGAGCGTGGAGAGTTTCAGATATTTGTTCTATGACTTCTCCAAGGGTTGATGGGTGGGATTTGGCTACCAGGGCCGCCAAAAAATGCCCATGAATGTTCCTTAGGCACTGTTATTGACATTATGCCAGTTGCCTGTGGGGAGTAGCCTCATTTCTGGTCCTCTGGGGATAAAGGTAATTTGTGCCTGTAGCTTGAGAGGACGTCTCTTCCCAGTGGGGGCACTGGGCATTCGGGCATATACAGGAACTGATGGGTGAGCTGGCATCCTCCAATTTGACATTCCAAATGCCCCCCTGGACCAATCACCTGTGGCTCCCACAATGTTCACTGATTCTTTGGCTTTCAGATTGTACAGGTGTGGTTATAACAGAATATTGAGCTCCAGTTGGCTCCTTAATTTCACCTTGTCCATGGGTTCTTGGGAGCCTTAATATATGGAACCCAGTCTGTCCTAGTCTCCCTGGTATCCTTCCATGCCTGCCAAGCCAACAAAATCTCTTTGGTTGGTCCCTCTGGGGTATCTTCCTCCGAACACTCTTCCTCTTCCTTCTCCTAAGCTTTCCCTTCGGTTTTTGGGGGGCATTCCCTTTTCCCCAGTGCCTTTCCTTCTTGCATATGGCAGTATATGGCACACTGGTTCCTAGCAACTTGACCTCTTCCTTCTTCCATTTCCTAAGATCTGGGAACATCTCTTCTAAAATCAGGTCATGGGGGGTGATGGTTCTTCCCCCCCTTTTTTATCTGTACTGGGCGGCGGCAGGACTGCTAAATCAGGGGCTGGGGGTGCCAGCGAGCCGACCACTTGGCTAAGAGCTAGGAAATCTTTTTGGAACTGTAGCAGCTACAGCTGAGGCTAAAAAAGGGCAAAATGAAGCCCAATACTCAGTTGCGGAAGAGCTGGGTGGCTTGGTGCACAACTGTGTCTCTGGGAATGGTAAGGAAAACAACAGCAGCAGCGGCCCCTAGTTTTCCTGAAGCCCACTGCCCAGTTAGGAACTAGGAAATTTTAACAGAGGTACAGCAGCGACAACTGGGGCCACCGTCTAGCCAGGAGGACTGGGTAGTCTGCAGGGGTGCTTTATACTCTTTACAATTTACATAGCTCAGCCTCTTTCCTGTTTCTCTTAGCCAATCAGAATGGGTGCAACCCCATCCGGCTTCAAGCCTGCTGCTTCCCTTTTGTCCCCCCAGGTGGCACTGCATAACTACAATTCTATATAGCAACTGGCAGTTAACCCCCCCCCCAAGCCCAGCTGTACCTGCTTTGCATTTGTGCTCAGTTTTAGCTTCTTGTGGTTAGCTTGAAAGGACTGCGGTAGAATTCCCAAACTCGGCGATCCTCCTTATGGGGGACTTTAACGCTAGAATTGGCCCAGACATAAACCTATATATAGCCAATTCGCAAACCCTTCCTGACGAGGGGGCGTTTATTCCATGGAAGTCGTACGACAAGACCGTGAACAGGGAAGGTATTTCCCTAATCGAACTTGCCATCAACTATGGTCTATATAGCTTACATGGTACCCCCAAAGACCGCTCTAAGGGTTTCTTCACCTTTATAGGCCCCAGAGGCGCAAGTGTAATAGATTACTTCTGGCTCTCTTCTACTTTGGTTAACCAGGTGCACAGCTTTAATATCTTTTACAGGGTCGATAGTGACCACCTCCCAATTGCCATCACAATCCGAACTTCACGCCCAAGCTCTCTTCTTCCATACAACCAACAGAAGACACTGTCTCTGGCGCCAAGAAGCAAGAAATGGGACCTCCATCTAGAGCATGAACTTAAAGCCCATTTAAACTCTCCTGCAATTCTGGTTTTGAAAGACCTCCTCATAAAAACAACCGAGATTCATCTTTCCCTCTCTTTGTTCCAGCAAATAATTTCTTCTCTTTTTCCAATTCTTACTAAACCCCCTTATATGCCCTCAACCCCCCGGACCGCTTCCTGGTTCGATCAAGAATGCAAGCAATCCAGAAGTAACCTACGACACCTTCAGACTGACCTGAAACGTTACCCCACTCAAACCAAAATCAAGGAGGTTGCTCAATCTCGCACACACTACAAACAACTTCTTAATTTAAAAAAACTACTCTTTGCTAAGGAAAGATGGACTGAACTGGACGCCGCCATTAAAAGCCAAGATGATAAGAAATTCTGGCAATTACTAAACAGGGGCTTAACTACCTCTGCCCCCCCTCCAACAATATCTCTGAAGACAGTTGGCATAAACATTTCTCCCAGCTATACTCCGCTCTTCCCTCCAACAAAAACCTAATCCTCCCTTTTGTCAGCAGGTCCTCTCTCCCCACATGGGATCCGGTCTCTCCAGCGAAATGTCTACAAATGATCGCATTGTTAAAGGATGGTAAATCCCCTAGGGAAGACATGATACCGCCCGAGGTTTTCTCACTAAACCAACACTGGTGGGCAACTACACTAGCTTCACTTTTTACAACCATAAACTCCTCGCTCACGAGCCCAACAAACTGGAAACAGAGTATAATCATTCCAATCTACAAAAAGGGAGATCCGCAAGACCCACTTAACTACAGGCCTATCAGCCTTCTGGATATAACATACAAGATCTACTCCAGACTCCTTCTCGAGAAGCTGACCAACTGGGCTGAGGAAATAGGGCTGCTCCATCCAGAACAAGCGGGCTTCCGCAAAGGCCACAATACCTCAGGTCGCTGCCTAGTCCTTCAATCATTGATTGACAAATACCAAACCAAGTTTAATTCTAAACTGTATGTAGCCTTTATTGACCTGTCCTCGGCCTTTGACTCCATCAACAGAACCAGACTCTGGCTGAAACTAAGTGCAACTAGCGTAGACAAAAGGCTTCTTTACCTGCTAATGGAAATTCATTCGGATATATCGACCAGGATAAAATTTGGTCCCCACGGAGCCCTATCTCGACCTTTTCCACTAGCCAGAGGCGTCAAACAAGGCTGCCACTTGGCCCCCTTTTTGTTCAATTTCTATATAAATGACATAATAACAGCTATTAAAGACCTCAACCAACCTGCCCCGTCTCTGCATCAGGATAAAGTTCCTATCCTACTTTACGCCGATGACATGGCAGTCCTCTCATTGACGAAGATGGGCCTTAACAACATGATGAGAGGGCTTATGCACTACTGTGAGGAAAACGGCCTGAAAATAAATTACTCCAGAACCAAAATCATACCTTTTGGCACGCTCAAACCGAATCCATCCTGGCACCTCGAGGGAAACTTCATCGAGCAATGCTTGGTATTTAAATACTTGGGCATTACCTTCCACCATAGACTATCCTGGTCAGCCCATCTAAACACGATCACCTTGGCTGCTCGCCGTACTGTGGGGGCCCTGGTGAAATTCTTCTTCGCAAAAGGAGGCCAGCTCATAGCGCCAATCAGAAAGGCCTACGTCAGCAAAATACCCCCAATGTTGCTATATGGGGTGGAAATATGGGGGTGGAACCTGAAATCACTTCAGCACCTGGAGACTCTGCAAAACCTACTGGCAAGAAAGATATTGGGCCTCCCCAACGGGACCATACCTGCCCAACTAAGATTGGAATTGGGACTTCCATCCATAGTTGCAAGAGCACATATCAGGATAATTACCTACTATAAATCTCTTGCAGAATCCCCAAACTTGTCCCTCGCCAAACAAGCCTTCTTGGCCTTTACTGGCAGCCGTACTTGGTTAAAAGGCATGGAGATAATCTGCGAACGGTATTCTCTTCCAGATTTTGCCGTTCTGACATCATGGGACAAAGACAAAATTCGTAACTGGATTTTAGACAGGGACGAAGCGCTGGATCTGGCAATATACAACTCGGCCAGCTTATCCACGTGGCTTCCCCGCGTGAAGGCAGTGAGAGCCCTGGCTCACTACCTGAGCGATTTGACGAACCCCATGCAAAGAAGAGCTTTCACACTCGCCCGCTTTCACTCCATTCCCACAGCATTCCTATAGGGAATATACTCCAACACCCCTCTCGACCTCCGCCTTTGCCCATGCAACAGGGGAAAGATAGAGGACTTTGCCCACTTTTTCTTCCACTGCCCTCTCTATGACTTAATAAGATCGAGGCTCCTCCTACTAATTCCTCCGACCATTGCCACGGAAGATGACCGCTTGAAATATCTATTGGTGGATGCCAATCCCATAGTCACTCGTGGCGTGGCCATCTATATCCTGCAGGCCCTGAAACTCAGGGCCACCGCGATAGGTCGAGCTGCACAGAAAGTGACAGTTCAACTCCCAGCAGATAAACACCTACATTACACACCAGAGAGCCAAATTTGCGCTGGCAGCCAAGGATCCATTCCAGCTACGTGAATGCACTCCAATTTTAAATATAACGTTGTATATTTACTTTATGTTGTGAACTGCTACAGGTTATGTTGTATGATTTTAGATGAAAGTTTTCTTTTATTCTCTCTCGACCATTGTAAAGGCCTTTGGCTATATACAATAAAAGTGATTGATTGATTGATTGATTGCATTTGTGCTCAGTTTTAGCTTCTTGTGGTTAGCTGTTCTAGTTTCGAGTCGGCCAGCCGTGACACAAACACCAGGTGCTTTAGTTTCAGATCAGCCAGCTATGACATGCAGGCTTATTTTGGCATGTACCTTTCACGCTTGAGCTGCATAGGACATTCTAAACAGTTGTACTTTTTATAGACAGAAGCTGTGAAGCTAAAATGAACTTTTAGCAGAGGCTGCATAGCTAGGATGGATCCTTCAGACTTTTTGGTTAAGGGTTTTACTTTGGTCAGGCAGCTTTCTATCCTGTCCAGTGCTGGTCAGGCACTGGTCAGGTGCCTCACTGACCCCAAAGGGAATTTCCCTTCACCAGTATTGTTGCAGGAATTTCCCTTCACCAGTATCACAAGCACCACACTCGCACATACACACTCAGATGGACATGTCCCCTTGACCATTTTCATGAAATGGCCCCCTTAGATAAGGGTGCGCCAAGGCTGGAAGTCCGTTTCCCGCTGTACCCATTTCCCCTATTGTCAAGCTGAGTAGACCAGGCCTCTGAACCTCTGCATTCAAACCAGCCTCTGTTTCAGCCAATCAGCATTACTGAACAGCGCCTCTAGCGGCTTCCACACAGGTACTGCAGGGCTGCTGCGACTCTTGCTACAATCTGTATCAGGTGTTAACAGAAAACTTCCTATTTCAATTGACCGTGACTAATCCTATCAGAAAATGTAGCAACTTGAGCGAAAGTGTTTCTCCTGCATCGTGTTTCTATGTGTTTCTTTTAAAATTTATATAAAATCGCACCATTCCGCTTTTGTTTTACACTTTGGAAGGAGGACTGTCAAAGGGGGTTGGTTTCAGATTGGCACAAGGCGGCCATAATCTCTTAACCTTAACGACATGTCCACAGCGGACTCTGCCAAGCAATCATACCTTCCCCAATGGTGCCAGACGATGAGGCATTTGACTTACAAAGGACCCACCACTTGGAAATGGATTCAACATGGACTGGGACAAAGGACAGTGCTTGACCTCCTGGGGGGAGGCAGGAAAACCTGTGAACACCGTTTGTTCCCTGAGATGTGTGTCTGGGAGGGGTAAGAGGAAGGAGCAGGACACGTGTAAACCTACTCAGGTTTACACCTTGAACCCTCCTTTTTTGTGATGTATTTCTGATGTAACTGTGATGAGACGATGATGTAGTTTTAGGGGTGTATCCTTTTTTATTATTATTAATTTTTTTATTCATTTTAAAAACAGTTTACACATACATACCTCCCCGGAGGGAAAACAAACAACAAAAATCATAACAAACAAAAATGACAAATGAAACAACTCACAGACGAATCATGGATCTCACCACACTTGTACAGTATTTGACTTATATATTTATCTAGACCTTGGTTCCTTTTTCCTTTTGCCTGTACTGTCTATAGTAAACAAACATAAATAAACAAACATCAATAAAACGACTTCCAATTTTCCACATTGTATCTGTAGTGTCTTCTTTGAATCAATTTAACACACAATCTGTTCATCCTTTTTTTCTTTACCTTCTAATCTCTTATTTAGATTCCTGTTCCTTTTTCCTTTTTCAAGTCTCAATTCAGGACCGTTAAGAAATTATTATTTGGGTAATATGTATCTAAATATGATTTGAATATATTCCATTCCTTGTAAATTTTTTGATTTGTTAATCTTCTCATCTTTCCTGACATCTCTGCCAGTTCCAAATATTCTATTGATGGGGCTGTATCACCTTTCCAATTCCTGGCTATTAAGATCCTGGCTGCTGCTGTTCCATACATGATCAGTGGTCTTATTTCCGTTCTTATTTCTCCCGACATTATTCCTAAAAGGAAGGTCTCCGGTTTTTTCTTAAATGTGACTTTAAATAGTTTTTTTAATTCATTATATAATTTGTCCCAGAAATCCCCAATCACTGTGCAGTTCCACCACATGTGTAAGTAAGTTCCTGTTTCTCTCTTACATCTCCAGCACATTGGAGAAACTCCTTTATACATTTTCGCCAATTTTTCTGGTGTGTGGTGCCACCTGTAAAGCATTTTCATCACATTTTCTCTTAGATTACTGCATAGTGTAAATTTAATGTCCTTTCGCCATAGTCTTTCCCATTGGACCATTAAGATATTGTAACCAAAGTCTTGGGCCCATCTGACCATGACTCCTTTCACCTGCTCTTCCATTACTTCCCACTCCAGCAGATAGTTATAGATTTGAGATATATATTTCCTTTTTTCATTTGTTAACAGCTTCTCGAATTTGGAACTCTGTTTTGCCAATCCTTCTTTCTTATCCATATTTAATCTTTGGTTTATTTGGAAATATTGGAGCCAATCATTTAATTTATCCCTGATCGTTTCATATTTTTTTAATATTGGTTGATTTTCAATATTTTCTAATAGCATTCGATATGTGGGCCAATTCTTACCCATATTTTTCCTTTTAACTGCTATAGCTTCTGCCGGAGAGGTCCATAGTGGTATTTTGGGTTCAAGTAGTCTCTTATTTTTCTCCCAGATTTTATACAGAGATCTTCTTATTATATGATGTAGGAACCCTTTGTGTTGTCTCACTTTATCATAGATCAGGTAGGCATGCCACCCAAATCTATTGTCATGGCCTTCTAGGTCAAGCAAGTCCGAGTCTTCTAGTACAATCCACTCTTTAATCCAAACTAAAGCCGTAGCCATATGGTATAGTTCTAGGTCTGGTAAGGAGAAGCCCCCCCCTTCTCCTTGCTATCAATCAATAATTGGTGTTTTATTCACGGTTTTTTCCCATTCCACACAAATTTTGCCATTTCCTTTCTCCATTCCTGGAAGCATTTCCTGCCCCCTAGGATTGGAATTGTTTGAAATAAAAAAATAAATTTTGGCAAGATATTCATTTTTACCACCGCTATTCTGCCTAGCAAGGAGAGGTGAAGCTCATTCCAAGTTTCCATTTTTTTAAAAATTTCATTCCAGGTTTTAACATAATTATCCTCGTATAGGTTGATATTTTTTCCCGAGAGCCAAATCCCCAAATACTTAACTTTCTTCTTTATTTCTAATCCTGATGTTTCCTCCAATTTCTTTTTCTCCTCTGTTGTTAAATTTTTAGTCAATATTTTGGTTTTTCCATAATTCACTTTCAGTCCTGCCACTTTACCATATTCTTTAATTGTTTCTAAAGTTGCTGGTATACTTACTAGTGGATCTTGGGTTGTAACAATTAAATCATCGGCGAAGGCTCTAACTTTATAGGATTTTCCACCTATTACGATTCCTTTTATTTTATTTTTCCTCTCTCATGTTATGTAGCAGTACTTCCATGGCCAATACAAATAATAATGGGGACAGAGGACATCCCTGCATTGTCCCTCGTGCTGTAGTGATGTTATCTGTAATATTGCCATTTATGATAAGCCTTGCACTCTGCTGATTATAGATTGCCTCAATTCCATTCTTAAACTGCTCTCCCATCTCCAGAAGGTCTATCTGTTTTTTCATAAATCCCCAGGAGACGTTATCAAACGCCTTCTCTGCGTCTACTAGTAGCATTGCTGCTTTTTTTTCACTTCTAATTTCTAGGTATTCTATAATGTCTATAATATTTCTTGTATTCCCTGAAATTTGTCTTTTCGGTAAGAACCCCGTTTGATTTGGGTATATGATTTCTTGTATGACCACTTTTATCCTATTTGCCATGATGTTTGCGAATAATTTATAATCACAATTTAGCAACGATATCGGTCTAAAGTTGGATATTATTTCTACATCACCTTTCTTGGGGATTAGCGTTACATACGCCTCTTTCCATGAATTTGGGATTTTCTTTTGGTTAAGGATATCATTCATTATCTTAGTTAGTGGTTCAATTACTGTTTCCTCCATTTTTTTATAAAACTCCGCCGGTAGGCCATCAGGTCCCGGTGATTTTCCCGTCGGAGATTTTTTAATTATATTTCTTACTTCTGATGTAGATATTGCTTCATTTAATTTAAAAATTTTGTCTTTATTTATTTCCGGGAGCTTATGTTTCCTTAAGAAGGATTCTATTTCTTCCTCATTTTCTTCATTTTTTAAATATAGGTCTTCATAATATCTTACAAATTTTTGTATTATTTTTCTTGGGTCGTCTATAATTCCCTCCTCTGTTTTTAATCTATTTATTTGCTTTTCGTTTTTCCTTTTCTTGAGTTGCCATGCCAAATATTTCCCTATTTTATTACCTGATTCAAAATTTTTACATTTTAATATTTTTAAATTCCATTCTAATAATTGGTCGATTTTTGAATTGTATTCTGCCTTTAACATTTTTATCTCTTTATTAATTTTGTCATTGTTTGGATATTTATTTAATTCTTTTTTTTTTCTTCCAAAAGGTTGTTTTTTTCTTTTTCCTTTTCCCTCCTCATCAAAGCATTTTGTTTTATGAAGAACCCTCTTATGACCGCCTTACCTGCGTCCCATAATATTCGTAAATCTGTCTCTTGTTTACTGTTAATTTCCCAGTATTCTTTCATTGTCTCCTTTGCCTCTTTTAGAATCTTTTCATCGTTTAATAATGATTCATTTAACCTCCATCTTTTCATTCCTGTTTTCCATTCTGTTCCTAATGTTAGGGAGACTGGGTTATGATCTGATATAGTTTTTGGGAGTATTTTAGCTTTTTTAACCCTCCTTAATAGGTCTTTCGTTGCCCATATGGCATCAATCCTGCTTGCTGATTTGTTTGGTTCTGAAAAATAGGTATAATCTCTTTCAGTTCCATTTTTATATCTCCATGTACCCTGTTTCCCCTTTTTTAATACGTAGTCATAAAGTAAGCCATGGCAGGGTTTTTTTACCTTTGTGAGAAGTAAGACATACCCCAAAAGTAAGCCGTGGTGCCGCCACAGGGGGAGGCTGTACTGTACCATACTGACGTAATAAAAATAAGACATCCCCCCGAAAATAAGCCACCCTGTGTTTTTTTGAGGAAAAAAAATTATAAGACGGTGTCTTAAAAAGGGGGAAAGACGGTATCACTTAAATCTAAATTTTCTGTCAGGTCTGTGAAGCTAGGTGGCAATTTCCCTTGTCCTTTTCTCCCTCCCGTTCTATTGATAATTGGATTGATAACTCCATTTAAGTCTCCCAATAAGATTATTTTATTTCCGAGGAACTCTAACAATTTTTTCTCCAATTCTTTGTAGAAGGCCGCTTTTTTTGTCATTCGGTGCGTAAATCCCCACTAAAATAATGTTTTCTCCTTGATTTGTTATCCTAATTATTATTATTCTACCCTCTGGATCGGAGAACAGAAATTTAGGATCTAGTCTATGTTTGGCATAAATTACCACACCTTTTTTCTTTACCTGATCTGCTAAAACAAATTCTTGTCCTAATTTAGGGTTGATTAGCACTCTTTTGTGTTCCTTGTTGACATGCGTTTCCTGTAAGCAGGTGATGTCTAATTTCTGTTTTATCAAAATATGATGTACTTTATTTCTTTTTCTCTCTCGTTTAATCCATTAACGTTCCATGACAATAATTTTAATTCCATTTCAATTTTATTTCACCAAAAAAAGAAAAGAAAAAAAAGAACACATAAACCGGTTTGCTTTACAAAAACTGGTGTAAATTGAAAATTGTTTGCTTCATTATTCGGGGGGGGGGTTAAAAGCATAATGTTAAAATTGTCTATTATATTCAGTATTAGGGAAAAGAGTCTTTGATATGATATGCTTACTCATTTTCACTCGCAGATTCCAATGGGATGTTGTTAGGGTTTATTTCTTCTTCTATCGTTTGCCTCTCTCATCCCAATTCCCCTTTATATGTCCTGTGGAATCTGTCGGCATCTTTTACCGTTTCAAATCTCCTTCTTTTCCCCTTAAATGTGAAGGAGAGTCCTTCAGGATATTCCCATTTAAAATGGATTCCTTTTGCCTTTAGCGGTCTGGCTAGGAACTGGTATTTTTCTCTTTTTTTTAACAATCTAGGGGGGATTTCTTTCAGAATTATGATCTCTTCTCCATGGATTTTGAATATCTTTCTCCTTCTCTGTTGCAGAATTAAGTTCCTTAATTTGATTGATGTAATTGTAATCAGGCAATCTCCTGGCCATTTATTTGTTTTTGGCTTTCTTTGAATTTACTCTAAATATGTTGTCCACATTCTCTGCTATGTCCTCGTCCTTTAATCCTAGCTACCCTGCCAGTTCTTTAATGATAGTATTTTGAATATTTTCTTCAGGTATCTCTGGGATCCCCATATTCTGAGAATATTCTCCTTTGATTGCATCTGTAAGATAGACATAGCATCCCAAGTAGCCTCTTGGGTAATCTGAAATTCATCATTTACTCTTTGTGGTTTTTCACATTTTTTCTTGTTCTCTCTTAATTCTTTGACTAATTTTTTAGTGAATTCTTCTGTCTGTTTTATTCTATTTTCTAATTCAGATATCAATTTTCTATTTTCTTTATTTTCCTCATGTAGATCTTTTGTTTGAATTTGTAATTCTGCAATTGCTTTTGTGTTTTCCTCTGTTTTCCCCATCATCTTTTCTAACTTTTCATCCAGCCCTTGTACTTTGTTACTTATTTCTGAGCTAAAGTCTGTAAATTCTTTCCTCATTTCTCCTATATCTCCTTTCAAGCTCCATATCAATTCCTTCAGGTCCATCTCTTGCTCCATTGTTGAAGTCCTTCTACCTTGCTGATTATATGTAGCGCCTGAATTCTGCTTCTTATTTGACGACATTCTATTCTTACAGTCTTTCTATTTATTTTACTTTTTGTTCTTTAAACTTTACTTTTCAGTTTGTACGTCAATTTCCCGCCCTTTACTTTCACCCTCTTTCCAGTAGGGGTAGAAGAGGTGAGGAGAGAAGAAGGGAAGGAAAAAACAAAAAAGGAATTAATTGGCAGGGTAGGGGGTGTGGGGTATATCACAGTAATCACAATAATCACTATAGTTTCATTACAATTTTCCCCCAATCCTTTGCCCCCAATTTACCAGATCAACTGTCCCCTCACTTTCCCTCCCCTCCCCTCTCTCTCTCTTTCCCCCGGAGTCTTTAACAATTTATTAAATTCTAGTCTTTACACGGGGCTTTCCTTCTCTTCCATCACTATGTGTCTCCGTTCTCTATTTTTGCCTGGTGTCTTTGACTGCTTTCTTTCTTGTTTCTCTCCTTCCCTTTGTTCGCCGTCTCTTTGTTCACCGTCTTTTAGGGGTGTATCCTGGTGGTGGGGAGATAATAAAAGTTGGGGTCTCCTTTTGTTCGGGGCCTTCCATCTTGCTTCATCTTGTTGCGGGTGGAGGTCCTGTCGCGGCAGCTTCCATAAATAAAGACCAAGCCTACTGGCTGCTGTTTTGCTCCAACGCTTTGGCGTTTTATCATAGAACAAAAAACCAGCCCTCGACGCCTTAACTTGCTTAATAACATTTTTTTGAAAAAATCCCTAACCTGCGGGGTCACAATTTCACCAAAAATCTGACGTTAGCCAATTCACTCAAAAATGGTGGCAAACGGTTGCAAATGCTCCAATGAAAGGTTTGGCGGTGGAAACAGAAAGGTTTTTTATCAGAGATCAGGACGGACGGACAGACGGACGGACGGAAAAAAAAAACATTGCCGGGTTCCCCCGGCAAGGCAAAAATGGTGCGGGGGGCTTCCCCGACGTGGCAGAAAGCCGCGCGGGGCACCCCCGAGGCGGCAAAAAGCCGCGCTGGGCCAAAACGGCCCGGGAAAAAAAAACCTCTGCTCCCTTCCTCTCGCGCACGCTGACCTTCGCCGCCCACCGCCAATCAGCGCACGCTCACGGGCCACATGACGAGGTCTTGCGGGCCGCATTTGGCCCGCGGGCCTTGTCCTTGACACCTGTGCTGTATGGTGAAAGCAGTGATCTGTGAAAGACAGGGTGAATCCTCATGGTGTCCGGTAGCAACAGCTTAAATGCTACCGGGTTGACCTGCTCGATGACCTCAAAGGGCCCCAGCTTGTGATGTTCTAACTTCCTACAACTCCCTCTGATGGGCAGGCCCCTGGACAACAACCACACCTTATCCCCCACCTGAATGACCTCGCCTTCCCTGCAATGGGCATCTGCCGCCCTCTTGTACGCCTCCTTGGCCCTTTCCAGATTGCTTTTGAGCTGCTTGTGCACCGTTTGCATCTCCTCTGCAAAACTCTCTGCTGCTGGTTGTCACGGTCCGGGCTGTTAGCAAACGAAGTCCCAGCAAGGCACGTCAGGACCCGGGGCAAGATGGCAGGAACAAGAGTCCAAAGAGCAGGTGTGCTGGTCCCAAGGGATATCCGATAGGCGAGGTCTAGTCCATTCCAAGGTCAGTCCAAGCCAGAAGTCACGAAGCCGAAGTCACAAAGCCGAGGTCAGGAGGAAGCCAGGAGTCAGAAGCCGAAGTGACAAAGCCGAGGTCAGGAACACAGGAGTCAGGAACCAGGAATAGGAACTGGGCAGCAACGATGTTGCTCCTGCAACTTGGGACTGGGACTGGCCGGCTTTTATCTGCCCCGAGGCAAAGGGCGGCTCCAATCTTCAGGTGACTCGCCTCTCCTGGCTTGGAGGCGAGCACTCCTCCTGCGGGAACTTAGTTCCCTTCGCCTCTCTGCCCTGAGCCTTTGCAGCTCAGGAGAAGCTGGAGGGTTACCGGACCCAGAGGCAACCTCAGCTTCCCCTGACTGGGTGGGGAGTGGAGCACCTGTAGGCAATGAGTGCTCCATCCCATCAGAAGCCAGATCAAACTCAGCCGATGCCTGCACCTGAGGATCTAGCACAGGTGAGTCCCCTTCAGACTCAGGCCCCAGCCCTGGCTCTGCTGGTTCTGGAGGCAGGGAATCCTGTGCAGGCTGGAATTCCTCAGGTTCCGCATCCGAGTCTGACTCCCAGGCCATCACAGCAGGGGTCCAAGGGTCGAGCAGCAAGAGGTACAAAGTCACAGTCCAAGGGTCAAGGAACCAGAAGCACGTAGTCACAGTCCAAGGGTCCAGAAGCCAGAAATACGTAGTCACAGTCCAAGGGTCAAGAAGCCAGAAATACGTAGTCACAGTCCAAGGGTCAAGAAGCCAGAAACACATAGTCACAGTCCAGAAGCAAGGAGGCACGCAGCGAAGCAGGGAAGGCGTTGCTGTGGCAAAGAGCTGAGGGGAAAATGCTGGCCTTTTATCCCCTGCTGGCTCTTGACACCAGGTGCAGCGAGTTACCACTCAGCCTCACCAGGTTCAGTAAATTATCAAGCAGCCTCACCTGTGTGGCCGCGCCCTGCCTCTCCAGCACAAGCCGAAGCTCTGCTGGTCCCAGGGCCTGGCTCTACACACACTCCTGACACTGGTACACTGGGCTCCTCCTCCCCCCCTGGGAAAGCTCTGGGATGGCGCCCATAATTAGCCATAAAAGGGGTCATCCCCGTGGACACGTGGACAGAGTTATTAAAGGCAAACTCTGCCAGACTTAAAAATTGCGCCCAATCATTCTGCCTCTGGTTGACATAGCAACACAAATGCTGCTGCAGAATGGCATTGGCTCTCTCTGCTTGCCCATTGGTCTACGGGTGTCTGGCTGTGGAGAAACTCAGCTCCACCTGCAACAAGCTCATGAGCTTGCGCCAGAACCGCGAGGTAAATTGCCGGCCCCTGTCACTCAGAACCCTCGAAGGCACCACGTGCAGTCGAAACACATGATCTACAAAGAGTTTGGCCGTTTTCTCTGCCGACAACACCTTGGGGCAGGCTACGAAATGGCACATCTTGGTGAGTATGTCCACCACCACCAGCACTGCCGTCTTCCCCCTGGACATGGGCAGGTCGGTGATGAAGTCAATGCTCACCATTTCCCAGGGTCTGCTGGGGGTGGGCAGGGGCTGCAGTAGACCTGCTGGTGCCCTATTATCTCCCTTGGCCCTTTGACAGGTGTCGCACGCCCTCTCGTAGTCCTTGACATCGTCTCGCACTCCCGGCCACCAAAAATCTCTGGTGACTAGGAGAAGGGTCCTCTGTTGTCCAAAATGTCCTGCAGAAGGGTTGTCGTGGAGTTGTTTGAGAACCTTGGCTCTCAGCTGGTCCCCCGGGATGTACAGTGCCCCCTTATAAAACAAGAGCCCTCCCTTCTCCACAAAAAAAAGGAATCGGCGGGTGAGTCTCAGCAACAGCGAGGCTTGCTCCATCATGCCTCCACACGCCCACTGCTCTGTGGGAAACATGTGCCTCACTGCCGGCGGCTCTTCCTCTTCCAGGTACTGGACAGAGCGTCGGCCCACACGTTCTGCTCCCCCGGAATGTAGTGGATCCGGAAATTGAAGTCCACAAGAATTCTGCTCACCGGATCTGTCTCTGGTTGAGCACTCTCGCGGTTCTCCAGTACTCCAAGTTCTTATGGTCCGTGTGCACTTGGATCTGGAGCTGCGCCCCGGTCAGGAAATGACGCCATTTCTTGAAAGCCGCCAAGATGGCCAACAGTTCCTTGTCCCAGATGGTGTAGTTTTTCTCAGATTTGCTGAGTTTGCGTGAAAAGAAGGCGCATGGCCTCCAGTCTCCGTCGCTGTCCTGTTGCAAAAGCACCGCCCCCACGGCTCGATCCGATGCATCTGTCTCCAATCTGATCGGCCTCGCCGGGTTCACGTGCAAGAGGTGCTCCTCTGATGCAAAGGCTCTCTTGAGGGCCTCAAATGCTTGCTGGGCTGCCGGTGTCCAGACAAATTTCTTCTTGCCACTCAGACAGTCCGTGATGGGCGCTGTTAGCTGCGCGAAGCCTGATAAATTTGCGATAGAAATTGCTGAAGCCCAGAAACCTCTGTGCTTCCTTCTTGGTTCTGGGGCTCTTCCAATCTAAAACCGCATTGACCTTCTCCCTGTCCATGGCCAACCCTCTGTCTGACACTCGGTAGCCTAGGAACTCCACCTGTTTGACATGGAACTGGCACTTTTCTAATTTGACGTACAGCTGGTGCTCTCTCAGTCTTTTCAGCACCTGCCTGACATGCTGCTCATGCTGAACCTCGCTCTCCGAAAACACCAAGATATCATCTAGGAAAACCACCACGTTCTTGTACATCAGGGGTCCCAGCACGTGATGCATGAAGGACTGGAAGGCCGGGGAGCCCCCCTGCAGACCAAACGGCATCACGAGGTACTCAAACGCCCCCAGCGGGGTAAACATGGTCGTCTTCCATTCATCTCCTTCCCGCATTCGTATGAGATTATACGCCCCCTGAGGTCTAGCTTGGTAAAAATTTCCCCCCTGCGCACCACTGCCAGCAGATCGTCAATCTTGGGCATGGGGAAGGCTATCGGTTGACTCACGCTATTCAGGGCCCTGAAATCTACGATCAGCCTCTTCTAGGAGGTCCCCTTCTTGTCCACGAAGAACACCGGGCTCCCTCAGGAACTTTTGGACTCTCGAATAAATCCCCGCTGTAGATTTTTGTCTATGAATTGCTGGAGCTCTTGTAGTTCCTGTTCAGACATGGAGTAGAGCTTCCCCGCAGGCAACTGGGCCCCTGCACCAGATTGATCTGGCAGTCGAAAGGGCGATGCGGTGGGAGCTTGTCCGCTTCCTTCTCGCAAAAAACGTCCTTATAATCCTCATATTGGGGTGGGATCCCTGTGGTGGCTTCCAACCTCACTGTCGCTGCTTGTGCGTTGCTGCCTGCGGCACTCATCTCCTGCAGACAGTTCTCCACGCAGATCCAAATGTGAGCGATCGCTGATGCCAAGCCACCGCTGGGTCATGTAGGTCTAGCCAGCTCATTCCCAGGACGATGGGATACCCCGCCAGAGTGGTTACATTGAACGCGATGACTTCAGAGTGCTTGGAGATGCGCATTCTCATGGGGGGTGTTTGTTGCGCCACCTCCCCTCCCAGCAGCTTCCTCCTGTCAATGGTGGTGACCAGCAGCGGGAACTCCAGTGGAAGCAGATGTAGCTGATGCTCCAACGCAAATTCCCTGCTCATGAAGTTTGCTGAGGCCCCTGAGTCGATTAACGCTTCTACCTCTAGGGGGTGCCCATTGGGGAGTTCCAGCACCACTCTTACCATGATTCCTACCTTGGGCGTATGAGGGGGGGGGAATGGATGTCTCTTGTGGGGCTTACACTGCTTGCTCGCCTGGATGCTTCAGTCTCTCAGCATCTCCTGCACCCAGGCGTCGTCGTTTCCCGGCTGCGCCCCACGTTGCTCTTCCTGTTCCGGTGCTCTTGCTCCCCTGGCTTGCCAAACGCGACGCTGCGGGCAGAATTTGGCTACATGCCCGGGGGTGTCGCAAACGTAGCACTTCCGTGCGCCCTTGCTTTCTCTCCCCTCTGCTCCCTTGGGTGTGGCCCCTCCTGAGGGTTGCTTGGCACGCACTGCCCAGATTTCCATCGGCTCCTCCGTTGGCAGAGTCGACGCTTCCCCCATTGCAGGGTGGCTGCCAGCCGCTCTGCCCGGGTAACGATTCCCTGGGGTGCTCTCTGCCTTGGGCTGTCTCCTCTCCCAACTCCTCTGCTCCGCCCGCATCCCTACAGCCAGCGCCGCCTTCACCAGTTCGTCCATGTTCTTGGTCCTGGGCGCCCTGCTCAGCTCATCCTTGATTTCAGCATTTAAACCTTCCTTAAACAGTGCCTGCATGGTCTCTGCCTGCAAATCCCATTTTAGTTTATGCGCTAACATTGCAAAACGGGAAAAATACGAGCGCACCGTGCCTCCTCCCTGTCTCAGCCTCAGGAATTCCTGCCGGGTGGCCTCATCTTCCGCCTCATTGGCGAACATGGCATCCATGGCAGCCATAAATTCCTTGAGATCCCTCATCTCCCGGCCCTCGCCTGCCATGAGCGTGCATGCCCAATCCCTTGCTGCCCCCTCCAAATGTGCCACCACAAATGCCACTTGCTCCGCCTCACTTGAAAACTCCCCTTCCTGCATCTTAAGGCAGCAATGAATTTCTATCTTGAACCCCGCGTAGTCTCTGGGATTCCCAGTAAACTTGCTGATGAGCGTCTGCAACTTCCTCCCCAAAGGGACTTTGCCCCCTCCTTGTCCCTCCATCCTTCTCTCCTCCAGCCTGGCTTGCATCTCTCTGGCATGCCCCTGTAACTCAGCATTTCTTGCCGTCAGCTTCTGCACCTCAAGGGTTAATTGAGCCATTTGAGTCTCTAAAGACTGCTGATGCACAAGCATCTGCCTTTCAGCTTCCCATTGCAACTCAGCGCTCACCTTTGCCACTTGCTCCTTGACTGCGGCACTAATTCTTTCTTCTTCTGACATTTTCCCGCTCCTGCTTCTCCTCGGCTCGAAGGGGGGTTGGGGGCTCCTTTGATGAACGACCAGCTAATGACTTCCGGAATGCTGTCAGGCTGCGTGGGGTCCCTTCCCCAGCTGGCCGTTCAAAGAAAGACTCTGAAACATTAAGCTATTAAGCTTTAATCTAGGCTAATTACTTTATAATGCAGAGTACATCATAAAAACATCTCGTCAATCACTCTCAGATTCTGGAAGTGGCCCTTTGCGATTCTCCCGCCAGGAAACCCATTTTGGAAAACGAAAGCACCTTGTCCGTCTCTTCTTTCCTTCCCCTGCTACGTTGTGAGGGCTCTGCCTGGCTGGCTGGAGCCCTCCCACCGCTTCCCCCTCTCCAGAGCTCTCTTCAGAGGGAGAGGAAGAGTCTGTCTCCAAGATCGCGGGCTGTTCCCGGTACTTGCTCAAAGCCAGGCTGGAAGTGGGGGCATCCCCCTGACACCGCCCTTCCCAAGGCTGAGTGGGAAGAACTGGGCAGACTGGTCAAGGAAAATGCAGGTTTTGTTAACTGCTAAAGACCTGTGGTCTTGTACTGAGGGCCCACCAGTGCAAGCACCTGCTGCTGCAGCAACTGAAGCTAAGAAGAAAGACCAGAGAGCTACTGCTCACAGAGTCATGGGCATTGATGAAGAGCAGATGGTGCACATTGACACTGCCACCAACGCCCACGAGATTTGGGGGTCTCTTCAACGTGTGTTTCAAAGAGATTCTGCTGGTACCCGCATTCACGCCACTAGGCAGCTGTTTGAACTACGTTTGCAACCTGGAGGCTGTGTGTGTGACCATGTCTCCAAGATGTTGGCAATCTTCAATCGTTTGAGACAGCTTCAGGTCCCATTTACAGAGGAACAGAGAGTTTATATATTATTGAGCTCGCTAGACCCCAGTTTTGAGACACTTTCTCTTACACTGGAATCCCTGCCTGCAGCGCAACTCAGCATGGATTATGTGTCTGGAAGGCTGCAGGATGAACAGGATAGGAGGTAAAGAGAGAAAGGAAAAGCTGTTAAGGGGGGTTGCTCTTTGCCCAAGTGTGGGGGTGGAGAAGCCGTTGAGAGCTCTGTTAAAGCTTTTGCAGTGAAGCATTGCTATGTCTGTGGCTCAGATAAGCATCTTCGCCGAGACTGCACTCAGGAAGACTTCAAAGCTGGTTTCCATGGCAACCATGAGATGAAAGGGAGACCACGTCGTGGGAGGAGAGGACCATCCAGAGGAGGCAGAGGAGACAAAGCAGCTGCATACGCTTTTGTTGGAAAGACTGTAGCCAACCTCAAGCTGCGTTGGATTATTGACAGTCGGGCCAGCAGGCATCTAGCGCCACCTGGCAGTCAGTTGCAGAACTGCAGGCCGATCCAAGATGCTACCACAGTCACGTTGGCAGATGCAACCACGAGATCTGTCACCAAAGCCGGTGTTTTTTATATGCCTTGTCTGAATGATGATATTGATG
Source organism: Darevskia armeniaca (assembly GCA_034641395.1). Taxonomy (NCBI): domain Eukaryota; kingdom Metazoa; phylum Chordata; class Lepidosauria; order Squamata; family Lacertidae; genus Darevskia; species Darevskia armeniaca. The sequence continues at coordinate 1,295,951 of JAWWNF010000095.1, read as the reverse complement.
TGTTTGTTCTAGATGGCATGAAATATGGCTTACTTTATGTTTCAGCTCTAGACCTTGCAGGTTATCTGGTCAGTTTTGGCAACCAGGTATGCACCATCTCCAAAGGTGGAGAGCAGTTGGTCCAGGTGAAAGGCCATGATGAGGTGTATGTACTAGAAACTGACAACAGCATCGCTGAGAGGGCACAGGGTGCTGAAACAGGTAAAGGCATCTCTGAGGTGGCACACGTGCACTGTGCCAACAAACCCATGCATGATCAGTGTTTGCACTTATGGCATCGCAGGTTTTCGCATGCTAATTGGAGATACATGCACAAACAGGTAGAGTGCACTGAGGGTTGTAAAATGAAGGAGTGCACTAAATTTCTAGACTGCCGAGCTTGCAAGAGATCGAAGGTGCATTCTTGCAGCTACCCAAGGTCGGAAAGAGTGGCCAAACAGGCGTTTGAGCTCATTCACACCGATCTTTGTGATCCGATGCAGGTCCCAAGCATGGGTAATTCTCGTTACGTTCTTTGTCTCACCGACGATTTTTCTCGCGTAGGATGGATTTTCACGCTCAGGGACAAGGGGCAAGCAACAAAGGAGATTAAAGAGTGGGTGGAAGCAGTAGAACTGGAATTTGGCACCAGGGTAAAAGCCTTTCAGACAGACCATGGCACAGAATTTACTGCGGCAAAATTGCAGGATTACTTTTGTGCCAAAGGCATCAAGCATAGAAAAACTGCTCCTTACTCTCCTCAGGAGAATGGGGCTTCGGAGCACAGGAATAGAACCCTGCAGGAGGCAGTTGATGCTCTTTTATTTGATTCTGGTTTGCCCAGGTACTATTGGGCTGAAGCATGGAAAACTGTCATACTCTGAACAGGACGTACAATTCTGTGATAGGGACCACGCCCTATTTTCTACTCTACAGAAAGAAGCCCAAGGTGCACTACTTTCGTGCCTTCGGGGCAGAGGCTTGGGTTCTTATACCCCGGCAGTTACGCAAAAAGGGCAGCCCTAGGTCACAGAAAATGATTTTGTGCAGCTATGAGACAGGGTCGAAAGCCTGGAGATTTGCCTACCCAAGTGGCAATCGTTCACAGGTGGTAATCAGCCGCAGCGCTGAATTTTGTGAGCAAGAAGGCTGGAAGAGGATTCATGGCAATCCTGAAGTGCTCACAGATTTATTCAGCGGTCTTGATTATCAGGATCAGTCAGCCGCACCTGCTGGTGGTGCTGATGGTGGTCAACCTGCTGATGTTTCGGGCCGCGATCCTGAACATGACCAGGGTGCAGTGCCAGAGGGGGCAATCCCAAAGAGTCTGGTGAAGTCAGAAACCAGCAGTGCACCCACATCTCCAATGGAGACAAGAGCTAGGAGACGCAAGCGCAGTAGGTCTCCACGTTCTCCTACAGGCAAGTTCTTTCCCCCCCAAAAAAATTATTTATTGATTTTAACAATTTTAAGCACTTAACAATACCATTAAATTTACATCCTTCCCCCCTCTCACTGAGGGAAGTAAATTTTCATCCCCCTCTCACACCGGGCGAAACATAAACATTATACATTTAACGTAACTAACATATTAAATATCATTGCTTAGGCCTGGCCCAATTCTGTGGGCCAGGTATTCTTCTTGTCCTCAATTTCATATTTCGGTTGACTTCCTCAAGCCCCCCCTGTTGAATTCATTGTCTATCCTCTTTATCAGTTTTCCAACTTCCCTAAACTTCACACTAACATAATATACCAAATACATTTTGCATAATCTAACTCCTTTTTCCCTACCTCAGCACCTTAGTACTTCTGATCCTTTCCTCATGCCTTATCAAATTCCCTTCCACCAACCTAATTTAGATTCCTAATTTCTAATTTACACCCTTCCCTCCCTCCGATCTCGAAATTTTTAGCTATATTTCCCCCTACTAACCTCCTATTATTCACATATAATCATCATTAACACCAGTATCCAAATCCAAACATCATAACCATTTAGCCAGGAAAAAAACAAATCTGTATGTATCCTCTTCATCCCACCCCTACCCTCACAAAAGTCCAGGCCCAACAGTCAATGCCTGCCATGCGACACTCTCCTCTCATCCTCTGCAATGTGGTATTTTTCGTAATTTCATCTTTACTCAGCTCAAACCATAGTATATGCATGTCTCTTGTCATCTCTGGGATTTTACTGCTTATCATGTCCTCTTCTTTGAGAGATCCATCCTCTGAGTCCTCTCTATCTTCCCCTTTGAAACAAATTCCTTTTAAGTTAGGTGCTACACTGTTCTCTCCTGTCTGTTGTTGTGAGTCCCTTATCACAATGTCTGTGGTGGGTTTTTCTTCTTTCAAATTGTTTTCCAACTGTTCAGTTTCCTCTGGAGCTGGTACTTTATTTGTATTATTCACAAAGTTGTCCAAGTTCATATTCGAAGTTCTGACAACCTGTTGCATGTCCTGCAGCAGTTCCAAAACCTTCCTTAAAAAGGAAGCAGATCGTTTTTCCTTTGCCATTTTCAAGTCGAAAAATAACTTTGTAGCCAAAACAATCCGTTAAACTATAACCATCATCCATATTTGTCTCAGTTTCTTGCTAAGTCTTTCAAGACCTCGGAAAAAGAAAGGGTAACTTTTCCCCAAAAAACCATATTTGCAACAATTAATACCTCCAACTTTCCCCATTTAAGAGGGAGACCGTCACAGAAGATTTCTTTTCTGCTTTCACTTTTGACAGCAGCCTTGGTAACAATGTTACACCGCTTCCTTCTGTTTCAACAGCAAGGGACCGACCTCCATTTTTTAAGTCCCTTACTTCTTCTAATTAGGTCCAAATTGACTTTTTACTCACGATTCCGATGTTTCCAGTCCAAATTTAGTGGAGAAATTGAGCGCTCATAAACAGCCAGCAGTCGCAGCTTCACACAGCAAGTCAGCCGCTGGATCCACAGTACTCCATCTCCCTCTCACTCGCTCTCAGCAGCTCTTAATAGAGCCTACTGGGGAGTAGGGAAGACGTTTGAAGTACCCGCCGGATCACCATGCCCCCGGGACGCTCTTCCCGAGGTTCTTCTGGGGGTCGTAGCGCGGTTACGACTCCCCCCTCCTTGCTGTGTCGGGGAATCGCGGAGCGGCGATTTCCCCTGACTGGCTGCAATGGCGCACAACCGCAAGTCCCTCCTACAGGCAAGTTCAGTCCAGGAGGGCACAGCAAGCGCAGCAAGTCGCTTGGCGGTTCTCCAGATGCCAGGGACTCACAGGCTGAGTCCAGCACGTCTGGGTCAGAGGGGGAGGCTCCAGTGGTGCCATGGTGTTCCAAGCGTGCCACGAAAGGCAAACCTTGCTCTGTGCGAACTGGAAAGCTTTGCTGAGATGCGGAAATTACCTCAGGCAGAGTTCAACAAGTAGCAGCAAGCTATGGAGAAAGAACTTAGTGCCATGAAATCTCTTGGAGTTTTCACACTTACAACACTGCCAGCTGACCAGCAAGCTGTGAGTTGTCGCTGGGTCTATCGGTTGAAACCCACTGCAAATGGAGAGCCACAATATAAAGCCAGACTGGTGGCAAGAGGTTTCAGCCAGCGACCAGGAGTGCATTACTCACAAGTTTATGCACCCACATCCCACAGTGAGACCATGAGGTTACTTCTAGCGGTAGCAGCACAGAGAGGTGCTGAGGTTGCGCATTTTGACATCGACGTCACCTACTTAAACTCACCGCTGCAGGAGGAAATCTACATGTTACCTCCTCCGGGGTTTGAAGGCGATAGACCAGGTCTAGTTTGGAGACTGCACCGTTCCATTTATGGCTCTAGACAATCAGCCAGAAACTGGAATCATTGTCTCAACCAAGCTTTGGAGAAACTAGGCTTCAGGAAAAGTCGTGCAGACAGTTGTTTGTACATAAAGGGTTCAGGTCAGCAACAAGAATTGGCATTAATCTTCGTTGACGACATTGTACTTGTTGCCAGTACAAACAAACAGGTGCAGGAGTTTGCAAGTAAGCTGAGGCAGCACTTCAAACTCAAGGAGTTGGGTCCTGTGAGCATGTATCTAGGGGTTCACATTCACAGAGACCAAGATGGCAGTTTTGTGCTAAGCCAGAGCGCAAAGATTGATCAGTTGCTCAAGAAATTCAATATGGCAGACTGTAAGGGTGTAAGAACACCAATGGAAACATGCTTTGTTAAAGAAAATCAGTCTGAGGTGAAGAAAGTGTTTGAGAACAAGGAGGTGTATCAATCTGCTCTGGGGAGCCTGCTCTATCTGTCACAATGGAGCAGGCCCGATATTGCATTTGCAGTCAATGTGCTGAGCCGAGAGGCAGCAAACCCCCATGTGACGGCTTGGAATGGGATTAAGAGAGTTCTTAAGTATCTGCAAGAGACCAGAGAATTTAGCCTCACACTGACAGCCCAGGGTGATGAACAGCTTCAATGTTGGGCTGATGCTGATTGGGCTAGCGACTCAGACAGAAAATCAATATCTAGTATGGTCATAATGTTTGGAGATTCTGTTATTGGCTGGAGGTCCAAAAAGCAAAGTTTGATTGCACTTTCATCGACTGAGGCAGAATTCAGTGCTCTGTCAGAACTTTGCCGAGAGCTTGAATTCTACAAGAGCCTAGTTGAGGATGTGTGTGAAAAGTGTTACCTGCCCATCACCATATGGGAGGATAACCAGCCATGCCTAAAATTGGCAGAATCCGGTCAATTCAATGCACGAACAAAACATTTGGATATTCGGTTCAAAAATGTGCATGAGAATGTTAGGACAAATGTCAAGCTGAAATATTGTCCTAGCGAAAAGAATCTCACTGACGGTTTCACAAAACCCTTAAGTTTTCAGAAACATGAAGATTTCTGTGATGGGTTAAATATTGGTTGAAATGTATATATGTGCACAGAATTGCGAATGAGAGGGGGTGTTATGGTTTCTGGTCAACACAGAGTTAACTGTACACCAGGAGGCGTTTTGATTCTGGGTGTTTCGCCCACTGCATACGGGCATTTCCTTTGTCTGGAGAAAAGGGGAGTGTTTGGTTTTGTTTTCCCTTTATGCCAGTATGTTCTGCAGTTTGAGTTTGTATCGTATGAGAGAGAGAAAGCATGCAAGCATGGAGCTTGACTCTTTAGGCTTTTTTGTTTTCACTGCTACAATAAAGTTTCTGTTAGATTAGTAGCAACGGTGCCAAGCTGATTTATTTAAGACACCACTGAAGAAGCAGACCAACTTGCTATCCTGTCGCTGTGTGACTCTGCAACGTCCGGCAAGTCTGAAGAAGAAGCACTCGCAGCGGGAGTGTACCGGGCGTCCATTAATGTCAAACGGGATCGTTAAGAAGATTGATTACTGCTCCGGGCAGCAGCTCAACTTGGGTCAAAGGCTTTATGACTCAACTGCACACATTTTCACAGGTTTTTATCATAGGCCAAAAATTCAGGCCTCGACGCCTTAACCTGCAGAAAAACATTTATTTGAAAAATCCCTAACAATTTCACCAAAAATCTGATGTAATCCAATTAACTCAAAAATGGTGCCAAACTCTTTTAAATTTCACCAAAAATCTGACGTTATCCAATTCACTCATAAATTGTGCCAACATGTTGTAAATTCTCCCCTGAAAGGTTTGGCAGTGGAAACAGAAGGTTTTTTTTATCATAGGCCAAAAATTCAGGCCTCAACGCCTTAACCTGCGGAAAAACATTTATTTGAAAAATATAATAATAATAATAATAATAATAATAATAATAATAATAATAATAATAATAATTTATTATTTGTACCCCGCCCATCTGGCCGGGTCTCCCCAGCCACTCTGGGCGGCTTCCAACAAATATCAAAATACATTCAAATATCACAGATTAAAAACTTCCCTAAACAGGGCTGCCTTCAAGTATTTTCTAAAGGTCATGTAGTTGTTTATCGCTTTGACCTCTGATGGGAGGGCGTTCCACAGGGCGGGCGCCACTACCAAGAAGGCCCTCTGCCTGGTTCCCTGTAGCTTTGCTTCTCTCAGTGAGGGAACCGCCAGAAGGCCCTCGGTGCTGGATCTCAGTGTCCGGGCTGAATGGTGGGGGTGGAGACGCTACTTCAGGTATACAGGACCGAGGCCGTTTAGGGCTTTAAAGGTCCAACACTTTGAATTGTGCTCGGAAATGTACTGGGAGCCAATGTAGATCTCTCAGGACCGGTGTTACGTGGTCCCAGCGGTCACTCCCAGTCACCAGTCTAGCTGCCGCATTCTGGATTAATTGCAGTTTCCGGGTCACCTTCAAAGGTAGCCCCATGTAGAGCGCATTGCAGTAGTCAAAGTGGGAGATAACTAGAGCATGCACCACTCTGACGAGACAGTCTGCGGGCAGGTAGGGTCTCAGCCTGCGTACCAGATGGAGCTGGTAGACAGCCGCCCTGGACACAGAGTTAACCTGAGCCTCCATGGACAGCTGTGAGTCCAAAATGACTCCCAGGCTGCGCACCTGGTCCTTCAGGGGCACAGTTACCCTGTTGAGGACCAGGGAGTCCCCCACATCCGTCCGCCCCCTGTCCCCCCAAAAACAGTACTTGTCAGGATTCAACCTCAATCTGTTAGCCACCATCCATCCTCCAACCGCCTCCAGGCACTCACACAGGACCTTCACCACCTTCACTGGTTCTGATTTGAAAGAGAGGTAGAGCTGGGTATCATCTGCATACTGATGAACACCCAGCCCAAACCCCCTGATGATCTCTCCCAGCGGCTTCATATAGATATTAAAAAGCATGGGGGAGAGAACGGAACCTTGAGGTTCAGGGGTCTGAACACTCATCCCCCACCACCACTTTCTGCACACGGCCCGGGAGGAAGGAGCGGAACCACTGTATAACAGTGCCCCCAGCTCCCAAACCCTCTAGATGGTCCAGAAGGATGTTATGGTCGATGGTGTCAAAGGCCGCTGAGAGATCCAGCAGACCTAGGAAACAGCTCTCACCTTTGTCCCTAGCCCGCCGGAGATCATCGACCAGCGCGACCAAGACAGTTTCAGTCCCATGATGAGGCCTGAATCCCGATTGGAAGGGATCCAAATGGTCCGCATCCTCCAGGCGTGCTTGGAGTTGTTCGGCAACCACCCGTTCAATCACCTTGCCCAAGAATGGAAGATTTGAGGTTCGCTGGGTTGAGGAACACACGCCATTTCACAGCGAAGCAGAACACGGGCCAAATGGTCACTCTGCCATTGCATTCGGTAAAGTCAGACTGGCTTTGCAAAGGAGCTTGCCCCTGAACCCAGTTGGTTGCCTGACTCTGGCTGGCTGGCGGCTTGGCATCACCAAAACACAAAGAGACAGTCCCATGCAAGCTCACACGCAAAGATTTCTGCCCATGCTTCAGACATTCAAGGAAGATAATAATAATAATAATAATAATAATAATAATAATAATAATAATAAATTTATTATTTGTACCCTGCCCATCTGGCTGAGTTTCCCCAGCCACTCTGGGCGACTCCAAGCACGCTTCCTAGGGGGTCCTCTTTAATCCTCAGATGTGCCCACAAAGGCATGATCCAGCACCCTCATGCCACAGCTGCCTCTGGAGTGACCCTCCTTCCGGTAAGAGGCATGCCTCACAGCTGAGCACCTGGTTGTTTGTGTAGTGTGGTGGCAGGGATTCTTGTGGGCTCCCAGATATTGCCAGATCCAATGGCCTTCTGCCCCAGCCAGCATGGCCGACGGTCAGGGGAGATGGAATCCAACAACATCTAGAGAGCCACAGAATTCCTCATCCCTGGTCTAGTGAATTTGAGGTTCTTTGTTTCTCTCCCTCAGCCTCCTTTTGCCTGGAAAAGCACTTTGGCAGATTCCTTTTGAGGATTTGGGTGTGACAAGCTGTAGCAGAGCACTGAATAAAACAACGTTGAGAAGCTGAAACACCGGGCTGTTTTCTTTTCTAATAAAAATATTCACTGTGGAGTTCACAGGCACAAAACACAATGTTGATATTGTCCAGGAAATGGGTTTTCAGTTGGAGGGCATGGGTTGCATGAGAGTATGTTGTGTGGGATAACCAGTCTCATATAACCAACATGCTTCAGTCTAATTAATGCACGAAGGGGTTAACATCATAGAGTAAGCTGTCCTGGCATCTTAGTCATGTCTCTTCCCCTTACCTTGGGAGGAAATAGGTAGTCAAGGCTATTCCCCCCCCCCCGCACCCCTGGTCTACCTGAGAAACTCAGCGTGTAGAGAGAGTCGAGCTAGTTGCTCCAGCTCAACCACATGGCTCTCTCCAGCCACTCTGGAGCTCCTATACCAATAATCTTTGGGATGGATTTAGAGAAGTAGGAGAAGATACATTATTTTGCCATTATCCTTCCTCTTTCTCATTTGTGTGAGAATGCAAATGATCTGTTTCAGCAGAGTTAAATATCACCATCCGTGTGCAGTTTACCTCTAGAAGCTATTAGGACAAGGTTGCATAATCTACTACAACAAAGTGGTCCAACTCTTCATACCAAGCGGGTCTCAAGAGTACTTTGACATAGAAGCAGTGGGCTGCACACTGCCTTGTCCAGGGGACGGAGAAGAAAGACCATCATTTCAACCACCCTCTCAGCCCTCACACTCCCTTCCCAATGCCAGGTAAGCAAGGTGTGGGGCTTTGGGTAGGAGGTGCAAGGCTCTGGCAAGGTGCTAGAGCCCTTCCGTCTACTTCCCAAAGCTGGGAAAGTGCATTATGATCTAAACGTTTGTACTGGCCAATGTCTTGCAATGTCCTTCATCCCAGTTCCAGAAACATTCCTGCTGCACCGTGGAAGATCTCTCATGAGATCCTCAGCAGTGAACATCCAAAGAGTCTTCTGGATCAGGCCAGTGGCCCATTCAGTCCAGCATCCTGTTCACCCAGAGGCCAACCCACAAGGAGGATTCGCACATAAGACCGCTCTCTCCTCCTGTGGTTGCTAGCAACAAGGATGCAGAGGCACCCCTGCCTCCAACAATGGAGGCAGAGCCTAGTCATTATATCTAGAGCCATCAGCAATATTCTCCTCTAGCCATTCACCTAGGTTCCTGCTTTTATTTGTCCATTTGACTTTCATTTATTCAAGATGTGCATTCTCTGGCCTTAAAAGCCCTCAAGGAGAACCTAGGAGACCGTCTTGCTGAAGCAGAAAAAGAGCCCCAATGGGTGGCAATGCATTTCCACAGCTCCAGCATCACAGGGCAGTACTGGCTGAGGCTTCTGGGAATTGGACTCCTGGCTGGGGGGGGCTGGCTGTGTGGTGTAGTGGGTAGAGTGTTGGGCTGGGACCTAGAAGGCCAGGGTTAAAATCCCCACACAACCATGAAGCTGTCTGGGTGAGCTTGGGCCAGTCCCTGCCTCTCAGCCTAACCTGCCTCACAGGGTTGTTGTGAGCAGAAAATGAGGAGGGAGAAGACCCTTGAGCTCCATGGAGGAATGGTGGGAGAATAATGCTTGGCCTCCACCAGGGTTGCTAACATGAATTAAAAAAAATGGGGGGGGAGCTAAGCCTCTCCCTGCATAATCAATCACACACACCAATTGTAGGGCAATGCCCATCCACTTTGGGTTGGGAGCCCCCTTCGGAGTGAAGTTTAGCCATTGGAGATGATGTAATAAACACATCAATATCCTGTTCCACACACTGGCTGACTAGATGCCTCTGGGAAGCCCACAAGCCGGGCAGGAAAGCAACCTCCCCACATGCTGCTTCTCCCCAACAGCTCGTCTCCAGTGGCATTCTGTGTCTTGGAGCAACAATTTTATACAGAGGTCCTAACAGCATGAAACGGTGCCAGGCCCACAAGAGGTCGGAGGGGAGATGGGGGCAGTTCCAGGGCTGTTGGGAAGCTGGCGTCTGCTTCCTGCATCAGGAAGGAGTTGCACTGGAGCTCAGTGCTATAAAGTGAAGCAGCTCAGAATTGAGGGGTACTGTTACTTCCCCTGATCTGAACACTAGACTTCTGTGGAGAAAATCTAGAATTGCATTAGCGCTTCTGCTGCTGCTCCACAATGAGGACTCAGGTTAAGCCTGAGGCCCAAGAAGACCCCTAGATCTTTTTCACATGCTCTGCTGTCAAACCAGGTGTCCCCATCCTATATTTGTGCATCTATCTTACTATCCCTGCCTAAGTGTAGAAGCTTTGGAAATTCGTTTTGTTACTTTGCACCCAGTTCTCCCATCTGTTAAGGCCACATTGAATGCTTTCTTCTGCAGCATTCGCTAGCCTTCCCAGGTTGGTGTCATGGTGAAATGTGACTTCTAGGGATGGAGAGAGTGTGCAGGCTTTGTTGATGCTTGGTCATTTGTGATATACACATAGCACAGGTGAGGGGTCTTTTGAGACACCTGTGTTGGAGATGCGGATGTGGCGCTGCAGGTATTTCAAGCACCTTGGCTTGGCATCTTCTACACTTGAGGGATCGCCTTACGCCTTGTGTGCCTACTCGGCCAATTCAACCTGCACAACTGGGACTGTTACAGCTGCCACGTAAGACTCATTCCACACTTGCAAGAAATCTATATTTTAGTGCAACAGCACTAACACTTTGAAACTCCCTGCCTAGGGACCCCAGGCAGCTGCCTTCACTGTACCCTTCCCCACACCTCCGCAAAGCATTCTGGTTTAGGGGCCTTTGGAAGACATGTGGAAGGCTGCACGGTGTGGAAAGCCTTTTGCTTACTGCTGATTTTAATTGTCATGGCAATATTTTTAAATGTGTGCCTGTATTTCACTGTTTCATTAAACATTTCTATGAGGTGTTTTTGTAAACTTGCTTTCAGTCTTTTTGACAATCAGGTGGGGTATAAATGATATAGGATGAATTAAGTTACATTAAATTAAAATGAACTCTGTTGAAATTGAATCCGAAATGGTGAAGGTCTCACTATCGGCTTGCTATTCCTGTACAACATCTTTCTTGTGCTTCTGCCTGATTTTGTTGTGTCTGGAATCTGAGTGAGATAAAAACTTCTCATGCTACAGCACCCGCCCACCTGCAGATGTTCAGGACCTCAAGGACGGTAACCCTTTCTCCAAGTTCTTTTTAAAAAATCAATCTTTATTAAAAGATTTCAACATAATATACAATACACGTCTCTGCTGTGCCTCATTCTGAAGGAAACAGGAATCCTGGGAAAGTGCCTGGAAGCCCTGGAACCTCGTGTAGCCTGCAGCATGTGTGCATATGTGCTTGTGTGTATGAAATAGAAATTTGGGTCTACTTCTGGGTGTTAAGGAGGAAGAAAATGCAGAGAGCTCATTTCCCATGGTCTCTCCAAGTAGAGCTGGCCATTAGATTAAAACATTGCACCCTCTGCCACAGCCACAGGTGTCAAGATGAAGCAGAGCTGTGTATCAGCAACATATTGCTGACAATGTACTACAACGGATGACCCCGTTCAAACAATGACTAGGGTTGCCTAGACTCACACGTGTGTGTGTGTAACATAGAAGTTCGGGGGACAAAGTGCATGCAGTATGCTACTTGTGAGGTGCTCAGAAGGAAGAATATGCAGAAAGATCATTCCAGGCGACCTGTTTATTGAGCATTCCCTGATTTGTTTGTGGGGTGGTGATACTACATCATGCAGCCAAGCTTTCCAGGGCATTTACCTATCACTTTTCTTCTTGCAAAAAGCCCAGTTGGGGGGACCTGGAAATGTGATGGGCCTTGGTCTGATCCTGCAGGGCTGTGACAATAAGAGCCTGGAGTATGGCTGCTTCGTGAGCAATTCAGTGAACAGTAGTGCAGAGTTTCATCTCCCTGGGAAGGGGCACGTGCTCAGCAAAGCTGTCTCTTGCTTCTGGTCCTAAGAGTTGGGGTGGGGACATGGAGGTAAGGGGTGCAGCCGTCTGTAGAGGCTGGAGTCTCTCTCCTGCCTCTCTCTGCCACCTCTGATGTGCCCTAAAAGGCAGATAGCAGAGGAAGCGAACCAATAGTCACGTTCGTCTGTACTGGCTCAGTATGACCTATTCTGACAGGTGCTGCCTTTCATATTCACGCCCAAGAGCCTTTCAGCTCGAGAGATCTGGGGCTGAACCCGGGATCGGCACGCCAAGGCTGTAGCAAGAAAGAGCCCTTGCCAGCTGGCCATGTTGGGCGCCTGCCTGGAGAGTGGAACCCGGGGGTTCGAGGGACATCGTGCTGCTCCTGGCAAGCCCCACCCAACCCGACGTCCTCCTCCGCCTGAATCCCGCTTCCCCTGGGACGCACTTCCCATCCTGGAGCGGCTGGGGGGGTATCGCTCCCACCCCCCCTTTCCAGACCCCATTCTCCTCCTCCTCCTTCTTCTTCATGCCCCCTCTTCGTTCCTTCCAGCCTGGTCTCCCTCCCCATGTCCATGGCCTCGGGTGTTTTCCTGAGTGTATCTTCAGAACAACCCTCTGTGAGGGAGGCTAAGCTGGCCCAAGGACTGGCCCAAGGTAGCTCAGTCAAGTTGCCAAGGCGAGCGTTTAAGACCACGCACACACACACACTTCCCCCTCAGATGAGAAAGCCGGCATGAGTCATGCTAGCAGCCTGTGGCCTTGATGGGCTTTGAGGCAGCCCAGCACACCTGCTATATTCCACCTCTGAACCGAGGAAGCGCAACTGGAGAGACAGAGCCAAGCGCCATCAACGCAATTAGCAGCCACCTTAATGACGAGCACCCAGGACCCTTTCAGGCAAAAGCCAGCCCGTTAGCAAGAGCCACGCGGCAAAGCGCACGGGCAGAGGCGTCGGAGGGCGGGCACCCCAAGGCCAGGCGGTATGTATCTCTGCCTTCTGTCTCTGCCCCCTTGTCTGCAAGCAGGCTGCCTCCTGGGAGGATCAGCACTTTTCTCACTGGACAGAAGCGCAAGACTTCCCCCTCCCACTTGCCGCCCGCCCCAGTCTTTCTCCGACGGCTCAGTTTAGTGCGCGAAGCGGCTCATCCCAGGTGGGAATTCGGGTGGCGCTGCTTGCAGAAGGAGAAAGCGGCTGGCGCTGGCGGAAACTCCAATTGTTCTTCTCAGGTAGGACTTCCGTGACCAGACGAACGTTTTACCAAAAAGTATGGCTTGACTACTGATTTACCATTTAAACGATGGCAAAAAGACCTAAGTTTGTAGGAGAGGTGAAAAAAACCACAAATTACATTTAAAGTTCTGCGAGATGCAAAGGAAAGCTTGCGTTTTAAACTTGTAGTTTACAGCTTGTTGCTTGGTGCGGTTAACGGAATAGGTGATATTGAGAAAGAAGAGACTTGGAATTAGAAGATAAGATAAGATTTATTGTCATTGTACAAGTACAACGTTGTACAAGTGCAACAAAATTGAATGCTAGGATTTCAGGGTTAGATGGCTTGGAGATTTGTGGTAGAGAGAGTTAAAGGAAATGCGCACTTTGAGAACCACTGTATTAGACGTGTGTGGCGTATTAAGAATCTGAAAATAGATATAAAGTTAGTTTATGCACAAAGACTCTATTTTGGGTTTCACCAGAAGATACTTTTTATAGAAAAAAGAGTGACGGATAAAGAGAAATGGTTAATTTATCGAGAGTTCTAAAAGTGGAAACGGGGAGATTGTAACATTAAAACAAGGGTTTTCTCTTTTACACTTCATAAAAGAGGGCTAGGGTGTTGTTTATGGCTTCTTTTTCCGGGGGGGGGGTTGCTGTTCCTGATGTTAATTTTTCATATCTTTAGTTTGGATTATATGATTTATGTGGAATCTTATGATTTATGTGGATTTTTTTCAATTTGGTTGTGTACTTTTTGATATTTTGTTCATTGTTTATGACTAGTTTTGTTATGTTTGCAGTTATGTAATATTTTATTTTTTTGTAAGCTGCCTTGCACATGGTTTGAACTTTGGAAAGGCAACATACAAATAAATGATTGATTGATTGACTGAGAGATTCTAGTTGGAAATGAAGACTTGGAGTATTGAAAAGTGTAAGAAGGGTTGTGAGATACAATTGTGCATATCATGTGATATAAAAAATGTACAAACTTTTGTTGAAATCCTAAATGGAAGAGGAACAGATTAAAAAATGTATGATTAAAGGGGCAAGATTTTTGTGTGTGTGTTATACTGTACAGTTGGAATAGTATAGGGTTAAAATATACATTGAATTATGACTTTAAAAATAGAGTTGTTGTTGTTGTTGTTGTTGTTTTTTAAAAAAAGTATTGTTGGTATTTAACTCCTGAGAAGTTATTTAGAATATATGAAAACATACCAGATGTTTGTTGGAAATGTCAAGAAGATGAAGGGACATTTTCTCGTGCTTGGTGGGCTTGTGAAATAGCTAAAAACATATGGGATACAAATACATGCATTGATACAGAGGATTTTGAAGGTTAATATTCAACTGTTGGGACTTACCGATATACAGAAAGCCTTTCCTGACTATAGCGCTGCAGCAGCTCCCAGCCAAGTGCTAGGAAATGTTCCCCAGCAGATGTCATGCTAGGAGGTCCTGCACCACTGGGCTTTTCAGGTATTCAGAGAAATTGTGGATTTTAGGACTTAGAAATGGGTCAGTAGCTTTATTTGGCACTGCCAGAAAAGACTGCCCCTTCAAATTCTGTTTCTAGCATGTATAATAATTTAATAATAATAATAATAATAATAATTTATTATTATTTCTACCCCGCCCATCTGGCTGAGTTTCCCCAGCCACTCTGGGCGGCTTCCAGCAAAAAATTAAAAATATATTAAAACATCAGTCATTAAAAGCTTCCCTGAACAGGGCTACCTTCAGATGTCTTCTAAATGTCATATACAGTGGTACCTAAGGTTACATGCGCTTCAGGTTACATACGCTTCAGGTTAAGAACTCCGCTAACCCAGAAATAATGCTTCAGGTTAAGAACTTTGCTTCAGGATAAGGACAGAAATTGTGCTCTGGCGGCGCAGCTGCAGCGGGAGGCCCCATTAGCTAAAGTGGTGCTTCAGGTTAAGAACAGTTTCAGGTTAAGAACGGACCTCTGGAACGAATTAAGTACCGGTACTTAACCAGAGGTACCACTGTAGTTGTTTATTTCTTTGACATCTGGTGGGAGGGCCTTCCACAGGGCGGGCGCCACTACCGAGAAAGCCCTCTGCCTGGTTCCCTGTAACTTCACTTCTCGCAGTGTGGGAACCACCAGAAGGCCCTCAGCGCTGGACCTCAGTGTCCGGGCTGAACGATGGGGCTGTATTTAAGCAAAATGGGGGTGGCGTAGGGACTTAGCACAGGTGATTGATGGTCAAGAAAAGGCAAACTTTGTGCTGTTTTATGTCAGGAGTTGGGAATTCTAGAAGTAGGATGCCTTTTTGCACATTCTTACTTCCTGTACTGCTTGAATGGAAGAGGAAAACTTCACTTACTAATTAATTATGTTAAGCAAGGCAAATGTTAGGTCAGGAAGCTCAGCCCAGTATATCTGAAGGAGCGTCTCCACCCCCCATCCTTCAGCCCGGACACTGAGGTCCTGCTCCGAGGGTCTTCTGGTGGTTCCCTCCCTGCGAGAAGGGAGGTTGCAGGGAACCAGGCAGAGGGCCTTCTCGGTGGTGGCAGCCTCTCTGTGCAACGCCCTCCCTACAAGTGACAAGGAGATGAGCAACTATAAAACCTCTGAAGGCAGCCCTTTATAGGGAGGCTTTTAATTTTTGTTGTTTTATTATGTTTTTATATGTGTTGGAAGCCACCCAGAGAGGCTGGGGAAACCCAGTGAGATGGGTGGGGTACAAATAACACAATTACATTTATAGCCCCCATTTCCTGCAAGGAGGTCAAGGTGGTGTGCAGAGTTCTCCCCCCCCCATTTTATCCTCACAACAACCCTCTGAGGTAGATTAGGCTGAGAGTGAGTGACTGGCCCATATTGGCAAACGCTCTTGGGGAGACCGCGACCCCCCCCCCTGAACCTCTGAGCGTCTCCCGGTAGGCATGTCTCTGGAATGGCATGTCCCTTCATCTCCAGAGTGCCTTTCTGCGACACTTCTCATATGAAAAGTGCGCACAAGTCTTCTGGCATCATACAGCAAGAAGAAAGAAACATCTGCAGATCTAAACTACGTTTTATTTACATTCTATACAGACAATCCATAATCACGTCTGTGTTCTCCAAGCTATGGCAGAATAACTGTTGCATACTGCAAAAGCGAAAGTACAGTACAATCACACTCTCAGACGGAAGAGATAAGACAGTCTTCCGTTCCCACACTCTTCTCAGACATCTCAGGTGATTTCTACTAATCACACTAGCAGTATCGGTTGCATAAAATCCCAACAGCCCATGGTCATCTGCAAGGCCTGCCTCCTCCCATTACAAAGTCTGCTCACACACTCTCAAGCCCCCTTGGAGGAGGGCAGGAGCAGGCAAGGTGAGCCATGCCGAAAAAGGAGGCAGCTGCAGCAGCCCCCTCCTCCTGCTGCCCTCCAGAAACAGGACGGGGAGGGACCAGCCCCCAGGAAGGACATGCTTGCCTCCCTCTGCAGTGCTCAGAACAAGAGGGGAATGAGGCCGCCCAGGCCCTCTGGAGCACAGAAGGGCTCACCATCCTTGACTTTCCCCCTTCAACTTCCTTTTTACCAAATCCCTCATTTTGAGGAAGTCTCCTCTTTTGAAGTCACATGTGACTGTTCTGGATTTCCTTAGCAATTGTCCTCTTACATAGATGTTGAATTTGATAGCACTGTGGTCCCTGTTCCCATTTGATTCAAACACAGTTGAGATCATCAGGCAGGACCCCCTCCCTGTTGAGCACCCAGCACCTACCGAATGCTTTTAAAAAAAAATTCCAGCAGGTCTTTTTAACTGAAGTCTGATGTAATCAATGTTACCTTTTTCTGCAAAGTATTTCTTGTATGTCACTTCAGAGATGATTACAGTAAAGTGGTGTATAAGCTGTTTAAATAGTAAATAGTTAAGTGCAATTTTAAAAACAACAATTGTATAACAAGGGGAAAAGCATACTTGTATCTGAACATATTTTAATGGACACAGACTTCGATAAATAGCATCCTAGCAATCGGCTAATTTTATGGAGTTTAAAGCTAAGCATACAAGTTCTAAAAGCATGCTTTGGAATCCATATTAACTGTAGTATGCTGTCGGGGGAAGAGGGAGAGGGAGAGGGAGGGGGAAGAGGAAAGATGTTGTTGGCTGAAATGAAGTCTGATCCTGTACAGATAAATCACTAGTGGAAGCACCAACAGAAACGTGTACACATTCCACGCGATCATGAGGAAGCCTGCATCTGGGCAGGACCTTGTCTCTTTGCCTGTCATTTGTGGCTGCTCCATCCAGGTCTGAGACACATTCTGGAGCGAAACAGTGATCGAGGGACGGGGGAGGCAAGAGGATGGAGCCGTGTAAACCCCTCCGCGGGTACTGTGAAAGCAGACTCCTTTTGTCTGGATCTTCCCTGTGCAAAGATGGGTCTGTATGCATTTTGAGCAGAGGAGGAGGGTCTGTGGAACTGCCCACCACTGCGCTGTACTACTGTTCCCAGGATAGGTAAAGATCATTCAACAGTTTTCAAATCGAAAAACGGCATTTCATTTTTAGATCCTTCGTAACACCATTCAGTTCATTTAACCACAACCTACGACCCTTGAGGTGTTTACTGAAGCAAAAGGATTGATTCCATCCCTGTATCAAACAGTTGTGATTTGAGGATCGTCTGTTTCATAGCAGCTCCTGTGCCTCTCCCCTCTGCTGCATTTGGAATGAAATTGCTGGTCATTTCCCCAGGAGTGAAAAGGCCTACTCTGGGCTTATTCTTGGGAATTACTTTGCAACAAAGAACAAAGCTAACATAGAAGGAAGCTTTTTCCTATTCCACACATATTGTTGATATTTAACACCAGGAGGCTGCGTGTGTTTCTGCTGTTGCAATTTGTATGAGATAGATGGCAGGGAGTATAAGTAAGACTTGTTTTGACAATTCAGCTGCCTTTGGTTGGGGGGATTTTTTTCAATGTCTCAGGAGTGTTGACTGAATGGTCAGTTTATATAACTGTGCTGTTGATTGCGGTTGGTGGGTTTTCTGAATAATAGATTTAAGTTTTTTATTGGTTGAGCTATTTTTACATAAACTTAATCTGTTAGGTGGATTTTAAGATTGTTTAATCATATGTGTATATTGTGATCATTTCAGTTCTTTGAAAAATGTTTTACAGGAGTTCTTCAAATAGATAGACAGCATTTCATTATTTTAAATCGTGCTCTTGCCTCTCAAAATGCACCTGGCCTAATACCCGGCTTTGGTGTTGATCTCCTCCCTCCTCCTCCTTTCTTTCCTTTTCTTCCTAATGATCTGATTTTAAAAGAAAATTGGAATTTAATTCAAACACGCTGAAGACCACACTTAAAAGCTTTTGCAGGGGAGACATTCCCCCATTAAGGATGCTCAGGAGAGATTTAAAAACGGTCCTCCTTGCCTGGACATTGATGGCTGAAAGACACTGGCAAAATGTTTTAACTGTTTCTTAGAATGTTTTTTGTTCCTGCTGTTAATGCCTTAATATTGCTGTGTGTCAGGATGGGCAGGATGAATTGAATTAGTAACTTGAAGGACTTTTTGGAACTAGCAGCCCACCTGACAAAAAGGAAAGGTTGAGTAGGTTCTTCCTTACTTGCTCCAAATGGTCTTAGGGAAATCTTCTCTCCTGCCACCCACCACAAAATTGGAGCTGTTTCTCACATTGGGTCTGACTCGCCCTCTAAACACAATAAAAAATTAAAAAATGAGCTTTCGTGTGCATGCACACTTCTTCAGATCTACCTACCTACCTGTAACTGCCTCTAAACACAGATTGACAAAGTTCTGTAAGTCCCTCCAAGTGGTGCAGCAATAAAACTGTCAGCACACTTGCAAAGCTAAGCAGGGTCCAGTGTGGTTTCATATTGGATGGGGAAGCGTGTGTTGGGATTCCTGCATTGCAGAGGGTTGGTCTTGATGACCCTCAGGGTCCCTTCCAATTCTACAATTCTATGATTCTAACTAGAAAAAGAATAAGGAAGGCACCTGCAGTATATGATCACAGCAGCCAGATTGTTGCATGCCCAAAGATGGAAGGATTTCTTATTACCTGCAATGGAAGAATGGTTATTGAAATCAATGGATTTGGCTGAGATAACAAAGTTGACAGCTTAATTACAGAAAAAAATCACTGTTGACATTTATTAATGATGGGAAACCCCTTTTTCCACAGAAAGGAACATGAACTCGTGATAATCTGGGTTCTAAGACTGGGGGGGGGAGGTTGGTTTATGGAAAGTAGAAGAATTGGATGTTAATATGAAGTAAGAGTTTTGCATAAGTTTTTGTTTTTCCAGCTTCCATAAAAAATAGCCTTTGAAACCAGCTGGTACAGTGGTCAGAAGACTTGCCTTCGTGTCCTCAGAATGGAGAAGAGAAGTTCGCCCAACGAATCCCTGGGTGCGACCACAGAGACCTCCGGCTCCCAGCTGGCTGAGCCTTCTCATTTCCAGCTCACTTTGATGCCCTCTGTTCGCAGAGATACCACTGGAAGAGCTGCTTCCCTTAGCCAGGAAGAGTCGGGGTCCCAGCAGCCTTCCCAGCAGGTCTCCCACATTTCCTCCTCCTTGGGCAGTGCTCCATTGCAGGTCCCTGAGCAGCTTTCTGAAGAAAGGCCCCATGGCAATGGCCGAAGTGCTTCCCTCCCAGGGCGAGAAGAACCATCTCTGGATGAGGTTTCTTCTTCCCAGTGCACCACCCAGGGAATGGGCCACAAGCGTGCAGCGACGTTCTCTAGCTTGCAGTCTGGGAGTAGGAAAAGTGTGATCAGCTTTGAGGGCATCTCCTTTGAGAGTGCTCTCCAGGGGACCGAGGCTGATTCCTCTACCTCTAAGTCTCCAGAGGGGTCTGTCCCAGCTCCGAGCACAGCTGATCTGGCTAAAGGCAGCCAGGGTCAAGGCCAGGTAAGTCCAGATCGAGAGGTAGGGAAAGGGCTTTGAGGCTGTAATGTCCACCTTGAGTCTCTCCAGCTGGTTTGGACAACTGACCCCATCCCTGACCCCTGGCCATACTGCCTGGGCCTGATAAGAGATGGAGTGCACCAGGCTGGGGAAGGATGTCGTGAGGTGGAAGGCAAAAGGAAGGCAGACAGCCCATCCCGGGGTCCGTCCTTTTTCTCCTGCGTGCCACATTTCCGAAAGGCAGCTTCTAGCTTAATGGCTCACCTTTAAACTGGGGAAGCAGCAGTGGCTCATCAGAACTCACAAGTTAGGAAGTCCTATGTTATAGCCCCCATCTTATTGGTATGTCCTGTTTGTGGGGAGAATCGTGCCGTTTTCCTGTGGGTGGGTGGGTGGGCAGCCAGCAGCAGGCTGACGTGTGGGCCCAGGGAAATGGCTTTGTTGGGGAAGCCTCAGAACTCGTCATCTGCATGTTTGTTCCCCGTTGCACCCAAGTGGGAACTGTCTTGCAATTCAGGCTTGTGGCACACAGGTAGAGAAGGTGAGCTGTTTGTGTCTTCAGATGCCTGGGAGAAGAGAGCAGTGGGTGGGGGCAGCCTCTGCTATCCCTTCTAGATGGAGGCCTTTGCCAACATGGGTGCAATTCTGGTCCATGTGGGGAAAGTGTTTATCCATCATGGATTTGGGGGGATGCTGCTGCCAGCCAATATGGGCTTTGAAGGATATATATATATATATATATTACTGTAGGCCTGTTTATTCTGCTGCATTTCAATGTTTGCATATTTTCTGACATTGTTGTAAAGTACCTTGAGATCCCCCCATAATAGGTTGCAGGTAAATACTCTAAAAATAATAAACCTGCCCCCATCATGTTACAAAGTCAATTGACACAGAGCCTAAAATAATGCCAACGGGCTCTTCTACCTGGAAGTGCAACATCAGCCCTTAAACACATCCGCATGATGTGCAGTTGTCACACGGCTATGAGCCCATTTCTCATAGGCCATTAATGCAGGTCTGAATAGTGCTCCTTTGGGAACCCCCACCCCCCATGCAGAAAAAGAGCAACTACCCTTGAAATCCTTTCATTTTAAAGTGTATGAATGACAGGCAGCTAAAAAACTGTCTCCTCGGATATTTGGGTCATGTGTCTCATAGAAGAAACTTATTCGACGAAAACAGCCTTCCCGGGAACGTGAGTTGACTTTAATCCAGCCTGCCATGAAATATCTCAGAAGTGACGCAGGAGAAAGATCCCCAGTTTATGGTGGTGAGCTGACTTGGTTTTGAGTAGGAGGGTGTGCACTGCAGGGGACTGGTCTGCTTATGTGAATAGGCTGGTGTGTATGACCTCTGGACTACAAAAGATCTGGCTGGTCTTATTGTTATGATTTACCCCGCCTGGGGCAAGTTCTCGCAACTGCCCCAATAGCAAAGGCAATCACTGCAGCTCATCCCTGCTACACAAGAGTCCAGGGAGCTGCATTCATAAGTGATTGTTCCCATATGGAAAACAACACACTCAGCCTTTTAGGCTAAAGTCTTTTATTCTCAGCAGCCATGCCGCTGCCGTCCTTCTCGGTACAAGCAGAGAGGAGAAAGGAGAAAGTGAAACCAATCTGAGTGTGCAGGCTCAGTACAGAAATGTAGACAAAACAACTTTCTCACACCACTGTGTGAGAACCAATAGTTACACTATTCCAGCTTGTAGCTGCTGCCACGTCACTGGGAATAGAATCTTAACATCCTCCCCCGATTCTGGACAAAGAGAGAGTGGCAAAAGCTAAAGCGTGATTAAGAGAATTAAACAAACAGTTATCATATACAAAATATGAACCTGTTGCCTGTGTTCCACCTGTGGAACTCTCTGAGACTGGATTTACCAGATTGGGCCTTTGTTTACCAATTCTCCAGGGGACTAGAGCATTTGCTCTTTTGGTGTTTGAATAAATAGTGTTGACCTGTTGTTTTGGCTTGTTCACTTGTGTGAGTGGTGCCTGTGTGCCTGCATATTTTGTGTGAGTGTGAGCAACAGCTATATTGGCTTTCGCTGAGATTGCAAACTCACGAGAGTACCTTTTGGGTGCTTGTCCCTTTGTGACTCTTTCAGATCTGCGCATCAGGTGCAAATCTTCTTTAGAGTGTGTCTACCTTTCAGGACTTTTGGGAGAACTCTTACCAATAGTGAACAGTGGCTCTATGGATTCTAGCACATCATCTGCATCATATGTATCTGATGGCCTGTGAACTTTCTTGACCACTGTGTCATCTGTGTCAGAACTACTTGTTGTGGAACTAGCACTGCTATTGGAATCAGAATATGTATCGGCATCAATAGGAAAACTTTGAAGCACTTGTGTCTCTTGCTTTACAGTATGTTCTAACTCATTTGTAAGAATTACTGTGTCTGAGGAAGGCAACAGAACTCTGTATTGACCTTTCTCATATCCTAAGAAAATGCCTTTGGTAGGAGTATTGTCCAATGACTCCACCCAAATCTGAGAACCAAAAACCTTTAAATGTTTCAGATAAGGTTTTTTCTCAAACAGTATCTCATATGGGCTTTGTTCCATACCTTTTGAAACTTCTCTGACCCATGTATAAATGAAACTGTATAGGCTTTCAGCCCAATTCTTGTCAGGCAATTTTGAACAAAGCAATTGTGCCTGCATTCCAGCTTTCAATTCAGCATTAACCTTAACACAAATGTCATTATCCCATGATGACTGGCTCACAGCGACTTTGTGCTGTATGCTCTGCTGGTCTAGGTAATTCTGAAATTCCTGTGAAAGAAACACTGGTAATTCATTAGTATACAAACAATCAATTTTTTCATCATGCATGAATTTCATCTTAGCACAATATTCTTTGAATTTGGCTAAGACTTGCTGCGGACTTTGCAACACGTAACTCCATGCAAACTTGGAAAATTTGTCAACCAATAACAAATAATATTTGGCGTTGCCACGTGATTGTGGCAATGGGCCATAAACATCAGCATAAATAAGCTGGAAACAATGTGTGACGCTGTCTTTGCTGGGCTGTTTTGAAGTCTTCTTGGACTTAGCTGCACCTGCAAAAGATTTGTCAACAACGTTATAAATGCAATCATCAGGATCAAAAGATAGTAAGAATAGTCTATCTTTGTTCTTCTGAGCTCTGAGGATCTCCTCTCCATCCTTGGAAATCACACAATGATCTTTGTGGAATAATAATTCCAAGTCCAGTTCAGTAATCTTTGGAATACTTAGCAAATTGTATTTTAGGTCAGGCACATACAACACATTATTTATAGTCAGCTGTAGACTTGTCAGAAAAACCGTCCCAATTCCGGTTGATTTTAAATGTGCGCCATTCGCCTGCGAAATAGTACCTTCTTGCTTCTTAAATTTATTGAATAAACACTTGTCACAGCACATGTGGTCTGTGGCCGCTGAGTCTAGGACGAAAGAATAGTCTATGTCTGGATCCTGCATGCCTTGGGTAAGCAATGCAAATGGCCGTGTCACTGTAGACTTGGCACGCCCCTTTCCTCCAGATCCACTTGCCTGTTGATTCCGTGCAGCCTTTCTGGGTTTTCTGCACTTCTCAGCTGTATGCCCCTTGAAGCCACAGTTTGCACAGTAAACAACTTTAAGAGCGTGCACATGCTCAGTTGAAGCACTAGGTGGAGATTCGGAAGTGTCCTCTGTGCTCCCCCTGTTGTTAGCCTCATATTGAGCATTACATCTGTCTTCTTAATTCAATAAAGTTGTCACAACCCTTGCAACATTTAAATTCTGGGGGTCAGTGGTCCCCAACTGACTGGCAACTGTTTTGTATTCATCATGAAGACTATTTAATATCATAAAACAGAATATTTCCTCTGGCAAATGTACATTTCTCTGCACCGGTTCAGAGCGTAGCTGCTTCATGTGGTTCAAATGAGAACGTAAATTCTCTCCCTTCTTCAAGCGAAGGTTTGTTAGCCGCTGAAAATACAGCATTGAGCTGGCTGTCTGAATTCTCAGATGCTCTTGTTCCAAAGCAACCCAATAGTCATTTGCATGATTTACGTCTCTGACGTGAATCAACTGGGAATCGTCTAAATGCAGTATTATTGTGGCCTTTGCCTGAGCGTCCCGAGATGTCCATCGGGCCCCTTGCAACACAGGAGGGGGATTAATAGTGACATCTAATAATCCTTGACGTGTAAGCACTGCCTCCATTTTAACTCGCCACGTCTGATAATTATTGTCCGTCAATAATGGACAAAGGGAGCTGCCGATAGATTTATCTTTGCCAGCCATAGTGAAAAATAAACTTGCCTCTGTTCTCAGAGATCAAGGTTTTGCAGCAGAGGTTTAATTGCCTCGTAAATCTTGCTCGGTGTACTCACAGTCTGATTTACAGCTTCTTCCTCTTGGCTGGAATCGGCCGCTATCTTCAGCGCGATCCTCCCCCGGAACTGTGGAATGCTGTGTTCAGCTGCTTTTCTCACCGGCTGAATTTTGTTGCAGTTGGCCCGTCATCTGCTCCGGTATCATTCATCAGAGTCCAATGGAATCGAACCGAACCATCCTCTGCTACCACTGTTATTATTTACCCCGCCTGGGGCAAGTTCTCGCAACTGCCCCAATAGCAAAGGCAATCACTGCAGCTCATCCCTGCTACACAAGAGTCCAGGGAGCTGCATTCATAAGTGATTGTTCCCATATGGAAAACAACACACTCAGCCTTTTAGGCTAAAGTCTTTTATTCTCAGCAGCCATGCCGCTGCCGTCCTTCTCGGTACAAGCAGAGAGGAGAAAGGAGAAAGTGAAACCAATCTGAGTGCGCAGGCTCAGTACAGAAATGTAGACAAAACAACTTTCTCACACCACTGTGTGAGAACCAATAGTTACACTATTCCAGCTTGTAGCTGCTGCCACGTCACTGGGAATAGAATCTTAACACTTATATCCTTTTCCTGCAAGGCTGCCACTCACTAACCTACCTTGTGTATCAGCAGCATTGTAGAGTTAGGCCAGATGGCAAATCCTGATAGTTGGGGTCGGGATGCATATGGAATGGGTTGGGGAAAGAGGAATGGCCACTGCCAATCTACCAGGAAGCATTTTTCTGCTGGAGAAACAGCTTGCACCAGCAGAGGGAGGCAACACTCTACAGAAAAACTCTCTGTCATAGAAGCAGTCCTCTTGGGCTGGGAGGGGGCGGGAAGTGGCCATATTCCAGATGAAGAGGAGCATGAAGCCAGGCTCTGGGCTTTCGTTTCGTGTTGGAATGGAGATGTAAAATCACTTCTTTTGTATTCAGGTCAGGACAACAGATCCACACCTGGGAGCTTGATGGCAGCTGAAGGGATCCACGGTGATCCAGGACAAGCTGCACTTGCTGCTCAGGTAAGGCCAGAAGTAGGCTTACCAGATGTCCCCGATTGCCGGGGACAGTCCCCGGATTCAGCAATCTGTTCCCGGCAGAAATTTGTCCCTGGAATGTCCCCGGATTTAATTAATGTCCCCGGATTTATGCCTGGGGACTTCCTGCTTGCTGCCATGGCTGACGCCATGGCAGCAAGCGGCATCGGAGGTCCCGGCTACATCCGGGGACATTAATTAAATCCAGGGACATTCCAGCCGGTTCCAGCCAGCCAATCCGCTAGCTGGGGGGGGGCATTTAAACTGAGGCGCGAGCCGGAGACCTTCCTTCCGACTCGCGTCCTCGATCTGATCGCATCACTGACAAGAGAAATGAGAAAAAAAGAAGAAGCCCCGACCTTGCTGCAGCCGCCACCGCTGAGGAGAGGGAGAGCCCGACCCGAAAGGGTAAGACCCAGAGGAAGGTATGTCTGCTTTAAAGCCTCATTGCCAAGCAAAAAACAGTGTTGCGTACTCCCCCTCCCTCCCTTTTCTCCAGCTGTTGGACGGCTTGCCTTTGGGGCTGTGAGGCAAAGCACAGCAGCGGGGATCCCCTGTCCCCCTCCACTTTGTGGGAGAGCTTGCTTGCAGATAGGGATAGCGCGCGTTTGGTGATCCTTTTATTTGTAATTGCTCTGGTTGCTTAGAAGGGTAGTTGGTGGATGAAGTTAATGAAGTCAACTTTAATCATTTAAACTGCCAGGAAAAGGGCCAGTTTAAAACAGCGGCTGTCTAGTTCACCTAGTTCAGGAAAAGCACGCATAAAAAACTGGTTCTATAATAATTGTAATGTATCTAACTGAGTTCCAAATGGTTTAACTTAATTGGCCTTGAAAATTCTGACCCAAATTATATTTGGGCAATTATTAGGAAGAAGCTTTGAGAAAATAGTGTTCTCTCCATTCTTGAGGCCGCCAAGCACAGCACTTGCTCCCCCCCTTTTTAAAATCTCCCTTTATGCAGAGATTTCCAAAAGGGATATATTACAAATCTTAGGAACCACGAATCCTGTAGATTGTTTATGTTAGCTAGATTTAATATGTTTCCCTCCATGATGGTAAGAGGAAGGTACTTACGGTAGCTCTCCCAAAATCTGAACGTTTCTGTAAATGCAGTAAGAATGAACTTGAGACATTGGACCATATCTTCTTCTCTTGTAATTTTGGCACTAATGCTAGAAAGTCAACTATTAAATGCTCTACAAATGGACAGGCCTACCTCTACGTTTCCAACTATTCAAATACTATTATCGGATAGTAATGATAAAATCACCTCAATAGTGGCCGAATTTTTAAGCTCAGTCCATGCAGAAAGATTAAGCCATCACAAAGAGGATTGTTGTTGTCGTTTAGTCGTGTCCAACTCTTCGTGACCCCATGGACCAGAGCATGCCAGGCACTCCTGTCTTCCACTGCCTCCCGCAGTTTGGTCAGACTCATGTTGGTAGCTTCGAGAACACTGTCCAACCATCTTGTCCTCTGTCTTCCCCTTCTCCTTGTGCCCTCCATCTTTCCCAACATCAGGGTCTTTTCCAGGGAGTCTTCTCTTCTCATGAGGTGGCCATTTCCTTAAGAATTGATAGGTTTGATCTTCTTGCAGTCCATGGGACTCTCAAGAGTCTCCTCCAGCACCATAATTCAAAAGCATCAATTCTTCGGCGATCAGCCTTCTTTATGGTCCAGCTCTCACTTCCGTACATTACTACTGGGAAAACCATAGCTTTAACTATACGGACCTTTGTCGGCAAGGTGATGTCTCTGCTTTTTAAGATGCTGTCTAGGTTTGTCATTGCTTTTCTCCCAAGAAGCAGGCGTCTTCTAATTTCGTGACTGCTGTCACCATCTGCAGTGATCATGGAACCCAAGAAAGTAAAATCTCTCACTGCCTCCATTTCTTCCCCTTCTTTTTGCCAGGAGGTGATGGGACCAGTGGCCATGATCTTAGTTTTTTTTATCTTGAGCTTCAGACCATATTTTGCGCTCTCCTCTTTCACCCTCATTAAAAGGTTCTTTAATTCCTCCTCACTTTCTGCCATCAAGGTTGTGTCATCAGCATATCTGAGGTTGTTGATATTTCTTCCGGCAATCTTAATTCCGGTTTGGGATTCATCCAGTCCAGCCTTTCACATGATGAATTCTGCATATAAGTTAAATAAGCAGGGAGACAATATACAGCCTTGTCGTACTCCTTTCCCAATTTTGAACCAATCAGTTATTCCGTATCCAGTTCTAACTGTAGCTTCTTGTCCCACATAGAGATTTCTCAGGAGACAGATGAGGTGATCAGGCACTCCCATTTCTTTAAGAACTTGCCATAGTTTGCTGAGGTCGACACAGTCA
The DNA here is from genome assembly GCA_034641395.1 of Darevskia armeniaca. Lineage (NCBI taxonomy): Eukaryota > Metazoa > Chordata > Lepidosauria > Squamata > Lacertidae > Darevskia > Darevskia armeniaca. The sequence continues at coordinate 1,268,327 of JAWWNF010000095.1, read as the reverse complement.
AAAGCTTTTGCGTAGTCAATGAAGCAGAAGTAAATGTTTTTCTGGAACTCTCTAGCTTTCTCCATAATCCAGCGCATGTTTGCAATTTGGTCTCTGGTTCCTCTGCCCCTTCGAAATCCAGCTTGCACTTCTGGGAGTTCTCGGTCCACATATTGCTTGAGCCTGCCTTGTAGAATTTTAAGCATAACCTTGCTAGCGTGTGAAATGAGCGCAATTGTGCGGTAGTTGGAGCATTCTTTGGCACTGCCCTTCTTGGGGATTGGGATGTAGACTGATCTTCTCCAATCCTCTGGCCACTGCTGAGTTTTCCAAACTTGAGGATTAGGGGATCTTAATTAAATAGTAATGCGGAATTGATTTATTGTTATATCATTTATACCAGTTGATGTTTTAACTTAGGTTTGCTATGAGAAGTTTGAAGTTATTTTTTATGGATTAGTAGTGAATTTTACTGTTAGAGATTTAATCAATACAAACCTTATTTTGGTCATTAAGGGTTGCTTTGTACCTGCAAACCTGTTGTACAATGTTTGCTCTGAAATCGTCTGGTCTGTTATGCCTAATAAAGGTTATTGAATTGAATTGTATCTGCTTTGCACCTAAGGAGAGCTTGATCAGGATTGAAGAAATGCAGTGTGATACAGGATCTGTCACAACTTCTCCTCAGGTAAGGTCAGGAGGGTGGGTGGAGCGTGGAGTTGATGAAGTCAACTTTAATCATTTAAATCACTGGGGAAAGGGCCAATTTAAAACGACAGTTGTCTAGTTCACATAGATCCTGTACAAACATGAAAAACAATCTTGCATACCAGCGGTGCCTACTTGAATAAAATATTGTAGGTAGGGGCCCATGTAAGCCCCGCCACACATAATCAAGTCAAGTTGAATTTTTTTAATTGCCAGAAAAAGGGGCCAATTTAAAACAGTAGCTGTCTAGTTCACATAGTTCCTGAACAAGCATGCATGGAAAAAACGGTTTCTATAATAACTGAAATGTGCTTCATTTGCAACTAAGTAGAGCCTCTCTGCTAATGCAGAGCACAATCCAAAGCTTCAGGCAAGGCCATTTATATACCCAGAATCCAGAGCAGCATTTTCTCATACTCCTCTGAAGTACCACCGCTGTAACACCAGCGCTTGGCCTTCTGGCACCTGCAGGCTAGGGAAAGAGCTCTCTGGGCGCTGCCTGTGATGCCTTTAGCACCCTGGGGTGGAGCTCCTTCTCAGCAATAGCACTGTCTGCTCATTCCCAACTTCTTCAACCAGTGCCTCTGTGCCTTCTGTAAATGTCTGGAGTCAATGTCTACCAGGAAGTGTCTGTCCTCTCCAGGACGTTGAAATACTGAAGAAGGCGCTCAATAGCCGTAAGACGGGGGCGGAAACAGTATTTAAGGGTGATCAAGCATTTCTTATGAATCTCCAGGAGCTTGAAGAAAAACTCCAGCCGTTGCCAGCAATACTCCAGGAGCCGCAAGCAAGAGGTATTTTTGAGAATCCTGTCTTCACAAATTCCGGGGACATGGCCCTCCCAATGATGTTGGGTTTCAAGTCCCATCATCCATGATGAGCGCTGGCCATGTTGGCTGGGGCATAGGGAAGTCTCACCACAGTCTGGAGCACAGTTCAGTGCGCCTTTGTGGGGAGCTGGTAGCCATGCCAGGGTCGCCTTTGCTGAGTGGAAGGGGTGGCCTCCCCACCCCGTGCGCAGGAGGCCAGAGGCCAGTAGCAGACTGCGCATGTGCTTCTGAAGGGCACAAAGGTTTGCTCCCTCCTTGTGTGCCCATTTTCTTGCCAAAAAGAATAAAAATACAGCATATGGTTGCACATACCAGGCACAAATTTTAATGGTGGTTCTTTGGCTTTTCCCTCAGCTTTTCCTTCAGGTGAGGAACATGAGGAGGAGCAGCAGCAGCAGGAGGAGGAGAAGGAAAAATAAAGAAAACTGGAGGAATATATATATTCATATATATTTCTATTAGTAGTTATATTTATTGCTTCTTTATTTAATAAAATTTATTTTAAAAAGCCTGCAAAGTGGTTTACCAAAACAAAAAACAAAAAAAAACCACAGCAGTAAAATCAAGAAAAATTAACAACCCTACTTTAAAACATACAAAAGCTAAAATATTAAAACAGATTAAAATTACTTCAACTTTCTCCCATAGCCGAACCATTAAAGACAATAATGAATAATATCTTGGAAAATGGTAGGATGCCAGAATCATGGATGGAAAGTTATATAACCCTGATTCCAAAACAGGGAACCGATTTAGGCCTTGCCTCCAACTATAGGCCCATATCACTATTAAATAATGACTATAAGCTATTTGCTAGTATATTATCTGATAGGCTAAAGAATATTCTCCAAACCATTATACATCAAGATCAAGCGGGCTTTCTCCCTCGACGCTTAACGCAGAACAATATTAGAAACATTATAAATATTCTGGAATACTTGGAAACAAGAATTGATAAACCAGCCTTATTAATATCTGTTGATGCGGGGAAAGCGTTTGATAAAATTTCTTGGAAATTTATAATAACCATGATACAACAAATTGAATTTGGAGAACTTTTTGTAATGGAATCCAGGCAATCTATACTAAACAAAAGGCAAGAATAATTATTAATGGTAACATAACTGAAGAGTGTGAGATAAATAAAGGGACCAGACAGGGATGTCCTCTCTCATCGTTAATATTCATCTTAGTGATGGAAGTGCTAAATAAGAAAATTAGAGAGGGGAAAAACATTAAGGGAATAACACTCGGAAATAAAACATACAAACTACAGGCATTGGCGGATGATCTCATTATAGCAACGGAAAATCCTAAAGAAAGCATCAACAAAATTTTAGAAATAATCAACAACTATGGGAGGGTGGTGTGGTTTAAACTAAATAGTAAAAAGACCAAACTTATGGCTAAGAACCTCATGGTTCAAGAAGAAAATGAGAAGACAATTTTTTGGTTCTGCCAAAAAATGAAATATCTCGGAATATGGCTAACATTGGAAAACATTAATCTTTATCAAGACAATTATATCAATACATGGTCCGAAGTAAAAAGGAATCTGGAGATTTGGAGTAGACTAAATCTGTCTTTTTGGGGACATGTATCGGCTATAAAAATGAATATCTTGCCAAAGCTACTATTTCTGTTTCAAACCATTCCAATTATCGAGGGCACAGGCTGTATAACAAAATGGCAGAAGGAAATCTCTAAGTTTATTTGGCAGGGGTGCAGACCGAGGATAAAACATACTCTACTTAATGATATCAAGGAAAGGGGGGGTTCGGCCTTCCTGATTTAAAATTATATTATGAAGCCGCATGCCTCTCTTAGATAAAAGATTGGTGTCAGCTTAAGAATACAGATGTACTGGATCTCGAGGGGCATGATCTCCGTTTCGGTTGGCATGCCTATTTAAATTATGACAAGTCAAAAGTACATAAGAGCTTTACCAACCACATAATAAGAAATTTGTTGTTTAAAGTATGGGCAAAATATAAAGCCCTGTTGGATCCAAAAAACCCACGTTGGATTTCTCCCTTAGAGGCTAAGGCAGTTAAAAAGAAAAATATGAAAGGAAATTGGCTGACTTATAATTCGTTATTAATACAAGACGGCAATCAAATAAAATTAAAGAGATGTGAAGAAATAAAAGATCAATTATCAGGATGGCTAGAATACCACCAGCTCTTTGAGACATTTAAGCAAGATATTTTAAAAAAATGGATTTAACAACGAGCCCTCAAAATTGGAAAAAGAATTCTTAAATAACAATACCAAAATTATTTCCAGAATGTACTAACTGGGAAGTCAAGGAGGAGGAGGTGAAGGCGGTAATGATTAAATGGGCGCAAGACATTGGACACACCTTTATGATGAGTGAATGGGAAACTCTTTGGAAAACTAACATGAATTTTACGGCATGTTACACAATTAAAGAAAATATGATGAAAATGCAGTTCAGCTGGTACCTTACACCATTAAAACACTCCAAGATGTATACAAATATTTCAGACAAATGTTGGCGGTGTGGAGAAACAAAAGGAGATATGTACCATATGTGGTGGACATGCCGAAAAATTAAAGAGTTCTGGAACCTCATCTATGATGAGATGAAAAAGATCTTTAAATTAACATTTGCAAAGAAGCCAGAAGCATTTCTACTTGGAATTTTAGGCAGTGATATCCTGAAAAATATAAGAGAAATCTTTTTCTATGCAACAGCCGCTGCCCGGTTATTAACTGCATCGAACTGGAAGGGGGGGGGGAGTACCAACAGTAAGGGAATGGCAGAATTAGTTATTAGACTATGCAGAATTGGCTCAATTGACAGATAGATTAAGAGGAAACAGAAAACAATCATTCACGCAAAAATTGGATATGTTCAAGAAATACCTACAAAAATGTAACAACGACATAACATCTATGGCAGTGTTTGAATGACCCTTGTGTAAATTAAATACTACTAAGCAAGGAAAAATGGTACGGTATGTTATAAGAAAGTACTGGAAACTATAGTAAGAGTAAAGTAAGAAGTATAAGTACATTCAATGTCGTAAATGTAACTTACATCAGGAAATGACGGGAAATCTTTTTTCATATAATTTAGTTTATCGGATTTTTTACTTTGGTTTATTTTTGTTTAGTTAGAAATTATAAGAAAAGTGCATGTACAAATACAAGTTTAAATCAATAAAAAAATTAAAATAAATAAAATTACTTCAACTTCCTAAGCATCTAGGTATGCTTGCCTAAACAAGAATGCTTTTAGCAGGTGCCTGAAAAGAGTCTAGCAAAGGCACGTGCTTTATTGCAATAGGCGGGGAGCTCCAAAATGCAGGTGCTGCCACACTAAACAATGCAGTACAGATATTAGGTGGAACCTGTAGTAGTGCTTGAAACTACGGAAGGGGAGGTTTTATTTATTGGGATTTCACCATGCTCTGTATTATCTGAAAAGGAAAACATTTATTTAAACAGCAGGCCTGCACAACAGCAATCTACTCGCCTGCGAGTCTCATCATGATCAGTGGGACTTATTTCCGAGCCGACGGTGCATAAGATGGGCTGCACCCCACTTATACCTAAAAATCTGCACAAGCCTGCACCAGCGAATTGTGGAGTTGGAAGGGACCCCTGAGGGTCATCAAGCCAACCCCCGGGGCAATGCAGGAATCTCAAGTAGACTATCCCTGACCAATGGCCACCTGACTTCTGTTTTTCCTCTCAGCCAGGACACACAACAACGGAGACTGGAGGTGGGGGGAAAGATAAAGTTTGACGAGGGAAAGGCAATGGGGCAGATTTGTCAGGCGCACACAGGCACAGCTTGAAGACTTTACACAGAGAGGAACCCCACATGGGTTTCCCCGCATGTAATGTAACAGGCAGGGAGCCAGCTCAGATAGAGAGAAAGACATGGGGGGGACGGGACAAAAGAGTACCAAAGTCTGTCCATTTTATCCTCTTTGGGATGGTGGCGCTAGGGTTCTGGGATGCTGCCAGAGCTCTGGCACCACCCTCCCCAAAATATTGACTTGCCTTCAATGTATTGTTACCAATGTTATTCTATAGTACAGATCATTTTTAAATTAAACACTTTTTCTAAAATTAAAACATCAGGAGTAATCAGTAGCACAGATATCAAAGGAAAGGTCAGAGAATAGTCCTGAATAGATACAAGGGAGACACAGATACACAAGCACACAGAAGTAATTAACCCAAGAGTGGCTTCTAAGTGGGGGGGTGTGGGTTGGCTGGGGACAGGGTTGGGCAGAAACATGTGGAGCTTTGCAGAGGTGAGGCAGAAAGCGTTTGTCAGAGGGAAACTCACTTTCCCTTTTTAAGCACCGGCCGAGATCCCTTCTGCATTTGCAGCGCTGCCCCTGAAGTCACCCTTTAAATCCCCTTGATAGTCCAGCTGTAGGCGCTGGTCTTCCAGGCAGAATGAAAGGCGCACCCACCGATCCCGCTTCCTTCCTGCCCCCTTCCATTGTTTGCTCACCTGCCTCCTTCCTGTCCTCTCCCCTGCCTGCCTGCCTCCTGCCGGGAGCGTGGGGCAACGGCGCACCGCCCACCCACAACTCCCAACTTCCCAAGCCTACAGTGAATGTCACCCCCCCTCAGGATGACATCCAGTGCGGCCCACCCCCACCTTGCTCCGCCACTGCTCTGGAAGAAGCTGTTCTGCTGGGAGCAGGACACCTCTGAAGACTCGGCTGGGGTTCTGTAATCTCTGGTGATACATCCCACTGGTTGAGGTGTGGTGAGCTACAGACTGACTCCCACAAGTCACCAACTGAGAGTTCCATGGTCCAGATCCCACTACACCAGGGGTGTCAAACTCAAATTCATCGGGGGCCGCATCAGCAGTTTGGTCACCCTCAAAGGGCCGGTTGTAGGACTATGTGTCCACTCTTTATTATCATAAATTATTGTCACTGCATTCAATTATTACTGTTTTTTGTAATAATGTAAGTACCGGTAATAACTAGCTCTGAAAGCAGAAACATAGTCAGAATAATGGCAAGTAGATATTCAAATGTACAATTATTGTACAATTTATTGAAAAATGATTTTTGGTAACAGACAGTATTTTTTTTAAAAAACATACAAATATTGCCAAACACTGTTTATTACACATATGGCAAACACAAGGCATTAACTTTTTTATTTGGTGCATACATCAGGGAATCAAGACGGGCTCTTGTGTGTCCTCTTGTCCAAATGTCTACACAGCAGCAAAAACAAGCGTCAAACCAATGCGCAAAGTGACCCTACTACAAAGGGGAGCAAAGTGTGGGGCACCCCTACAACTGGGTGGGGGCAAATAAATCATCCCTGTATTGGGGGGGGAGGTACGTTGTAGTTCTGCAACAGCATCCTGAAATAGCCATTTGGCCTGCCTGTGGGCATCCCCACAAGACGACACCTTGCCCGACCTCTGGGGCAGGTCATCAAGGCAGAGATTTTGCCAAGGGCAATGCCCGCTCCGAGGCCGGGAGGTCTCTAGGGCCACCTTTCCCATCTCCCTGCCCCTAAAGTTAGGAGACAGGACGCGACTGCACTCAGCTGTGGGGGAGAGAGAGGTGCACTGGCACCCTATTAGTATTCTGATCCCCCCCAAAAAATAAAATGCAACTGGGGTGGGTTGCGAAAGTGGGGAGAGGGCGGGGGGAGCAAGGCGCAGACGCCTCGTCTGGACGTGCAAATCGGTGGGGTGGAGCACGGAGGCTGCCTGGGTCTGGCACAGGCTGGTCCCGGGGGCGGGTTCCCGGTGATGGCGATGGGCAAGAGCCACGCTGCCCGTGGGTCTGCCCCATAGGTCTGCCCCATAAATTTTCACAACCTGGAACATCAGAAATGATATGCCAGTGTTTTTGAATAATTTTCTCAATGGAGGATGATAAATGATTATATTCTATGGTGGCAAAAATCCTATCCTGCGAATGTTAGGGTTTGGGAACTAACAGATTCTGTCTGGGTATTTTTCTAGCCTTGTCAAATGCCTTCTGGATGACATTTAGAGGATAGCCCCTATCTTTCAATGCCCCTTCCTTGGCTTGGCCCCCGCGAATTTCCCCGATATGGTTGGAAATTCTGGAGTCCCTCTTGAGCTTGGGGCCAGTAGGTGTTGTTTCCTAAGGAGCACCCAAGGCTAGGGCTAACACACGGGCATCTTCTTCCTTTTCCTTCCTTGCCTCTTTTTTCCTTCTCTCATCTCTTCTGTCAAAGACGGTCTTTGCTATTGCTAAAATTTCACTGATTGGCTTCCCTTCATACCCCAGTTGGAGAACGAGAACCTTCCTAATATCGGGGTTGCATTGATCTTTGAAAAAGCTTTTTACAATGATTTGATTTTCGGGTAGATCGGGGTCGATTCCTCCCCACGTTCTGAAAGCTGTTATGAGGCGGGTATAGAAGGCGGAGGGGGTTTCGTCAGGGACCTGGGTGACAGCTTGAATTTTGGTCCAGTTTATCCCTTTCTTCCCCGCTACCTTTACTTCCTCGATGATAGCCTTTCTGAAGACCTTTAGGTGCCATAGTCCCTTGGCCGTATTATAGTCCCAGTTTGGGTCATTTTGTAGTTGAGGGATGGTAACTATTTCTGCATCAGCAGGTTTATTTGCGCCATCCTGAAATTGGGGTTGCATTAGGGCTTCCCCTGCCTTTGCGAGGATCTCCTCTCGGTCGGGGTCGTTAAAGAGGGCTTCTAATAACATGTGGACATCTGTCCAGGAAGGGTTGTGTGTGGAGAATATGGAGTTGATTTGTCGAAAGCAAAGTCCTGGCTCATCCTTAAGGCTGTGCATTTTGTGGGACCAATTCATTAAATCGGCGGAAGTAAAGGGAATGTGAGAGTAGACAAACGTCATGACCCCCTGATCAGTGGCTGGTGCTATCGGCACGGACCTGAGGGGATACTGTCCACCCTGGGTGTTGGCTGTGGTAAGGTTAGTTGCGGTGGAGTTAGAACCTTGCCCAATATCAATGTTTTGGCTTGCGATAACTTCCTTGAGGGCTGTTTTGAAATGGTTTACCTACGAATTGCTACGAGTCCGACTGGCAACTGGGCTTAAGTTGGGAGGGCTGTTACTCGCACTTCGGAATGTACTTGGTCCCTGTGGTGCCGGGCTGAGGTCGGTTGGTGGAGTGTTGCGGCTGCTGGCTGGGTTACTGGCAGGCGTTGAAGCTCTCCTGTCCCCTCCCGACCTATTGGTGTCATCTACTGGAGTCGGTCTGCGAACTTGGAGGGGGTATTGGTCTTGGAGTTCATCCTCAGCAGTCTCCTGGTAAGGAGGAGGCTTGACTTCCTTTTTCCTTAAAACTGGCATTTGGTGGGAGGTTTCGACTGACCTACTATTTTGTAGGAAGTTCCTTGCCGCTTCAAAGAGATCAAGGTATTTGATCTGCACGGGGTATTGGTCTTCTAGGATTGTCCGCAACAAGGAGAGGCGTTTGGTGTTGAACGAGCCTCCTGACAGCCAGATTTGTTCAATCGGGTGGTGGGCAGTAGCTTTTACCCAACAGGTCTTACACAATTTTCTTAGTCTCTTTCTTTCTAATTTATTTGTCCCTGGCAGTTCCGCCCAGTTCATGAGTATGAACTGTAGTGGACTGTCAGACTCAGAGTCCTGTCCATAGCCAAGCCGCAGTTGGGCTTTGCTCTGTTCAGGAGCCTGGGATTGGAATTCCTTGGAGTGGGGTGCACCCATGTCTTTTAAGGGGTTGGCCTTTTATACTGCAGTTCGGGTTTAAAGAACCCTCCCAATCGGACACTCACTGCTTCTGGACCTAAGGTCCCACAGTCCCCGTTGTGCTCAGCCTACCGTTCGTTTGCGCTGACTACTAGGCGGCCAGCCGTTGGCCTCCTTGGCTACTAAGCTGCTGGTGCGATCAAGTACCTTTGAGACCCTCCCTTCACTGGTCAATAATTGCCGAGGGTCCCACAGCAACGTTCCTGCCTCTTACAAACTAATGAAAAGGACTACCTGCCTTCGAACGCTTGCGTATGCAATGCCGACGCGGTAAGCCCTGATGGATTTTGTGAAACGAACAGGCGACCTTGCGTTCTGACACCAGCCCGTCACTTCCTTGCGGATCGGAGCTGGGCAGGGGCGGCTTCACCTGGAGTTTTTTAAAGAGGAAATGCAGAGGAGATAGCTCAGACTCCGTTGACTAGATTGTCAGAGTGAGCGGGGTCAGTTGCCTTCCGGCGATCACGTTTTTACGCAAAGCACTATACCCCAGGACTTTGGTTCTTCTTTATCACTATGCCTTACAGCTATGCTGCAACCAAAGTCCGAGTGGAGAGTAAAGAAAAGGGATAGAATAGAGTTGAGAATTTTTCGTTGCTGCGGTCACTTATCCACCCTTACACTGTGTCCCCAAAATTCCTTATACTCACTTCACGTCCTCTTGATGGCTTCCTGGGTTTCCTTAACCTGTAACACAAACAAAACAAAACAAAACAAAAAAAAGAAAACTTCCTTCCCGGTTGCGTTGCTTTGCTCCGATGTGTCCCGCTGGAACTCCCAATTACTGCCGGAGACCCTGGTTCCCGGGGCGGAGGGATGCCCTCCCTGCAAAAAGGCTGGGTGCGCGCTGGGCTCCCTCTTCCCCAGACCCCGTAGATCGCCGGAAAAACTTGAGTCCCTTCGTGGTCGCCAAATGTTATAAGAAAAAATAGACCAAATATATTTAAATCAGGGTCCGATTTCCCAAGGGGGAGTCTGGAAGATTTTACCCTGGAGAAGGCGCAAGAATTTTAGAGCCTTCCCGTTGACGTAGAAAATAACAGAGACCACACCAGAGCTGTCAAAAGCAAAGCGGAGCCTTCCGTTGTTTTATTGCGGATCTGTTGCAACAGAGGTTCCCCCCAACGTAACAGGTACGAAGTGAGAACCACGAACAATGATACAGAGTCACTTATATACATTTTTCTCTCCATACAGGTTAATGACACGAAAAGAGCGGGAAAAGAGGATCTGCATAAGGTAAGTACATATAATCCTATCTGAGTGGTTTTAACAATGAAAATCAAGTATTCTTCCTGTGTATCTTTTGTCCGAGTAACAACTTTGTTTATCTTTATTTTGCAGGGTGGAGCTGGTGATCGGAACTTCCCATATCTGTAAATCGCTATTTTTAGTCTTGTGAATAAAGGTGGTGTCTTTTTCATGAATTGACGTCTCGGTGTGTATTCCTGGTATTCTGTTGTAGACACAGTAGGTGGCGCTGTGGTGCAGCGGAAACATTTGACAGCTAGTGGAGTATTTTATGAATGAACAGAGTCCTTTATGAATGGCAGGGAAAAGGCAAAAGCAGCTTGTCTGATTTATAGGGCTTTTCTTTCCTAGTTCAGTCGTACGCTACTAAGTCTATGCATCTACAATGTATACAACACAATTGTAGCATGAAAAAGGTACTGTACATGAAGGAAGGATACAGTATCACAGGGAACCAACACAAAATAACACATGGGAAAGAAATACAAATATAACAGTGCATAAAGCTACGAATGTGAAACAAACCTGGGAGCAGTTGTATTGGAAGGGAGACACGTTTTTACAGTGTCCTTTCAATAGGTGGGGAAGGGAGGGGAAAGGCAAAAAGCACGTTTTTACAGTGCTATTCAGTAGGTGGGTGCGCTGCGGGAAGAAGTGATTTCAGCCCTTTTTCATGAATGGCAAACAGGTTTTTCCTGTAGGGGACTGGGTGGGATACGGTGCATGGACATTTCCTGGATTACCGGGGCCCCAGGGTGATGGTTCTTCTTGATAGTCCTGGCTTATGTAAATGATGCAGGTGCTGGGCTGGCGGGAAGGTGATAAGTACCAGAGATAAGGTTACGGCTGAGTCAAGGGTGTGAGGTTGATTGGATTTCCTTTATGGGGTTGTCTGCAGGTCACACGTAGAGGGACACGTAGGCTTTCCTTGGTTCCGTTCCCACCTTCCCCCTCCTTGAGGAAATGGCTTCCCTTATGTCAAAAGGGAATGGGGTTTTTTCAGTTTGGCAAAGGGGGTCCCCTCTCTGTCCGTGGGAGTGCGGGTACAAAAGGGTCCCCTCTCTGTCCGTGGGAGTGCGGGTGGGTACGTTTTAATTCTTATGACAAGACAAATTCAACGTTGATATTTATATGCTGTCCATCAGACTGGGTTGCCCCAACCATTCTGGGCACTCCCAGCAAATTAAAACATCAAAAACAGTAAAACACTAAAAAAAACTTTCCTGTGCCAAAGCCAATTGGATCGACTGTTGAATCTTATTCCAAATACTTTGGAAAGGACAGGATCTTTCACTGCTCTTGAGAGCAGTCAGCTAACATAGGGGTACAGGACAGGCCAAATAAAATAAAATAATAATAATAATAATAATAATAATAATAATAATAATAATAATATAATTTATTTATACCCTGCACATCTGGCTGGGTTTCCCCAGCCACTCTGGGCGGCTTCCAACAAAATATTAAAATACAATAATCAATCAATCAATCAATCAATCGCAGGGCACTCACAGCTCGATCCCCTCACCTCAGCATCTACCACCTGAGGCAGCTGCCTCAGTCACTCTGGCTCATCAAAGGTCCGACCCTGTTTGGGAATATGAGTGGGAGAGGGCCATTGCACTCAGGTCCTGTTTATGGGCTTGTTGTGAGCCTCTGCTGGGCAACTATGGGGAACAAGGTGCTGGACTAGATAATCCATTGGTCTAACTCAGAAGGACTGTTCTTACATCCGGGGGTGAGGTGGACTGCAGGCAACTCCTACTTGCAAAAATCCCTGGAACACCAAGACTTGCAGACTCCCAAACTAACAGAAGATGGCTGAGCAAATGAGCTACTGCTTCACTTCTTAAAAAACACAAAAACAAACCCCTTTTGCCAAGCTTGGCGACCACTTTCAGTAGCAAACAGACAAATTAAAGTTGCATTTTTGTGTGGGTAGGAAGGGTGTCGTTTCCCTTTGGCTGATTTATGTCCTCGGCTTTTAGAGTCCACAATTGGCACAAACAGGGATGGAAATCTGCTTCAGTTCAAAGGGAGGTATGATTTGCAGGCAAGGTGACACAGCCAGTTATGTGTCCGCAAAAAAGGAAGGGGGGGAGCTCTCCACCTCAGCTCTGAATTATTTTGGAAGAGTGGAGGGGAATATCGCCAAATCAATGAAATGTTTAAAGAAATTTTAAAAGAATATGGTTTTGATCATAAGAAATCTAATCTTATCTGATTAACTCTGATTTACAGCTGGGGGTTCCGAGTGTGTATTGTGATCAATCAGAGTCACAATCTAAGATCCTTGGGTACGTGTGAGGAAGGGAGTTTCCTTTCTCAGGACTTCAGAGACAAAACAGGCTTGCAGCTGGTTCAATCACCTGACCACTGTGAGTTATGGGATACACATCCTTTAATTGGATCTTGGTTAATTAGAACAAGTTGCTGATTGGCTTTCAATCGGAACACCGCTTGGGTTTTGTATAAGGGTCCCTCTTTCTGGGACGCCATGCGCAATCTGCCATGGCTTCTTGCCTCTGGGCAAGTGGTCTTTTGAAGCCAGCTCTTTTGTCATGCCTGCCTTGCTGAACCAAATGCCAATTTGTAAGTACTTAGAATCATAGAATCATAGAGTTGGAAGAGACCACAAGGGCCATCCAGTCCAACCCCCTGCCAAGCAGGAAACACCATCAAAGCATTCCTGACAGGTGACTGTCAAGCCTCTGCTTAAAGACCTCCAAAGAAGGAGACTCCACCACACTCCTTGGCAGCAAATTCCACTGTCGAACAGCTCTTACTGTCAGGAAGTTCTTTCTAACTTCAGCAGAAAACAACCTTTCTCCCTAACAACAGAAAACAACTAACAGCAGAAAACAACCTTTCTCCCTCCTCTATATGACATCCTTTTATATATTTGAACATGGCTATCATATCACCCCTTAACCTTCTCTTCTCCAGGCTAAACATATCCAGTTCCCTAAGCCGTTCCTCATAAGGCATCATTTCCAGGCCTTGGACCATTTTGGTTGCCCTCCTCTGGACACGTTCCAGCTCGTCAGTATCCTTCTTGAACTGTGGTGCCCAGAACTGGACACAGTATTCCAGGTGAGGTCTGACCAGAGCGGAATACAGTGGTACTATTACTTCCCTTGATCTAGATGCTATACTATTGATGCAGCCCAGAATTGCATTGGCTTTTTGAGCTCCTGCATCACACTGTTGACTCATGTCAAGCTTGTGGTCTACCAATACTCCTAGATCCTTTTCACATGTACTGCTCTCAAGCCAGACGTCACCCATCCTGTATTTGTGCCTTTCATTTTTTTTTGCCCAAGTGTAGTACTTTACATTTCTCCCTGTTAAAATTCATCTTGTTTGCTTTGGCCCAGTTCTCTAATCTGTTAAGGTCATTTTGAAGTGTGATCCTGTCCTCTGGGGTATTAGCCACCTCTCCCATTTTGGTGTCATCTGCAAACTTGATCAGGATGCCCTCAAGCCCATCATCCAAGTCATTGATAAAGATGTTGAATAAGACTGGGCCCAAGACAGAACCCTGTGGCACCCCACTAGTCACTTCTCTCCAGGATGAAGAGGAGCCATTGATGAGCACCCTTTGGGTTCGGTCAGTCAGCCAGTTACAAATCCACTGAATGGTAGCATTGTCTAGCCCACATTTTACCAGCTTCTTTACAAGAATATCATGGGGCACCTTGTCAAAGGCCTTGCTGAAATCAAGAGAGGCTACATCCACAGTGTTCCCTTCGTCTACCAGGCTTGTAATTCTGTCAAAAAATGAGATCAGATTAGTCTGACATGACTCACTTAGCAAGTGAGACTACATAATGTTTTTTGTTTTTAGTTGTCTGCAACCCTTTTTACTAAGAAGTGTGCACGAGTTTTATAAGTGTTTTGTTTTATAAATAAATCCTGGATTTGATTTTGTGATTTATTGCCTTTGTGTGGGTAAAACCAAACTAGTGCCTACTGCCCACGTCACCTACCGTTTTGTGAATTCTTTTGAAATGAGTTACGATTGTGTGCCGAGCTCTACCTATTGCATATCTGCCTGCCGCGTTAAAGCGACGGACTTTGGGGTTTTTCCTGTTTAGTGGGGGTTGGCCCCCTTAGACTCTCGCTTTGAATTCCTAAATTGAAGGGGGTGGTGGCAGCTACCGTTTGGCCGTGTTTTGAGACTGAATAAAGAGTGAAAGTTCTTCCCCTGTTTTGTGGCGGAATAGAATAATACAGGGGGGGGGATACGATCACCACAGATATTGAATAATAATTAAAATATATTGTCTAAAATGTATAGAATATTGCTGGGATGGCATTTGAAAGATGAGGAGGTAAAATCGGTCATGATACATTGGGCCAAAGACTTTGGATATAATATATAGTTAAAGGATTGGGAAAATTTGTGGAAAGAAGGAATAAAATTTACTGCATGTGTAACATTGAAAGAGAATATAATGAAAATGATGTACAGATGGTATATTACACCAGTGAAACTAGCAAAAATGTATAAAATGAGTAATAAATGTTGGAAATGTAAAGATAAAGAAGGAACGTTTTATCACATGTGGTGGGAGTGTAAGAAGGTAAAAAGCTTCTGGGAAATTATATATAATTAGATGAAGAAAATGTTGAAATATACATTTATAAAAAAAAACAACCAGAAGCCTTTTTACTGGGTATTGTAGGAGAGGATGTTTCTAGACAAGATAAAAAATTGTTTTTATATGTGGCGACGGCAGCAAGAATAATTATTGGCACAGAAATGGAAACAGGAAGAATTACTGACATTGGAAGAGTGGCAGACGAAGTTAATGGACTATGCAGAATTGGATAGATGACAGGAAGAATTCGAAACCGGCGGGATCAGAGATTTTTGGAAGATTGGAAGAAATTTGAGAACTATTTGAAAAATAATTGTAAACAGCAAATTACGCTAGTAGGTTTGCAGGAAGTTTTGTAAGGAGAATTATATGAAATTTTATGGAATAATTTAAGATAATGAAAATTGGTTATAGATTTTTAAAGTAATAGTAAAATTATGAAATTACAAGATTAAGTTAAGAAAATTTGGAAATCTTTAGATGTGGCTGATGGAAGTCCAAAATATTGTATAAGGTGTGAAATGATGTTAAATGATGTTTGGAAAATATGTTAAAATTTAATAAAAATGTATTATAAAAATATTTTAAAAAGGAAATATGGACTAGATTAAAGTTGTCGTTTTGTGATAGAATATCTGTGATAAAAATGAATATTACCCAAGATGTTATTTCTATTTCAAACGATTCCAGTAATTAAAGGAACAAGGCAATTCAAAGAGTGGCAAAAGGTAATTTCAAGATTTATCTGGCGGGGGGGGGGGAACCAAGGATAAACTTTAAACTGTTAATAGATAAAAAAGAAAGAGTTGGATTCTCCGTGCTAGACTTGAAACTTTAGTACGAGGCGTCCTGTTTATGTTGGTTGAAAGAATGGATAACACTGGAAAACACAGATTTATTAGATTTTGAAGGTTATGACAATAGATTTGGATGGCACTCTTATCTCTGGCATGACAAAGTTAAAGTTCATAGAGGTTTCACAAATCACATAAGAGCGTCAATGTATGAGGTTTGGGAAAGAAACAAGAATTTATTGGAAAGAAAAACACCTTGGTGGATTTCACCAGTAGAGGTATTGACGGTAAAGAAATTAAATATGGAAGGGAGGTGGACCACCTATGAAGAGATATTGATGGAAACTGATAAAGGCCTGAAATTGAAACCATATAATAATAATTTTATAATATGACCAAATAGAAGAGGTCTTTACAGGGTGGTTGCAATATCAAGTAAATGATGTCTTTATGGGAGACAAGAAAATTGGTTTTGAAAATAAAAAATCCAGATTTCAAATTGAGCTGTTGGAAAGCAGATGTAAATTGTTATCAAAAATGTATAATTTGTTACTGGAATGGTATACAATGGATGAGCAGACGAAAGAGGTTATGATAAAATGGGCAATAGACTTTGGGTATAATATTGAATATGATGCGTGGCTAAAACTGTGGAACGAAAAATTAAAATTTACAGCGTGTGTGGTTCTAAAAGAAAATGTAATGAAAATGATGTTTAGATGGTATTTGACACCGGTAAAGCTGGTTAAAATGTATAGGATGAATAATAGAATGTGTTGGAAATGTAAAGAGAAGGATGGAGATTTTTATCATATGTGGTGGACATGTGACAAAATAAGATGTTTTTGGGAGTTGATATATAATGAACTTAAAAAGATGTTTAAATATACCTTCCCCAAAAAAACGGAAGCATTTTTGCTGGGGTTGATGGGGGAAGAAATCGCGAAAGTAGACCAAAGACTATTTCTGTATGCTACAGTTGCGGCAAGAACTTTATTAGCCCCAAAGTGGAAATTACAGGAAATACCAACGATTGCGGAGAGGCAGACGAAAATGGACTATGCAGAACTGGCAAGACTGACTTGCAGAGTCAGGAACCAGGAGGACTCAAAATTCCAGAGAGACTGGAGTAAATTTATTGACTACATTAATAATCATTGCAAAAGTTTGAAGACACTAGCAGGACTAAAATAATTCCTACGACGTGGACTTTATAGTTTAAGTTATAAATGTGAGACACAGATTTGTAATAGAAAGCCTGTTTTTTTGGGGGGGAGTCTTGAGCTCGTCAGAGCGTGGTAAAATTGGATTGGTGTTGTAAAGTGAAATTATTGTTTAATGAGAAAATGAATAAAAATTATAATTTAAAAAAAGATAGCAGAGAAGGGACCCCCGATAAGATGGTACCTGCAGGAAGCCGTCATCTGCAGAGCAGAGCGATCAATTGGGTATATAAGGGGTGATATCATTTTTCAGGTGCCTTGGCCTCAACAAATACCTCGAACTATCAATCAACCTCCTCAGTCTCCTTTATGCTTCTGATGAAATAGGCTATGCCTGCATAAGTTTTTGTTATGTTGTCCTAAAATGCCACTACCCTTTTGTCTCTTCCTTCTGAAGGATCCCGATGAACAAGCAAAAAGCCCTTGAAAAATACACACACACAAGAGGACAAGACAAGACAGGGCTGTGCACCACAAACCATACCAAAATAAGCCTCCATTCCCCATCAATATTTTTTTAAAATAATTTCTATTCATTTTATAAGAAAGATAGAAAGATAAAGCATAAAAAGACATGAAAAAATAAAAAAGATTCTTCTTGCAATAACATAACTTTTTCTTTAAATCAATAAGTGACTTCACCCAATCCCCCCTTCTGAATTTCAGTTCCCTAATCTTCTTTGGCAGTTTCTAAAAAATTACCGTCTTAACCAATATTTCTTTCAATAACAGCTTAAAATTAACCTATTTCCTGGATAAATTCCAAAACCCTATAATTAATTCCCTAAGCTTTAATAAATATTACATAAACCCAAATCAAAACAAAATAAAAAATTTAAAAAAATTCCTTCCAGTAGCACCTTAGAGACCAACTAAGTTTGCTCTTGGTATGAGCTTTCGTGTGCATGCACACTTCTTCAGATACACTGAAACAGAAGTCACCAGACCCTTATATATAGTGAGAGGGTGGGAGGGGTATTACTCAGAGGGGTGGTGGAAATGGGTGAAAGGTTGATAGCTGTGGTAAACCTGTTGACGACTGTTAACGGCTGCAATTAGTCTTACAGGAAAAAGCAAGGGGTGAGAAGGTTAAAAAAGCTTTGTCATGTATAATGAGATAAGAATCCAATGCAGGCCAGGTCTCTCCATGGTTTTAAGTTTGGTAATGAGTTGCAATTCAGCAACTTCTCTTTCCAGTCTATTTCTGAAATTCCTTTGCAATAAGACAGCTACTTTGAGATCTTGTATAGAATGTCCTGGGAGATTGAAGTGTTCTCCTACTGGTTTCTCTGTCTTGTGATTCCTGATGTCAGATTTATGTCCATTTATCCTTTGGCGTAGAGTTTGGCCTGTTTGTCCAATATAGAGAGCTGAAGGGCACTGTTGGCATTTGATGGCATACACAATGTTAGACGATGAGCAATTAAATAGTCCTGTAATGGTATGTTTGATGTTGTTGGGGCCAGTAATGGTGTTGTCCGGGTGTATGTGGCAGCAAAGTTGGCATCTGGGTTTGTTGCAGGC
Organism: Darevskia armeniaca; assembly: GCA_034641395.1. Classification (NCBI taxonomy): domain Eukaryota; kingdom Metazoa; phylum Chordata; class Lepidosauria; order Squamata; family Lacertidae; genus Darevskia; species Darevskia armeniaca. Next base: position 1,249,663 of record JAWWNF010000095.1, on the reverse strand, counting down.
TCTGGTGCCAGTGTCCGTGTTAAGTCTGGTTGTAGTATTATTGTGGGTGAGGAGTTGTTTAAGATTGGGTGGCTGTCTGTAGGCGATGAAAGGTCTTCCTCCCAGAGCTTGAGAAAGAGAACTGCCATTGTCTAGGAGAGGTTGTAGATCTCTGATGATGAGTTGTACTGTTTTAACTTGGGAGCTGTATGTGATTACTAGTGGTGTTCTGCTATTTTCTTTTTTGGGTCTGTCTTGCAGCAAGTTCTCTCTGGGTATCAGTCTGGCTCTGTTGATCTGTTGTTTAACTTCATCTGGTGGGTATTTTAGTTCTACCTTGATGGTATTTATAGACGACTCTCAATTACCCCATGTTGAAGACCTAAGGTCGGCATTTGAAATTTGGGAAGCCCTTAGGCGTATTCACCATAGAACCATGCCCGGAGAAAAGGTGAATATTATTATACGTGCTTTGTATGAGTTGAAATTGAAGCCAGGGGACACAGTGTGGTTGAGCACACGTCACAGATGACTGAATACTTTAACCGGTTGTCGTCTTAAGGTGTGAATTTTCCTGAAAATATTAAAGTTTATACCCTGCTTAGCAGCCTGCATGCAGAGTATGAAAACTTAGTACTAACTTTACAAGGTTTGCCAAAGGACCAGCTGAATGTGAATTACGTGATTGGTAGATTGTGTGAGCAAGAGTATCAACATCATCAAAAGCGTACTGATAATCTCCATCGTGGGAGCAGGGCCGGGGCGGGAGAGTGCTAGAGTCCTGTGTAGTTCAGTTGTGTGGGATCAATTTCAATCTGTTACCTCCGAGGATGTGGACAGGCTGCTTGGACGAGTGAAACCAACCACCTGTCTCCTTGATCCTTGCCCATCCTGGCTTATAAAAGCGAGCCGGGAAGGGCTGAGTGACGGGCTTTGCGGGGTGGTGAATGCTTCTCTCTGCGAGGGAGCCTACCCAGACCCGCTAAAAGAGGCGGTTATTAAACCGCTTCTTTAAAAAACACCTTTGGATGCGGCCAATATGGCCAACTATCGCCCAGTCTCAAATCTTCCATTCCTGGGCAAGGTGATTGAGCGAGTGGTTGCTGAACAACTCCGGGCACGTCTGGAAGAAGCGGACCATTTGGATCCCTTCAAGTCGGGATTCAGACCTCATCATGGGACTGAAACTGCCTTGGTCGCACTTGTTAATGATCTACAGCGGGCTAGGGACAAAGGTGAGAGCTGTTTCCTAGTTCTACTGGATCTCTCAGCGGCTTTTGACACCATCGACCATAACATCCTTCTGGACCGTCTAGAGGGGTTGGGAGCTGGGGGCACTGTTATACAGTGGTTCCGCTCCTTCCTCCTGGGCCGTGTTCAGAAAGTGGTGGTGGGGGATGAGTGTTCAGACCCCTGGGCTCTCACTCTTGGGGTGCCTCAGGGTTCTGTCCTCTCCCCCATGCTTTTCAACATCTACATTCAGCCGCTGGGAGAGATCATCAGGGGGTTTGGGCTGGGTATTCATCAGTATGCGGATGATACCCAGCTCTACCTCTCTTTCAAATCAGAACCAGTGAAGGCGGTGAAGGTCCTGTGTGAGTGTCTGGAGGCGGTTGGAGGATGGATGGCGGTTAACAGAATGAGGTTGAATCCTGACAAGACAGAAGTACTGTTTTTGGGGGACAGGAGGCGGGCAGGTGTGGAGGACTCCCTGGTCCTGAATGGGGTAACTGTGCCCCTGAAGGACCAGGTGCGCAGCCTGGGAGTCATTCTGGACTCACAGCTGTCCATGGAGATGCAGGTTAATTCTGTATCCAGGGCAGCAGTCTACCAGCTCCATCTGGTACGCAGGCTGAGACCCTACCTGCCCGCAGACTGTCTCGTCAGAGTGGTGCATGCTCTAGTTATCTCTCGCTTGGATTACTGCAATGCGCTCTATGTGGGGCTACCTTTAAAGGTGACCCAGAAATTTCAACTAATCCAGAATGCCGCAGCTAGTCTGGTGACTGGGAGTGGCCGCCGAGACCACATAACACCGGTCTTGAAAGACCTACATTGGCTCCCAGTACGTTTCTGAGCACAATTTAAAGTGTTGGTGCTGACCTTTAAAGCCCTAAATGGCTTTGGTCCAGTATACCTGAAGGAGCGTCTCCACCCCCATCATTCTGCCCGGACACTGAGGTCCAGTGCCGATGGCCTTCTGGCGGTTCCCTCACTACGAGAAGCCAAGTTACAGGGAACCAGGCAGAGGGCCTTCTAGGTAGTGGCACCCACCCTGTGAAACGCCCTCCCTCCAGATGTCAAAGAGAACAACAACTACCAGACTTTTAGAAGACATCTGAGGGACTTCCGGTTTTCCGCGGATCGCTCCCGAGCGCTTGCCTCGGAGCTCCGAAGGCAAGCACTCACTGATGGGGTGAAAAAAAGGGGGCCGTTGGGCTTTGCAGCCCCCAAAAGGACCAGGAGGGTTTCCTGAATCCAGAAAGGATACGCTGAGGCGTTGGAGGGGTCTCCGGACACGAAGGTGACCACAGACGCCGAGCCAGCGATCTCCCCCCACAGAGAGAAAGCCTGACTCCGGGAGTGATCTGACGGTAAAATCTCCAAAGAGACAAAGGTACCAGGAAAAGAATGTAAACGGTTAGTTTCAAAGAACTCCTAAAAACCTTTAAAAACCTCAAAAACTTCTTTCAGTTCCTGTCAAAACAAAATAAGTTGAGAGGTTTAAGTACCGTACTTTAGACCAGCGACAGACTCTTTGAGGCTAAACGGAACAAAGAAGATATACAGGGCGTGCCCATTAAACTTTAATTAGTTTAATGTTAAAGTAAAAGTCCAGTTCGCTTCCAAGCCTTAAATCTTACTTTCAGCAGAGTTTTTCTTCGTGCAGCGGATTGAAGAAGATAGAAGAGCCAGCAATAGCTGTAAATCAGGAACTCTGGAGCAAGCGTGTTGAAACTCAAAAGAATTTATTTACAAAACAAAAACCAGGCGATAAAGCACTCATGTTTTATCTCTTGCATGAAAGAAAACTTTACACTACATTCAGCTCAGCTCAGCGACCAACGCCCACGGTTACAAACTGAGTATTTATACTAATTATCTAACATTCCCGGATGTTCAAGGACACACAGCTGCTCAGTGATTAGAGCGACTAAGACTTTTTAACCCTTTAACACCAACACCCCCTCTCGCTCGTATCACTGAGCTACAATAAACTTAATTCAAATTCAGACCTGAACAGAAATCTTGATGAGATTGCGGACTCAAAGCTTTAGTGAAGCCATCAGCGAGATTTTCCTTGCTCGGGCAATACTGCAGCTTTATCAAACCTTGTTTTACACTTTCGCATACAATTTGATAACGAATATCCAAATGTTTTGTGTGTGCCTTGAATTGACCTGATTCAGCTAATTTAATACAAGGTTGATTATCTTCCCAAATTCTGATGGGTAGAGTACATTCTCCAAACAATTCTTGGACTAGTCTATATATATAAAAATGTTCCCATTGCGTGCGCGGCGGACCCAACCGTGCTCCGTAACCGCTGGACCGAATCGCATCAAATTTAGGACACATCGTAGCATGACCATCAAGGAAGGATCTGGCGTAATAAAAATTCAGAAAAACCACACCTGTCATACCTAAAATAAAGAAAACCCGCAAAAAAATCTGTCCCACACATATGACACCATCAGCAAAACAGCGCCCTCTAGCGACGGCTATGCTGGTACTACAGCTAAATAAGCAAGAAATTTGCGCTTACGTATGACATCACAGCAAAACCTCACCCTCTCTGTCCACCATTTCACACAGTGCCTACAACGCCTCACAGCCATTTGCGCCCTCACACCACCCAAACCACAGCCTCCGAGCCGCCATTGACACCCTCCCGCCGCCATTACAGGCGCCTCAGGACCGCAATCTGAGGCCTTCACCCGCCGAGGACACTTTACCGCCGCTGACAGCCTCCCACCGCCATTAGAGGCGCCTCAGCAAAACAAGGCCACATGTCTGAAGACAGGCCACAGGCCTGCCTCCATTTTCACTGACAAACTGTTTCTCTGCAAGGATTGGCTGGGAAACAGGGAAATGTAAATATCTCTTTTGTCAAAGGCACGCTGGGAAATGGAGGCCACTGCCTCTCGCAGTTAACTAGGCCGGACCCGCAAGGCACACTGGGAAATGGAGTCAAGGCGCCCTGTGGGTGAAATAAGCTCTTTCGCCCAGACCACAAGGCATGCTGAGAAATGGTGGGCTTATTATCGCAACCAACCGCGCAGCGTCAGAGGCCTCCTTCCTCGGCTTTTTCTGCCACAGGCCGCAAGAGGGCGGGGGTAGGTGGGGGTTTATTTTGGCTGCGGCTGCTACTGATGGTAATAAGCATAAAATCAGCCACAGCAAAGCGTGGCCGGGCCCGCTAGTTGCTTATAAAATTCCAACTCTCTACAAACATCTGATAACGCATTAAATTCAGATTCAGTGGAACTTAAAGCTATGAGTGATTGTTTCCTTGACCTCCAACCAATTAATGCATTCCCAAATTTTATCGCCATTCCTGACACTGATTTCCTATCTTGTCCAGCATCAGCCCAACTGTTGTCAGCCCAGCATTCAAGTTGTGTGCTGCCTTCTGCTGACAGTTTTAAGCAGAACCTTTTGGTAGTCTGGAGATATCTTAAAACTCTTTTTACTCCTTGCCAAGCATGAATTGATGGTTTCTCAGCTTGTCTTCACAACATGTTGACAGCATATGTTATGTCAGGCCGAGTCCACTGTGCAATGTGGAGAAGACTACCTATTGCTGACTGGTAAACCCCGGGATTACTGAATTCTACTTGGCTTGAGCATCCTTTACATAACTTAATTCCATTGGGGTTTTTACACCAGCACAGTTATCCATTTTAAACCTTTCCAGCAACTGCTGGATTTTAGCTTCTTGACTGAGCCAATAATCCCCTTTTTCATCCTGCTGTATTTTAACTCCTAGGTAAACGGATACAGTGCCTAGTGATTTTAACTGAAACCTTTCTCCAAGTTTTATGGCAAATTGCTGCACATGTTTATCATCCTTTCCACTGTACAATAAATCATCGACAAATATCAGAACAGCTTCTTGTTCATATCCCGAGCCTTTTAGATACAGACACGTGTCAGCTATGCTCTTCTTGAACCCCATACTCTCTAGAGCATGATTTAAGCAGACATTCCAATTATGGGCTGACTGCTTCAATCCATAAATGGATTTATGCAGACGCCAGACCTGGTTTGGTTTGTCACCCTCAAAACCTGGCGGTGGCATCATATAGACTTCCTCTTGTAAATCTGCGTTTAAATAAGCCACATTTACATCAAAGTGAAACAGCTTATTTCCCTTCTTAGCTGAAGAGGTTAGAAGCATTCTTAATGATTCCGATCTTGAAGTAGGGGCATAGATTTGTGAATAGTGGACACCTTTGCGCTGCGAAAACCCTTTGGCAACTAGTCGGGCTTTATATTGCAGCTCACCCGTAGTAGTGGGCTTTAAACGATACACCCATCGACACCCTACCGCTTCTTGACCTCTTGGAAGTTCTGTGCTTGTAAACACACCGAGAGACTCCATTGAAGCCATCTCCTTTTTCATCGCTTCCTGCCACTTGGCAGCTTCTGAGCTTGGAAGCTGTTGCACCTCTGTGTAGCTTTCTGGCTCACACTGTGCCATATTTACATATGCACTTGTCACCTTAAACCTCTCTGGTGGTTTGCCCTTTGTGGCACGTTTTGATCTACGCAATTTTACCTCTTGTTCCCCCTCTGACTGTTGACTGTCAGAATCTGTCTCAGACTTTAGGTCTGGGTGTGCCCCTAGGGATAAAGACCTTCGTTTTGATATTTCTCTTGGGCTTGGTGTGGTTGGCGACCTGCTTCGCTTTCCCTGCCTGCTAGGTCTACCTGTTGGCGATGTTGGGGCACTCCTAGATTCTGGCTTCTCTGCCTTTGGAGATGTCCCTTGTGCATGGTCAGAATCTACATCTGAACCTTGTGCGTCATTACCTTCTGGTTCACCACCCTCTGGATTTTCCTCTCCAGTGTGAATGCCTAAATCATCCCTCAAAATATCGGGGTTACCATGCAAGTGAGTCCATCCGGATTGCTCGCAAAATTCAGCACTTCGGCTGATGACTACTCTTGTAGTATCCCCTTCTGGATTCACGAACATCCAAGATTTGGCATGCGGTTCGTATCCACAAAAAATGAGTTTCTTAGCCCTTGGATCTCCTTTTCTCCTTAACACTTTCAGAGTGAGAACATAGGCCTGAGATCCAAACACCCGAAAATAATTTACTTTGGGCTTCTTTCCATATAAAGCAAAGTATGGCGTGGTATTAATCACCGAATTGTATACTCTATTCAGAATATGAGTAGCCGTCGTCCAGGCCTCCGCCCAGTAACTTTGAGGTAATTTTGCATTGTATAACATAGAGTTTGCCAACTCTTGCAAAACTCTGTTTTTACATTCGGCCACGCCCCCTTCTTGTGGAGAATAAGGGGTAGACAGATGATGCTTAATTCCCTTTCTCTTAAAGAAATTCTGCAGCACAGATCTGGTAAATTCCGTACCGCGATCCGTCTGAACGGCAAGGACTTTGGTCCCAAATTCAAGTTCTACTGCTTGAACCCAATTTTTAACTGTTTCTGCAGCATCACCTTTTGTTTTAAGTGGAAAACACCATGTGACTTTTGTTTTGTCATCTGTAATACACAGCGCAAACCTAGAACCTCCCAAGCTAGCAACTTGCATTGGACCACATAGATCCATATGCACAAGTTGGAACACTTTGTCAGATTTCCTATCTGACCTGGGATAGCTGCACCTATGAACCTTCGCTTTTTTACATGCAGTACAATCCAAATACTTTGTACATTTGTTCATTGTGCACCCTTCAGATAATTCAGGCTGTTTTTTAACATATTGGAAATTAACATGGCCCAAACGACGATGCCATAAATGAACGCAAGAATTGTGAGTAGGCGAGTTTACACAACCAGCCTGGACCTGATCAACTGAATCAGAATTAATCGCAAAACTGTATAGACCATTTCTGCATTCCACCTGCAAAAGAGATACATCATTTTTAGAAATGGTGCAAAACCCACTTTCAAACACAGTTTTAAACCCATCTCTGTCAAGAGCGGATACAGACAATATACACCCCTTCATTCTGTCTAGCACATAGGCTTCAATTTCTGTATTCAAACAGTTCAAGAACACTGTGCCTACGGTCTCTAAAGAACGTTTGGTTGAATCCGCCATTGTCACAATTTTTGGAGTTTGCATTTGCCTGCAATTCTGCAAACGGACACTAGATGGCGCCACCAAGTGGTGGGACGCACCACTGTCGATAACCCAGCGTAGGTTGCTCTCCTGGGTCACGCCCTTCCTTCAACGCCATAGCTGAAGCCATGTGCTGTGTGCCATGGGTGTAGCCACGTCCTCCTCCTCTCCTTCGCCGTCCTCTGGAACTCCTTGTCTGGTAGTTGGGGGCAATGGCTTTGAAGTTGTCTTGGCTAGCATCACGTGTGCAGTTCCTAATTAGATGCGAAGAAGAACCACACCGAAAACAGCGTCTAACTGCAAAGGCATTTACAGTGTTCTCATGCTCCGCACCTCCACTTCTAGGCAAAGCACAACCCCCTCTTGCAGATAAGCCTCTTTCCCTCTGTCTTTTATCCTGTTCATTTGCAAGGCGTGATGAAATGTACGACTGCTGCTCCATTGTAAAAGGAATGTTCAGCTGCCTTAATTGATTAAAGACAGACACCACATTGGCAATGTGCTCTTTCACACATGCTCCCGGTTGGAGACATAACTCAAACAGAGACCTTGTGGCGTGGATCCTGGCTCCAGCAGTATTTCTGGAATTTAACCGCTGCAAAACAGTCCAGACCTCATGTGAATTATTTAATTCAGAAACATAAGGCATTTGCTCTGGCCCTACTGCCAATGTCAATAGACCTTGAGCTTCACGGTCCCGTTTCTGCGAAACCTCTGCTGCTGCTTTATCTGCTGCAGAAGCGTCTGCAGCTGCCTGTAAAGGCGGTGCTGCTGTACAATCCCATAGTTCTTTTGCTTGCAGCCAGACCCTCACTCTAGCCTTCCAATCCTGCCAATTCTTACCATTCAGCCGTGCAAACGGTACTGAGAAACTTTATTGGGGCTCTGCCATCCTCCCTGGGGCTTAGGTACAGTACTTACACTCTTGTAGACTGCTTCCCAGCTGTGGGGGTAGCTCCTTCAGGCGTGAGGGGTCTTCCAGCAAGTACAAACTGCACAGTGCCTTTTAAACTTTTTTTTCTTTATCATAGCACAATTGCAGGACTCAAGCTGCTTGGCCGCTGGCTTCTGTCTTCGCTCCAGTCCTTCCCATAAAACACTCTGGACTTCAACCCTTAACTCCTTCTTTACGCAGAAACAACCATAACCTGTCCATTAAACTTTAATTTAGTTTAATGTTAAAGTAAAAGTCCAGTTCGCTTCCAAGCCTTAAATCTTACTTTCAGCAGAGTTTTTCTTCGTGCAGCGGATTGAAGAAGATAGAAGAGCCAGCAATAGCTGTAAATCAGGAACTCTGGAGCAAGCGTGTTGAAACTCAAAATAATTTATTTGCAAAACAAAAACCAGGCGATAAAGCACTCATGTTTTATCTCTTGCATGAAAGAAAACTTTACACTACATTCAGCTCAGCTCAGCGACCAATGCCCACGGTTACAAACTGAGTATTTATACTAATTATCGAACATTCCCGGATGTTCAAGGACACACAGCTGCTCAGTGATTAGAGCGACTAAGACTTTTTAACCCTTTAACACCAACAGGGTGCTTGAAATACGCAAAGATAAGAGGGGGTAAATCCCTGGGCATTTTTGTTGTATAACTCTGGAAGTATGAATATAAGGAAGAGATTTTAATTTTCTTTCTTGGCTGCATGGTTTGATTCAAGTTGAAAAGAAGGACATATAAAATAGAGGGGAACGTCAGAGGTGGACTATCCCTTTAAACAGAAATTCGAAATTGCAGAAGCTATGGAGAGAAGCAGGAAATGGGCTTGAAGTGATTTAGACTGCCCCAAACCCCAGAGTCAAACTCTCCACAGTAACCAAAGGAATCTAAATAATCAAAGACTGCTAGGATTGGAAAAGAAAAAAGTAGCTACACGTGAAAGAATGGAAGGGGGCCCTTTTAAGCGGTGAGAAAGAGAGATATCGGAGACAGAGAGACAGTGGACATACAAGCTATGGTTTAAGGGTGGCTGGAACACTCCTCCTGCAATTAAGAACTTTGATAAATTAAGAATTTTGATAAACCAACAACGGGTAATAACGATATCTCACAGAACTCAAAAGGGTTACGCCGAGGCGTTTGAACTATTGAACTATTGAAAGAGGGGAGAAGGTGAAAGATTTGGTTAACAAGAGACATCCCCCCCTTCATGGGAACGATGGGGAAACTAACCCCATAGCCATAATAGCTACAAAAGAGATTGAAAAACTGCAACCTTTCATGAAGAGAAAGGAACAAGGCGAAAGCTGACACCCAGTGGACAAAACCAAGAGTGCAGGAAAAATTTCAACTCTCTCTTCTGCTCTCTTTTTTGCTTATAAACGACTAAGGCTAATCTCCTTCTGTACTTTCTAGGATTTAAACTGAATAGTGGTGCTGGTGTATTTAAATAACTTCTTGTGTGTACAACAGGAGAGCTTGAAGCACTGCCCTCTCCTTATATACAAATTCTCTTTTTTCTTTTCTCTTTTTTTTTCTTACCCCCTTTTTTAGTTTTTTAGTTTTATTTTTTATTATAAGTATTACTATCCCCCCGCCAACTTTCTTCTTTTCTTCCCTTTTTCTTCCCCCCTTCTTCTTCCCTTTTTTCTTTGTTTTTCTCCTCTTTTTTGGTTTTTTCCCCCGTCTTCTTTTTCTTTTCTTTTGTTTCTTTTGTTTTTCTGTTTTTTGTTTTAATTTATTTGATGCCCTATAAGCAGACAGATTGTTAGTGTTAAACAGTTTCATAAATATAAAAATACACTGCTATGCCAAATGTGAATAAGAAACCTACGAACTCTACACCATCACCCTCAACTGTAAACCTCAACAGGAGAAACTCCAACCAGGAAACTAAACAAGAACGTGGAAATGAAGGACATTCTCTTGGGGCTGAAAAAAGACTTGGCAGAAATTTAAAAGGAGATGACTGAAAACAAAAGATCAACGGGCCATAAGCTTGATGAAATGGGACAAAAGATTGATGAGAATGCAAAGATGGTGGTGGAAATGACAGCGAAGATGAATGAATTAGTGGTTAAAAATCTTGAAATAACAAAGTCTGTACAAGATCTAAAAGGGAAAACAATTAGCTTAGAAGAGGGTGTAAGGAAAGTACAGAAAGAGAGTAGAGAAAAAAGGGGAGAAATAGATAAAATTAAGAAAGAGATAATTGACATGAAAGATACTCATGAGGCAGTTCTGGATGCAATTTCAATGACTGAAATGCATAGAAGGGAAAAAACATTGAGGTTTCGATCTATTCCAGAGGAAGTAGACGAAGTAATAGAACAAAAGATAACAATTGAATTAGCTAAGTGGATGGGAATTGAAGAGTTGGAAATGAGAAATAAAATTGAGAGAGTTTTCAGAATTAGATCTAGAATAGCTAGAGAATACAATTGGCCCGGAGATTGTTTGGTAATATTTGTGAATATGGAGATTAGGGACCAAATCTTACAGACCAGCAGTAAGAAAAAACTAAGAATTCAAGAGACAGACATAATCATACATAAGATTGTTCCATCCAGGCTTCTGAGGAAAAGAGATAAATATAAACCCCTGGTGGAAGCTCTAAGTAGGAAATCAATTGTGCACAGATGGGAATTCCCTGAAGGAATTTCCTAATTTTTTAAGGGGAAGAGGAGGAGATTCACCATGTGGGCAGAGGCAGATAGATTCTGGAGAACCTATAAAGAAGAATTTGGAGGGGGAAAGCAGCTGGGGGGAGGGATGGATGATTCCAAAAAAAACCATCAGAGGAGGACGAATTATAATTCATAGTTGGATACTGTTTTAAAGAAGTTGAAGTATTGTGAAATAAAGTAAATAATTAACTTAAAGATTATTACGTGGAATATAAATGGTTTAAATGAGAAAAAGAAAAGAAACAAGGTGGAACATGTACTTTGTAAACAGAGATTAGATTTGATTTGTCTGCAAGAGACGCATGTCTCAAAACAACATAGCAGAATTTTATCTAATAGAAAATTGGGAATAGAATTTGCGTCCTCAGATAAATCTAAGAAAAATGGAGTCGTAATATATGCAAAGCCATATCTGGAACCAAAATTGATATATAACGATCCAGAAGGGAGGGTTGTCGTGATAGAGATATTAGTCCAAGGAGAGAAAATTAAGGTCATTGGCTTTTACGCACCGAATACCAAAAAAAAGTGAATTTTATCAAAAACTAAGCAAAGAGCTGGGGGAGTGTATTGGAGAGAAAATCATATTACTAGGGGATCAAAATGGAGTGGTAAATCCAGATTTGGACAGATCCAAAAAGACAACCAAAAAGAAACAAAACTGCCAACAACTTTTTTTTTTTAATTTTATTAATTTTAAAAATGATACACAAATGTAAACAAACAACTACAACAAAATATCACAAACAAGCAAACATAAATAAACAAAAACAGTAACAAAACAAATTCAAATCATGAATCTCTTTGCTTTTGTACAGTAATTTCTTTCTACAACTATCTATTTTCCCTCCGTTTTTCCATTGTCTGTACTATCTCCCTTGTATTTTTAATAAACATAAATAAACAACAATAAAGAAAACTTCCAATTTTTTGCATTGTATTTGTATTGTCATTTTTGTATTCCATTTTTAACACACTCTACTTCGATCTCTTTCTTCTTTTTTTGTTCCTTTATTTCAATTTTTATTCCTTTTATTCATTTTTCAGGTCTCACTTTAGGTCCGTTAATAATTTGTTATTTGGATAGTAAGTATTTAAATATATCTTAAATAAATTCCATTCATTATAAATTTTCTGGTTCGGTAATCCTCTTATTTTCCCTGACATTTTTGCCAGTTCTAGGTATTCTATCATCAATGCTTGCCAATCCTCTATTGTTGGGGCTGTTTCTGATTTCCAATTTCTAGCTATCAATATCCTGGCAGCAGTTGTTCCGTACATACACAGTGGTCTTATTTCATTTTTTATTTCTTCTGACATAATTCCCAGGAGAAAAAACTCCGGTTTCTTCTTGAATGTTATTTTAAATAGTTTTTTCATCTCATTATATAATTTATCCCAGAAAACTATCATCGCTATGCAGCTCCACCACATATGGAGGTAAGTTCCCTTTTCTTTCCTGCACCTCCAACATGTTGGCGATACACCTTTGTACATTTTGGCCAGTTTTTCTGGGGTGTGGTGCCACCTGTATAACATCTTCATTATATTTTCTTTTAAATTGCTGCATAACGTAAACTTGATATCCTTCCGCAGTCGCCTTTCCCATTGGGCCATTAGAATATTATGGCCGAAATCTTGGGCCCATCTGATCATGGCTCCCTTTACCTGTTCCTCCATTACTTCCCACTCCAGCAGATAGCTATAGATTTGTGATATATATTTTCTGTTTTTATTTGTTAAAATTTTCTCAAATTTGGAACTCTCTCTAGCCAATCCTTCTTTCTTATCCATATTTAACTTTTCATTTATTTGAAAATATTGAATCCAACTAGTTATTTTATCTCTGATCATTTCATATTTTTTTAATATTGGTTGTTTTTCTGGATTTTCCAATAACATTCGATAAATTGGCCAATTATCACCCATATTTTTCCTTTTAACAGCTATAGCTTCTACTGGTGAGGTCCATAATGGTATTTTGGGTTCTAGTATTCCCTTATTTTTATCCCAGATATTATAGAGTGATCTTCTCACTATATGGTGTAGGAACCCTTTATGTTGTTTTACTCTTTCATATACCAGGTAAGCGTGCCACCCAAACCGGTTATCATGGCCTTCTAAGTCAAGTAGGTCCGGATCCTCCAGTGTGATCCAGTCCTTAATCCAAACTAAGGCTGAGGCTGCATGGTATAGTTCTAGATCCGGTAAGGAAAAGCCCCCCCTCTCCCTGCTGTCGATCAGAATCTGATGTTTTATTCGCGGTTTTTTTCCATTCCAGACGAATTTTGCCATTTCCTTTCTCCAATCCTGGAAGCATTTCATGCCTCCGAGGATTGGGATTGTTTGGAATAAAAACATAAATTTTGGCAGGATGTTCATTTTCACCACCGCTATTCTACCCAGCAGGGAGAGGTGGAGCTTATTCCAGGTTTCCATATTTTTTTTTATGTCATTCCATGTTTTAGCGTAGTTGTTCTCGTACAAGTTGATATTCTTTTCCGATAGCCAAATCCCCAAATATTTTACTTTCTTTTTTATTTCCAATCCTGTTGCTACTTCCAATTCCTTTTTCTCCTCAGCTGTTAAATTTTTTGTCAGTATTTTAGTTTTTTCATAGTTTATTTTTAGACCTGCTATGTTTCCGTATTCTTTAATTGTTTCCAATGTTGTTTGTATACTTATTAATGGATCTTGGGTTGTGACAATTAGATCATCTGCAAAGGCCCTTACCTTGTGGGCTTTCTTCCCTATTACAATCCCTTTTATCTTTTTTTCTTCTCTAATGCTGTGCAATAACACTTCCATGGCCAATATAAATAGTAGTGGGGACAGAGGGCAGCCCTGCCTTGTCCCTCGTTCTATTTTGATATTATCCGATATATTACCGTTTATAATGAGCCTTGCAGATTGTTGATTATATATTGCTTCAACTCCATTTTTAAATTGTTCCCCATCTCCATTAATTCTATTTGTTTTTTCATAAATCCCCAGGAAACATAATCAAAGGCCTTCTCTGCGTCTAATAGCAGCATTGCTGCTTTTATTTCATTTCTTATTTCTAGATATTCTATGATGTCAATAATGTTTCTTGTGTTTCCAGAGATTTGTCTTTTCGGTAGAAATCCAGATTGGTTTGGATGTATTATTTCTTGAAGAATTTCCTTTATTCTATTTGCGATGATATTAGCAAACAATTTATAATCACTGTTCAGCAGTGATATCGGTCTAAAATTAGATATTAATTCTGTATCACCTTTCTTGGGGATTAGCGTTATATACGCTTCTTTCCATGAATTTGGGAGTTTCTTTTGTTTAAGGATATCATTCATTATGTTAGTTAGTGGTTCAACTATTAAATCCTCCATCTTTTTATAAAATTCCGCTGGCAGACCATCAGGTCCTGGTGATTTTCCTGTTGGGGCTTTTTTAATTATATTTTTAACCTCCTGTATTGATATTGCTTCATTCAATTTGGCTAATTTATTTGTATCTATTTCAGGGAGCTTATGTTTCTTTATAAAAGTTTCTATTTCTTCCTCATTTTCTATATTCTTTTTATAAATATCTTCATAATATTTTACAAATTTTTGGACTATTTCTTTGGGATCATCTATAGTTCCCTCCTCTGTTTTCAATCTATTAATTTGCTTTTCATTTTTCCTTTTTTTTAATTGCCATGCTAAATATTTCCCAATTTTATTTCCTGATTCAAAATTTTTACACTTTAGCAATTTTAAATTCCATTCTAATTCTTGATCCATTTTGGTATTATATTCTGCCCTCAACATTTTTATCTCTTTGCTAATTTTATCATTGTTTGGGGATTTATTTAATTCTTTTTCCTTTTTCCTTATTTCGTCCAACTTTTTTTCAATTAATAGACCTCTTAAATGTAGAGGACGCGTGGAGGATTCAAAATCCATCAAAAATAGATTACACTTATTTCTCATATCCTAATAATTCGGCAGGAAGAATTGATGCCATATGGCTAACAAAGGATTTGACAGTAAAAATTGGCAAAACTGAATTTCAACCTAAGACTATATCTGACCCTAACGCGGTACAAACAACATTAATTTGGGAGAAAAGAAAAATAATAAGATGGAGGTTAAATGAATCGTTAATGAAAGATGAAATAATATTAGACATACCAAAAAAGACATTAAAGGAATTTTTTGAACTGAATATAGATAAGGGTACAGATTTAAAAATTGTCTGGGATACTAGCAAAGCAGTCCTTAGAGGCTTCTTTATTCAGCAGAGTGCAATTCAAAAAAAGCAAAAAGAAAAAAAGAAGCAAGAAATGCTAGAGAAGATTAGAAAAAGGGAACTGGAACTTTATGAGAAACCTAATAACACAGAAATAAAGAGATATTAAAATGCTCCAATCGCAATATCAAATGTTACTAAATGAAGAAATGGAGTGGAAATTAAGATTCTTAAAACAAAAAGCTTTTGAACACGTTAATAAACCAGGGAAAGTACTAGCCTGGCAGCTAAAGAAAAGAGAGGCGGGAAGGTTTATAAACAGAGTTAAGTGTGAGGGGAAAACAATAACTAACTCTATGGAAATAGAAAAACGATTTGTCCAATTTTACAGTGAACTCTACAAGGAAGGAAATGAGACAACACACAAGGTAAACGAATATTTGAAAAAGAACTGCCTCCCAAAACTTACTAGAGAACAAAAAGAAGTGTTAAACGCTCCCATTACAATGTATGAAATTAAAAAAAGCAATTAAAGAAGTTAAGACAGGCAAGTCACCTAGTCCGGACGGATTACCGGTGTCAGGCTGCGTGGGGTCCCTTCCCCAGCTGGCCGTTCAAAGAAAGATTCTGAAACATTAAGCTATTAAGCTTTAATCTAGGCTAATTACTTTACAATGCGGAGTACATCATAAAAACATCTCATCAATCACTCTCAGATTCCGGAAGTGGCCCTTTGCGATTCTCCCGCCAGGAAACCCATCTTGGAAAACGAAAGCACCTTGTCCATCTCTTCTTTCCTTCCCCTGCTACGTTGCGAGGGCTCTGCCTGGCTGGCTGGAGCCCTCCCACTGCTTCCCCCTCTCCAGAGCTCTCTCCAGAGGGGGAGGAAGAGTCTGTCTCCAAGATCGCGGGCTGTTCCCGGTACTCGCTCAAAGCCGGGCTGGAATGGGGGGCAGCCCCCTGACATCCACTCCCCCCTCCAAACCCCCCCTCCTCTGGTGAGGTGGTTGACTCCTGTCCTGAGGAAAGATCTCCCTCCTGATCGCTGTCTTTACCCCATTCACCCTCCTCCCCCCCGCAAACTCTCCCGGGGAGGAGACGAATCCCAGAAAGTCTGTGTGTTCATCCTCCTGAGAAGCAAACACAGCTTCCCATCCCTCAGATCCTCCTGAGGGTGATGAGGGCTGCCTTCCCCCCAGCTCTTCATGGGGAGAATCTGGGGTCCCGCTCCCTTCCCTCTCTGCGCTGGACCTGAAACCCCAGAACTCATCTTCTTCCGTGGTGGCACACACATCCCTCAAAAAAAAAAAATCCGGAGGCACTGGCTTATGCGGGAACAGGGAATGAAACTCAGCCGTGAGATACTCCTCAGTGACCTGGTTGGAGGGCATCCACGTGTTGTCCTCTGGCGCTGCCCCCTCCCATGCCACCAAGTACTCCACCCTGTCCCCATTCCATCGAGAGTCCAGAATCTCTGTGGCCTCATTGCAGCCTTCCCTCTCCTCTACAATGGGAGGTGTGGGAGGCGTCCCACCCTCCCCGTGGAAGCGGTGCCCCTCCCTGTATGGTGAAAGCAGTGATCTGTGAAAGACAGGGTGAATCCTCATGGTGTCCGGTAGCAACAGCTTAAATGCTACCGGGTTGACCTGCTCGATGACCTCAAAGGGCCCCAGCTTGTGATGCTCTAACTTCCTACAACTCTCTCTGATGGGCAGGCCCCTGGACGACAACCACACCTTATCCCCCACCTGAATGACCTCGCCTTCCCTGCGATGGGCATCTGCCGCCCTCTTGTACGCCTCCTTGGCCCTTTCCAGATTGCTTTTGAGCTGCTTGTGCACCGTTTGCATCTCCTCTGCAAAACTCTGCTGCTGGTACACTGGGCTCCTCCTCCCCCCCTGGGAAAGCTCTGGGATGGCGCCCATAATTAGCCATAAAAGGGGTCATCCCTGTGGACACGTGGACAGAGTTATTAAAGGCAAACTCTGCCAGACTTAAAAATTGCACCCAATCATTCTGCCTCTGGTTGACATAGCAACACAAATACTGCTGCAGAATGGCATTGGCTCTCTCTGCTTGCCCATTGGTCTGCGGGTGTCTGGCTGTGGAGAAACTCAGCTCCACCTGCAACAAGCTCATGAGCTTGCGCCAGAACCGCGAGGTAAATTGTCGGCCCCTGCCACTCAGAACCCTCAAAGGCACCCCGTGCAGTCGAAACACATGATCTACAAAGAGTTTGGCCATTTCCTCTGCAGACAACACCTTGGGGCAGGCTACGAAATGGCACATCTTGGTGAGCATGTCCACCACTGCCGTCTTCCCCCTGGACATGGGCAGGTCGGTGATGAAGTCAATGCTCACCATTTCCCAGGGTCTGCTGGGGGTGGGCAGGAGCTGCAGTAGACCTGCTGGTGCCCTATTATCTCCCTTGGCCCTTTGACAGGTGTCGCACGCCCTCACGTAGTCCTTGACATCGTCTCACACTCCCGGCCACCAAAAATCTCTGGTGACTAGGAGAAGGGTCCTCTGTTGTCCAAAATGTCCTGCAGAAGGGTTGTCGTGGAGTTGTTTGAGAACCTTGGCTCTCAGCTTTTCCCCCGGGATGTACAGTGCCCCCTTATAAAACAAGAGCCCTCCCTTCTCCACAAAACCTTCTTCCACCCCCTCCCTTCCTTGAGGTCTCGAAACTTCTGCTGCGCAAAAGAATCTGCGCGGGTGAGTCTCAGCAACAGCGAGGCTTGCTCCATCGTGCCGCCACACGGCCACTGCTCTGCGGGAAACATGTGCCTCGCTGCCGGCGGCTCTTCCTCTTCCAGGTACTGCGGCTTCCTGGACAGAGCGTCGGACCGCACGTTCTGCTCCCCCGGCACGTAATGGATCCAGAAATTGAAGTCCGTGAAGAATTCTGCCCATCGGATCTGTCTCTGGTTGAGCACTCTGGCGGTTCTCCAGTACTCCAAGTTCTTATGGTCCGTGTGTACTTGGATCTGGTGCTGCGCCCCAATCAGGAAATGATGCCATTTCTTGAAAGCCGCCAAGATGGCCAACAGTTCCTTGTCCCAGATGGTGTAGTTTTTCTCAGATTTGCTGAGTTTGCGCGAAAAGAAGGCGCATGGCCTCCAGTCTCCATGGCTGCCGCAGGTTGGAGCCAAGGTGAGACGCGCTTACCGCAGCTCTTCAGACTCTTTTAATCTTTTTTATTTTTTATCCTAATTGACCCACGGGATATCAATCTTGTGGCTGGAAAAGATTTTAAGGATTCTAAAGCATTTTATAATTGCTGCTGTTTTGATAGCAACCTTCTGAATGTCTTGGCCCTGCTCCAGACTGTTTCTTAACTCTCTCTTATCAGCGGACTGTCCTTGGCTGCCAAAAGAGGAGAGAACGCCATTGCCAAATTGGGGAGAGGTGTAGGAAAGGATTGAGAAAGGGTTTAAGAGGGTTTAAGAGGAAGACACGACGTGAGATTTAAAGCCGGATAAGACTCTATTAGTATTCACCGAGGAGCCTTCACCCGAGGTGCCACATACTGTGTGTTAAGGGTGATGTTATTTTAAGAGTCGTAAAATCTCCAGGCCTAGGCAAGAATGGGTCAGAACAAACGTTTGAGAGACTCGGATGAACAGGAGGAGGACAGATTTGAAAAAGAATGGGGAAAATTTGTGAGATACATTAATAAAGAGTATGGTATATAAATTACCGGTAGAATGGAATAAAACTCAAAGCTGGATGTATGTAAATTCTTTATTGGAAATATATAGTGACATAGATATATAGCATGATTAGTAGATATAAAATAATGAGTAATGAGAGGACAATTGAAATGGAGTAGAATTAAAGGATTGATACATGAACGACCCACTAAATATAAAAATAAGACATAACATGACGTAATGTATAAAGAATATATAAACCGTGTAAATAAAAATGCATTTAAAGATAACAGGAGAAGGTAGGGTGGAAGTCATAGTAATATGTGTAGGGGTCATTCTGAAGGGTGTGTGTGAAGGATGCTTGGTGGTTTTGGGTGGTTGTTTAGGGAGGAGGGTGGGGGGTGAGGTGGGATATGATTGTTGTGGGGTATTCTTTTTTGTGTACGTTCGTGGTTGTGATTTTCTTTTTCGTTTTGGAATTAAGGAACATCTGTAAAATAAGAAGAGAAACAATATGTAAAGTCGGATGAGAAATGATATATGTGTTTAATTATGTGAAAAATGAATAAAAATTATTTAAAAAAAAGAGAGAGAGAGAGAGACTCGGATGAACCCTTATCATCTCCTAAACCAAAACTTTCAAGACTGGAGCCAAGCCGGGACAGACGAGGGAGTGTCCCTGCTGAGCAGCGCTTTGCAGTGGAAACTCAAAACCGCTTCCTACCTCTAATTGATTTAGAATCCACGCCTATTCTGACGCCTCATAACTGTTTAAATGTAAAGCCTGCACTGGAGAATACGGAAGAAATTCTCACATCACAGGAAGAAGGTTTAACAGCTGACAGGGAGGCTTATCCCAGTTGTGAGCAGCTACATTTAGTAATTAAGACCCTTCACTGTATTTTTAAAAGGCTGGACGAGCCAGTGGGGTGTAGTGGTTAAGAGCAGTAGACTCTAATCTGGGGGACCGGGTTCGAGTCTCCACTCCTCCTCATGCAGCTGCTGGGTGACCTTGGGCTAGTCACACTTCTCTGAAGTCTCTCAGCCCCACTCACCTCACAGAGTGTTTGTTGTGGGGGAGGAAGGGAAAGGAGAATGTGAGCCGCTTTGAGACTCCTTCGGGTAGTGATAAAGCGGGATATCAAATCCAAACTCTTCTTCTTCTTCTATCCTCGCAATTATCCAATCTCCTGATAAAAGTTGGAGCACTCGAAGCGACGACACAATCTTCGGTTTGTGAGGTCAAAATCCTAGTGGCTCACTCCAAATTAGACAAAATAAAGGAGAAAATAACCAAATACGTCCCAAATCCTCAATTGAAAAATCAGACACTAATTTTGCAACATAAGAAATGCTGCCTTTCTGTCAGGTCAGAAATTGGGAGTTGGTCAACGCTAGAGGAGGCCAAAGACTGTCTAAGTAAACACCTAAAAATCAAAAAACAGCAAATTGATCTGTATGCAGTGATGCCCCTGTTCCGGCAAACCAACTTCTTGAAAGTGATACTTGCGTTCCATTCCGGAAAGATACCATCTATTATCGCTAGGCGGAAAACGCTTCTGACCATGGCAGACATTGTTGCAACGAGGGTTTTTGCAGATAGCATGTTTTAACCCCTTCTAATCAGGTGCCCTGAAGGGGAAGACAAAAGGCCAAGAGACTATGCCTTATCCCAAATCACTGACAGGTCTTGCTGTGAAGTCCCTACAATACGTCAGCCGCGACTAAGTGTGCCACCCCCCCCAAACATCTATATATGAGGAGGAAATTCTGCAAGACGCCTGCGATGAAAGGGAATCCTGCGATGAATCCTGCGATGAAAGGGAATCAGAGTCCTCCCGCCGAAAGAACAGCTGATGATGATCCAAAGACTTGATACGCTAAAAACACAACTTTTACGAGACCAACGCAAAGGGGAAGTTATTAACGAAATCTCAAATACCCCCGATGGGTCCCACCGGATGGAAGTGGTCGACCTTCTTCAGCTTAGCCCTGATCTGAGAACAAAAACCCCATTGCAAGATCCAAACCCGCATGTTGATTCCACCCCTTGTACTGTAACGAGAGACGTCCCAGCCTTACCATCCTTATTAAATCTCGATCTTCACTCATCGACAAACACTCCTAAGGAAGAAATGCTGATTTCTCTGCTTGACGCAAACTCCTCTCTAACCCATCCTTCCATGCCAGAATTGGAATCTTCTCCAGTATCGTCCAGACATAGAAGTAGTCCACAAGTGATGCCCCCGAGTGAGTCCCCTGCAACCTCCGCTTTCGAGATGGCCTCAAAATTACCACCCTCAAAGTAAACCGTGAATACTACACCTCGGGTCCTGCTGCCAGAATTGATTGAAGATCTGATGGGACGTATCAACCAAATTATTCTAATGCCAGAGGAGAAATCTCCCAGAGGGCTTCCTCCGTCGGATTTAAATTCTTCTATTCTGAGTTGTCACCAACAAAGCTGCATAAACAACGTCAGAATGAAGAGCCTTCTAACTCAGGGACCAACCTCAAATTGTCCGAGCATGGTGGTCCAAAAGTCCAACCAAATTGTTAAAAACTTAAATTTGGAGAGCTCTTCACAGTTACCCTTTTCTCAAAGCAAAATAACAGACTTTTTTGTTACATCTTCCATCCCTTCAAGAGAGCCCGTCCCTCCATCGTATTGACTGATAAAAGAACAGTGCAAATCCCCCCAACTAGCTGTCCTAAGTTGGAACATTGCTGGCTGGAAAAGGAAAAGATCCTGAATTTCTGTCTTATATAAATTCCTTCCAGAAAATCCTACTGCAAGAAACATGGGAAGAAGACAGAATAGATATAAATGGCTTTGACCTGATATCTCTTCCAGCTAGTCCCTCCCAGAAAGGTGGCCGGGCCAGAGGTGGTCTAGTAATCGCCATATCGCTCCAAATGAATGCTAAGCTTTCGATAGTTCAGACATTTCCTCCCTTTGCTCTTACTGGTCTGATTTCGAGCAAAAAATTCTTACTATTAGTGACCAATGTCTATCTTCCGCCAGGAGGTCCTATTTCAGACCTCCATCACAGATGGGAGTCTTTAGAAGACCACTTACTGGCGTGCTATGTTATGCACCCCAATACTCCATTGATAATGGGAGGTGATTTCAATGCCTGTACAGCCACTAACTGGGAGGGGATAACTAAGGCCAAGTGGTGGGTATCCCCCCCCATCCAAAATCTGACCTAATCACTTTTACATCAAGAAGATCAAAGGACAATAGAGTAAACGAGGCGGGTGTCCTCCTTTACCAATTGGCCATTCGTATGAATCTGAATATTCTGAATGGCAACTGCCCTCCAGATGTACCGGGAGAATTTGCACACCTGGGCACTTTATCAAACAGTGTCCTAGACTATTAGTTTCGTAAGACCTATTTTCTATTTTCCTCTACTTTAGAATAGATAATATACAATCCAGTGATCATCTACCTCTAACTGCCAAGCTATCACTGGAATGGCAACCAGTTAGCTGTGCTCATTCAATCAATATAGGACTGAATGCCGCAGCACAAGTAAGAGGTATTAAATGGTCCCCGACACAAGCCCAAAAATATGCAGAATTTTTTCAGAGGATTATTCCCGAACCCCATAGTGCTTCAGTGGAGGAGTTGGTTGAGCCGAGGAAGACACTGGAGTGGTTCTCTCAGTTTTCGGTAGAATTAACGATGCCGGCATATCAGGCTAACTGGGAGCAAGCTAAATTTGGGGCACCGTGGTTTGATTCTAAATGTAAGCAAGCCAGACTCTCTCTCTGTAGTATCTATAGTAGATATAGATCCTCCGGAGCCGAAGCGCTGCCCCCAGAATATGCGCAGGCCAAAACTGCCTACAAACTGGCCCAGAAGTTAGCAAAGCAAGAGTGGCAGCAAAGACGTTGGCAAGCGCTGATTGCAGCTGCTAAGCTTCGAAGCCCATGTGGTTTTTGGAGTTTAATCAATAGAAGATCGAAGAAATACCCATTGTCCGTTATACCAGCCCCGATATGGGAACAATTTCTAAGGAAATATTTCTCCCAGGCAGAGACCTCCAGTACTCACTATGATACTCATTCAAGTCATCTGCCCGTTTGGCCAAATACTGACCCGGAGGAAATTGTGGATATAATTGCTAAACTGAAACCTGAGAAAGCCCCTGGTCCTGATTTGGTTCCGGCGGAAGCTATTAAACAACACCCAAACACTGAAAAAGGAGGCAACACGTTGGCCAATCTTGAGTGAACAATTAGTAAATTTAATCCGTAGTAAATTATAATAAATTATAAAACAGCCATCCAGGTAATCTGCTGTTTCGACTGTTACTTCGTCAGTTGTATAACTACAATAAATCAAACAAATGTAAATCAATAATCATATTCCAATATGTTGCTAAATATAACCAGGTAAATAGACGGCACAAGTATACAGCTAACAGATCATATTGTTTACATACTACAGAAATTCAGGAAGATACAGTAATGAAACAAACATACAATAATAAAGAACAATAAAAAGAACAATAAAAAGAACAATAAAAATAAAAATAAAAATAAAAATAAAAATAAAAATAAAAATAAAAATAAAAATAAAAATAAAAATAAAAATAAAAATAAAAATAAAAATAAAAATAAAAATAAAAATAAAAATAAAAATAAAAATAAAAATAAAAATAAAAATAAAAATAAAAATAAAAATGCAACATACCTAATGTTTGTGAATATTCTATGGAGCAAGGATCATAATCATATGTAATCCCTGCTACCAGTTGCAGAGAACAAGAAACTTAATATACTCTAGCCCCACAGGTCACGCCCTAGTTGACCAGGGTTTACTGAAAACTTAAAGAGACATGCATCCCAAGATCCTAAAAGTAATATGATTAAATAAAGCAACTCAAATCAAGTTCAGAATTTAAGCCCTCCGGATGGAGCGTTTTGAATAAGAAAATGAACTGCGACTCTTTCTGTCTTAATAGACTGACGTGATCCCGTTTCGTGTTCCCCTTCCTTCTATTGACCCATAATACAGTATACAGCATATCTGAATCGGAATGGTTATTTGCTAAAAAATGCTCGACCAGTGGAGCTTCCAGGATTGCATTCCTAATACGGGAACGGTGTTCTCCAATTCGTGTACCCACTGCCCGAGTGGTTGAACCTATATAAAGTAAGTTACATGGGCACCTAATCAGATATACTACCTTTTTGGTTTGACAGGTACTAAAATGGTTGATAACAAACTTGAAATACCGTTAGATGAGGCACGAGCCATCATTAGTAACTTATTGAGGGCTCGGTCTGACCCCCACCCTCCCACTGAGTTCTTGCTGGATTTATTGGATGTAGTATTTGAGAAAAACTATTTCCGTTTTCAGGACACGTTCTATCTCCAGATCCAAGGGGTAGAGATGGGATCTCCTATAGCGCCATCTGTAGCAAACATTTTCATGGGGGCCTTTGAAAAATCATTTATTCTCAGTAACAATCCTTTTGCCAAGGCATTATTGTTCTATTGCGGATTTATTGATGACCTGTTTTTCCTGTTTGAAAATGAGACTGAGTTTATGAGCTTTACCAATTGGTTGAATTCGTTGCATCCCTCTTTATGTTTTTCTGGACACCACAGCACTGAATCATGTGTGTTTTTGGATGTGGAGGTCTTTAAACATAATCAACAATTAGTGGTGAGGCCCCACAAAAAACCTACTGACTGTAATTCTCTGTTGCACTACTACTCATTTCACCCTAAACGTCTTAGAGACAATTTGCCTTATGGTTTATTTTTACGGCTAAAGAGGAATTCCTCATGCCATGAGGATTTTACCAGAAACGCTGAATTATTAGCTTCCTCATTAATGGCCAGAGGTTATCCACCTGACGTAATTGAGAAGGCTAGAGTTAAATCCGGCGCTAAACAACGCTCTACTTTGTTACACCGGCCTGCCTCACCGGTGCTTCCTAACAGGGTTACAGCCTCATTAGAGTATTCACCGTATACTGACAAAATCATTAAGCTGATACGGAAGCACTGGCACATCCTTTGGAATGTGCAAGGCTGCTCGGAATTTCCTTTGATAGGACGCAGGCGGACTAATTGTCTCAAGAATTTATTAGTACATACAGATGTTAACAGACCATCCTATATCCGTATTCCTGGGAGTCCGGTGGGGCACTTTAAGTGTGGGAGGTGTCCCAATTGTCCCCTGGCCCGGGAAACTAAGGTGATTCATAATGAAAAGACTGATTTCAAGTTTGTTATCAACCATTTTAGTACTTATCAACCATTTTAGTACCTGTCAAACCAAAGAGAACCAACGCCTGTTATATAGCTTATATAGAGAACCAACGCCTGTTCTGCTGACAGATTCCAGTGACGAATCTGCAGGAAGTTCTGATGAGGAGAGAGAGATGGCAGGGGCTCTGGCAGGATTTGAGAGCCCTCCCTCTGCTTCCAAGGGGAGGAGGGGTAAAACCACCAGTTGCTTCCGTTTCCTGACCTGCCTCAGGAAAAAGCGGGAAGAATTCACTTCCTTCAGTTACGGCAACTGATTAATGGAGTCCTGACGCTTTTACGATGTGCTAAGAGCTGTAAAACATTTACTGAGCAATAAAGCCTTGATGGATAAATCCTACGGAGTGCTACTGAATGCCTGGCTGGACTGCAGACCTACCCAGGTCTGTGACATTGGAGGATACTGATCTACAACAAAATCTTGCCACAGGTGGAGGCACGTGCTCTCCGTTAAATCTGGGCATTACTCCTATGCCCCAATCACCACAATATTTGTCTACCCTATCTGTTGCGTCGCATAGATTCGCATTTGTTAGAGCCAGATTCAATGTGTTCCCCTCAAACGTTTTGAGCCATAGATTTTCTAATGGGAAAACTTCTGTTTTATGCACATGTGATAATAAATCAATAGAAACCCTGTACCATATCCTGTTAAACTGTCCTCTATACAGTGTTCCCCGATCAAGGATTCTGAGTCCAATTATTCGGGACATCACAGCCAAACCAACTGAACAGCATCTAGCTTATTTACTCCAGGACATTGACTCTCATAGAACATTACAGGTTGCCAGATTCTTGGTTTCAGTTCTCTCCTATAAAAGACTTCATGGAATGCTTCAGGATTATTAATAGCCAAGTAAATTTTATGCTCTATTCTATTTTAAGGTCACAATTTTGGTTTATCCAGAGCTTGTACCCTGTTTCCCCTTTTTTAATACGTAGTCATAAAGTAAGCCATGACAGGGTTTTTTTACCTTTGTGAGAAGTAAGACGTACCCCAAAAGTAAGCCGTGGTGCAAGCCGTGGTGCCGCCATTGTTCCCGTCGCCTCCTCAGCCCCTCCGTGTGCAGGGAGCCAGCGAACCAGTGAGAGGCAGGGGAAGTGATGGACCCGATGGGCTCCGTCTCCCCCTCGCTCTCTCTCGGCGACCCTTATTAGGGTTTACCAGGGAGCAGGGGAGACGTTACGAGCCCCGCCGGATCGCCAGGATCCCGGGACGCCCTTCCCAGGATTTAACGGGGGCCGCCGCTCTGTTGCGGTCTCCCCTTCCCCCCTGCCGGGCCGGAAAAGCTCAGAGCGAGCTTTCCCCAGACCAATCGCTCCGGCATTCCAACCGGAAGTCAAGTATTGTTTAATTCTGGTGGATGACTATTCCAGGTTTGGGTGGGTCTACCAACTAAAGCAAAAGTCTGAGGTGCCCCTATCTTTGAAGTTCTGGGTGAGAAGGGTAGAAAGGCAACTTGCCCAAAAGGTGTGTTCTATCCAGACAGACAGGGAAGGAGAATTTATGGCAAGCTCCCTGAGAGACTGGTTGCGGTCTCAAGGTATTAAACATAGACTTGCCAACGTAGCAACTCCTCAGGAGAACGGGGTAGCAGAACGTAGGGGAGGTGTCCTGCAGACACAGATGAAAGCATTGTTAGCAGATGCAGAGCTTCCATTTAAATATTGGGCAGAGAGTATTAAGACGTCCAATTACATTGAAAATCGTCTGTGGTCACGTGTGTTAGATGACATACCCTACAAGGTTCTGTATGGCAAAAGTCCCAGTCTGCAACATTTGAGAATCTTTGGGACAAAGGCATGGGTGATATTAGGGTGGGTCATAAAAAACTTTTTTTCGAAAATGTTTCCTCCCTTGATCTTATCTCAGGCGCATGGTATAAACATAGTTAAATTTCAAATTTGGGACAAATCGGTTAATATTTAGACCCTGCTCCTACAAATTGAAATTTTGCCTCACCACGGGTGATAAAAACATAGGAATTTGACTCATTTAATGCTCAGTATGTTAAATTGTGAACTAATAAACATAAATTTTAGGTTTTATGTAGAGCAATAATAGTTGCATACTATTATTTTCTGCAATATTTATTTAAGATAAAACATGTTGATAATGTACAAAACCAATGGTTTTGAAAAAATTATATGGAACAATTAAGCAAACGGTGTACTAAACATAAACAATAAAACGCCACTCATATTATGTGTTGCATCAAAACATCACATTATACTTAATTACTTAGGTATAAATTGTACTAAATGCTTACATTTTGTGTAATTAATAAAATTATGCCTTATGCAATATACATTGTACACTAAGTGCACCATATTATATCATGCTAAAAATATGATTTTACGCATTACACTAAACGTCTATTTTGGTGCAAAGTCCTTCTTTGTATCTTGTTTTGGGAATTTAGAGTGATTGTTCATTGTTGTTTTGATGGTAGCATCACGTCTTTTCTCTCCAATAACTATCCTAGATGCTCTAGTAACCTCCTTCACTGCACGTTCAACCATTTGTGAATGGCACTTGAATTTTGGAATTGTTAATGGAGTGGTCACAATATTTAACAGTTCATTGTTTGTCATGTTCCTGATTATTGGTGGCTCATATGTGTCAGTTTCTGACCATTTTATCATTTGTTGCCACTTCACTGCTTTAAAATCAAGGGTTGGCACTCGAAATGGACGAATACTTGCAGCCAACGGTTCATTTCTCCTTCTTGCTTCAATGATGATTTGAACAGCATTAACACGATCTGACTTCTGGGCAGAAGCCAGTTGGGAGAGAATAATATTTTCTGGGTGTGCAAAGAAAACATTTCTCTGCACACATCGCTGTACAATTCCCTTTGCCTCCTTGTCTTCGATCTGCTCACTTTTCTTCATTAGAAAATAAAAGTTCTGTGGACCCTCAATAGCCAATTCGTGATGTTTTACTTTAAACCACATTGGTGCGTAGATGTTTACAACGTATGAAGTTATATTTTTAGAATTCGAGATGGTTTCTTTGTGCAGGCATACAGCCGGCAGATATGACAGGCACTAGTCAGCCACCTGCTATGGCTGCAAGGGCCAATTTTGAGCAGCTGTAATATCAGTGTTTGCAGACGAAAAAAGTTCTGACCTCCTTTGCCTAGTCCTCGGACCCTAGTCTGCACAAAGAGTCCTTGAGAAAAAAAATACTTTGCAGAATGCTGCGTTTATTCTTAAAAAATAAACTAAACATTATTTTTAAAATAGTCTTTCAATTTTTTCCAGTCTTTATCCACCGCCTCCTCCCTCTGGTCTCGGAGTCTTCCGGTCATGTCGGCTAGTTCCATATAGTCCATCATTTTCATCTGCCAGTCCTCTAGTGTAGGTATATTCTGTGTTTTCCAATTTTTTGCAATTAGTATTCTAGCTGCTGTTGTGGCATACATAAAAAATATTTGGTCTTCTTTGGGGACCACCTGATTGGCCATTCCAAGTAAAAAAGCCTCTGGTTTTTTAACAAACGTGTATTTCAACACTTTTTTCATTTCATTATAAATCATCTCCCAGAAGGCCTTAATCTTTGGACATGTCCACCACATATGGTAAAATGTCCCTTGAACTTGATTACATTTCCAACATTTGTTATCCTGCAAATTATACATTTTTGCAAGCTTGACTGGGGTTAGATACCATCTGTAAATCATTTTCATAATATTCTCTCTAAGCACATTACATGCAGTAAATTTCATTCCTGTTTTCCAAAGTCTTTCCCAGTCATCCATCATGATGTTGTGCCCAACATCTCTAGCCCACTCAATCATTGCAGATTTTACTAATTCATCTTGCATATGCCACTCTAGCAAAACATTATACATTCTGGGTAGATTTTTTATCTCTGGTTCCAGTAGTTCCGTTTCCAGCTTGGATTTTTCCTTCTGAAAGCCAATTTTTTTGTCAGCTTTGAAGGTTTCATTAATTTGATAATAATGAAGCCAATCATCGACCTTGCCTTTAAGCTGTTCAAAAGGCTTTAGCCTGACGTTCTCACCTTCTATTAACAAAATGTCTTCATATTTGGGCCAATTTCCTTGCCTATTTACTCTCTTATGATCTATCGCTTCGGATGGCGACAGCCATCTAGGTGTCTTACTTTCTAACAAGTCTTTATATTTCATCCATACTTTAAAGAGTGCACTTCTAATTACATGTGTTTTAAAGCCTCTGTGGGCCTTAACCTTATCATACCATAAATATGCATGCCATCCAAATACATTGTCTCCACCTTCCAGATCTAATACATCAGTATTTTCTAACTTAAACCAGTCCTTCAACCAGCAAAAGGCCGCAGCGTCATAATATATATTCAAATCTGGCAGGGAAAATCCCCCTCTTTCCTTAGAGTCTGTCAGAATCTTATACTTAATTCTGGGTTTTTTTCCCTGCCACACGAATTTTGATATCGTCTTTTGCCAGTTTTTGAACCATTCAGTCTTTTCTACGATCGGTAGGGTTTGAAACAAAAATAGCATTTTCGGCAATACATTCATCTTTATCACAGCTATTCGGCCCCATCAGAGACAATTTCAAATTACTCCAGATATCAAAATCTCTTGATATCGTTCCACACTCTTTCATAGTTGTTTTTGAACAAATTCATATTCTTAGCTGTCATAAACACACCCAAATATTTAACTTTGTTGACAAACTTAAGCCCTGTCACAGTTTCTATCTTGCCCTTTTCCTCCGGTGTCAGGTTCTTCCCTAATACCTTAGTTTTGGCTTTATTCAATTTGAATCCTGCTACTTGCCCAAATTCTTGGATTGTCTCCAGTGCTTTAACTGCACTGGTTTCTGGGTCTTGAAGAGTCAATACTAGGTCATCTGCAAAGGCTTTTAACTTATATTCTTTTGCCCCCACCCTTATTCCTTTTATGTCCTTCTCATTTCTAATTTTGTTCAGCAGTACCTCCAGGACTATTATAAACAATAATGGGGAAATCGGGCACCCTTGTCTCGTTCCTTTCTCAATCCTAATGTCCTCTGATACCACATTGTTCACTATAAGTTTTGCTTTCTGCTCGGTATAGATCACATTTATTCCATTCATAAAAAATGGTCCAATATTCATTCTTTGCAATTTCTCTTTCATAAAACTCCAGGAAATATTATCAAAGGCTTTTTCAGCATCTATAAACATAAGCATAGCCTTTGTGTTTATTTTCATCTCTAGCCTCTCTAATATGTCCACAATATTCCTTATATTTCCACTCAGATGTCTTCCTGGCACAAACCCAGCTTGGTCCTTTTGAATAATGTCTTTCAAAATCCCTTTAAGTCTGGTTGCCATAATTGTAGCAAAGATTTTATAATCCACATTCAATAATGAAATTGGTCTGTAATTTTTCATTTGCGATCTATCCGAATCCGGTTTAGGTATCAGGGTAATATAAGCTTCTTGCCAAGACTCAGGTGCCTTTTCCCCCTTAAGTATATCATTGCATACTTCCGCCAAAGGTTGTATCATCCAGTCTTTTAGTGTGTGGTAGTATTTTGCCGTTAGTCCGTCAGGTCCTGGGGCCTTGCCTATTTTCATTTGCTTAATCGCATTTTGGACTTCATTTGTTGTTATTGTGTAATTGAGCGGGGCTTTTTGGTCCTCTGGGACTTTACGCAGACTGTTTTTGTCCAGAAACTGTTTAATTTTATTCAGGTCTTTATTTTCTTCCTTATATAGCTGTCTGTAATATCTTTGAAAAAATTTTCTTATTTCTGCCGCGTTCTCTATGTTCCTTCCTTCTACCTCAATATTCGTGATCGTATTTCTGTTTTTGCCTCTTCTTTAATTGCCATGCCAGAAATTTTCCACATTTATTTGCTGAATCAAATGTCTTTTGGTTTAACAACTTAATCTTCCATTCTATTTCATGATTCAATAATTTTGCATATTCCACTTGTAATGCTTTGATCTCCTTCTGGACATGGATATTTTTGGGATTACGTCTTAATTCCTTTTCTTTTGCTTTTAAGTCAAATAATATCTTCTCTTTTTTCTCCTCTTTTAATCTTTTCTGGATAGAATTTTGTTGTATTAGAAACCCTCTCATTACTGCTTTACTGGTGTCCCAAATAACCCTTTTCTCTACTGTTGTATTCAGATTTATTTCAAAAAAGTCCTTTAGGGTTTTTTGGGCCTTCTTGCAGATTTCTTCTTTCCTGAGAAGGTAATCATTCATTCTCCATCTAAAAGAACCCGTTGGTGTAAGTCTTAGGTCTAGCTGAACAGCATTATGGTCCGAACAAGTCCTAGAATGTATCTCTGTCTTGAGTATCTTGGGAGTCAGCTCCCTTGATACCCATATATAGTCAATTCTGGACCAGGTCTGGACTGCCTCTGAATAAAAAGTTTCTTCTGTCTCTAATGGATTCTTCAATTTCCAGGAGTCAATCCAATCCAAATTGTCAGTCATCTTGAAAAGAGTCTTAGGTAGTCTCCCATCGTTGGTAAATTTTACTCTTTGAGATCTGTCCATCAATGTTGATACAACTCCATTAAAGTCTCCTAAGCATATAACATTGTAATCCATATAGTCCAAAAGCACTCCATGGAGCTTCTTGTAAAATTCAGATTTCCCGTCGTTTGGCGCGTAAAGTCCCAAGATCAGAAGTTTTTCGCCTTGCACTGTTATCTCTATTGCAACAAATCTTCCTTCCTCGTCTTTAAACAAAATTTCGGGATTATATTTCTCTTTGGCGTAGATCACAACTCCTCTCTTCTTCACTCTATCTGATGAGATAAACTCTTGGCCCAATCTTTTATTTTGTAATATTATTTTATGCATCCTTGTCACGTGAGTTTCTTGAAGACAGATTACATCCAATTTCATCTTATTTAAAATATGGTACACACGTTGTCTTTTTGTACTTTCATTCAATCCTCGAACATTCCAAGTTAAAAATTTTAGGGCCATCTTTGCAATCTTATTCTGCTCCTCCTGTTGCTCCTTCTTCCTCTTGTTCTTTTTCAGCTGTTGCATCCTCCCCCAGTCCCGGGAGTCTTCCTAGTGGCGTGAAGAGATATGCACCCAGTGGTGGGCCTTGAGATTGAAAATCTGCAGCGTTCTTTTCCAAGAATCTTCTTTTTTCTTCCTCTGTCCTTATCTTGATTTTCCTCTCCTTATACTTAAAGGATAGGCCTTGGGGGTATTCCCACCTGAAATGAATTCCCTTCCTTGACAGGGCACGAGTTAGATCTGTATATTTTGGTCTCAGGTCGATGAAGTATTTGGGGATATCCTTGTAAATCACAATCTGCTGTTGTTGGATCTGAAGATTTTTCCCGTAGTGAAGTGCAAGAATCTGGTCCCTCTGTTCTTTGTTCTGGAAATGTATCATGCAGTCATTCGGGCCTCTAGATTCCTTTTTCTTACTTTTAGATCCAAACCTATAAGCTTTCACAATTGTAGAATTTAATGCTTCTTTGTCCAATTCCCAATATATGGCAAAGGCCTCTGTCAGGAATTCTCTAATGTCGCCTTGTTCAATCTCAGGGACCCCCCTCAGCCTTATATTCGTTTCTCTTTCTTTTAACTGTAGAAGAGCAATCGAAATTTGAACCGCCTCCTGTTGTTTAAGCAGATTTTGTTGCTGTCTGTCCAAGTCTGGCAGTGCAGTGGTCTCCAGAGACGTAACCCTGGAGTCCACCTGTGCCAGCTGTTTCTTTGTGGCCACCACTTCCTGTTTCAATGCTGCAATCTCGTTAATAGCTTTCGTGTTTTCGTCCACTTTTTTGTGTTTTCATCCACTTTTGCGCTCAGTTCTTTCAAAGTCTTAGAAATGCCTGCAACAGCAGTCAGCAATTGGTCTCCAACCTCACCAGTCAGAGAGCCTTTTTTATCTTTAGGCTTTGTGCCTCCTCTTGGGTAAACACCAGTTCTGGTTGTTAAATCAGAACTCTCTGGTGATGTCATAGTGGCTTATTTTGTAACAGTTGCAGCTGTTTCCTCTCAAGGTCACGCTCTATTGTTTTGGCTCTAAAGCTCAGATTCCCACAGAGTTGGGGATAAAGATGCAATTACTAAAGTTCCCTCAGGAGGCAGCAGTCTGGAGCAATTTAATACAATGAAGAAGTTTGGAGTTGGTCTACTTCCATAGACCTAATAGGGAAGGGAAATGTTGCTTTTAAAAAGTCTAGTTCCCTTCCAATTGCAGGACTTGTGGCAGGTTGATACAGTATAAAATTTCCCAGTTGGAAACAAGTATAGCAAGTCTTTGTTCTATTGTTGCAATACAAGCCTCACCGCAATGGCCCGGAGCTCCTTAATCCAGAGGGTTTGCGGGGCTGCAGCTTTTCTGTAGCAGTTCAAAGCAGGGAATTAATACTAATTTTCCGCTCCCTTTTCACCCTGCATGAAGAGGGTAGCTAATAACTGTCAAAAGTCTTGGATTTATTTAACTTTAACAGGCAGCAAGTGCCGGCTTTGCTCTTTAAATGGCTGCAGTCTTTGATCTTACTTTCACTTTCAGCACAGCGGAAGAGACGGGCTTCCCTTTTTCAGCCTCTCCGCGGTTCAAATTCAAGTCCAAATTGTTCCAATTAAAAACCATTTACTCACGGTTCTTTCCTTTTTCTTTCCTTTTATGTTCCTTTGAAGGGATCAGTCCGGTGCTCAAGTTGCCGGTCTTTACAGCTTCGCCTTGCCGGGAAAGCCGCTGGACCCACAATGTCCGCCGCCTGCCACGCCGCTCTCACACAGCAGCCTTAAAACGAGCTGCCGGGAACGGGGGAGGCTCAAAGGACACCCGCCGGGTCACCACGTCCTCAGACCACCCCGCCTGAGGCTCTTCTGGCGGTTCGGAGCGCTGTTCCGACACCCCCCACCCCGACAAAGCCGGGAATCCACGGAGCGCGCAGATTCCCTGACCGCTCCAGCCCGGCACCAAACCGGAAGCCCTAACACTGGGATTTGGCCCTGGTCAGGTCCTCCAGCTGGTACTGCTGGTCCTATCACCTCATCATCAAAATCGAGAACTTCCCTTGTTAACACATCAGGGTTTCCGTGAATGCGTGACCATCCACTCTGCTCACAAAACTCAGCGCTCCTGCTTACCAGAATCTTGGACTGGTCTCCACTAGGAAACGCGAATCTCCATCCTTTCGTTCCTACCTCATATCCGCAGAAAATCATCCTCTGCGACCTGTCACTACCTTTCCTTCTCTTGGCTCTGGGTACCAGGACCCACGCTTCCGAGCCGAACTCCCGAAAGTAGTGAACTTTTGGCTTCTTGCCATTCAACAGAAAATAGGGCGTCTCCCCTACCACAGAGCTGTGAATCCTGTTCTGGACAAAGTTGGCAGTTCGCCAAGCTTCCCCCCCAAACTTCCTGGGAAGACCAGAATCAAACAACATGGCCTCGGTGGCCTCTTGAAGTGTCCGATTTTTTCTCTCTGCGATTCCATTCTCCTGAGGGGAATAAGGGTTAGTCAGTCTCTGTACCACCCCCCTCTCACGGAAAAAAGCTTTCAGGGATGACCCAAGGAACTCCCCGCCTCGATCGCTTTGAAAGCAACACACACGGCTGGAGTACTGCAACTCCACCTGTATTACCCACTCTTTAATCAGATCTGCTGCTTCACTCTTCTCCTTCAGCAGAAATGACCAACTATTCCCCGAATAATCGTCAATCAAGGTCAGGGCATAACGAGATCCACCCAGACTGGGCTCTCTCATTGGACCTGTGATGTCCATGTGGACTATCTCAAATGGTTGAGTGGTAACCCTATCAGACCTGGGGTATGAGCAAGATTTCACTTTCGCTTTCTTGCATGCTCTACAGTCAAGGTACGTGTCACATGACTTCATCTTGCACCCCTCAGCAACTTCTGGTTGCTTCTGCACCTTCCCCCAATGACCATGAGCCAATCTTCTGTGCCATAAATGGGCACATTGGTTGTGGGGTGGCACATTTGCACACTGAGCCTCAACTGCACCAGTGTTACCTCTACCTGCACCAGGGGGTTGCATCTCAATAGCAAACAGCCTGTCTTCTCCACGTTCCACACTGACAAGCTTCTTCTCACCCCTGTAAATAGAACAAGTTTTATTCTCAAAACACACTTTAAACCCATCACACAAAAGTGTTGACACAGACAAAAGACACACTTGCATGCCAGGCAGAACATAAGTCTCAAGTTCTGTCTCTAGAAAGTCGGCATAGACCTTTCCAACAGTTGTCAACTGTTTCTTTGAGCCGTCTGCCATTCTCACAAACTGCTGTGAAAGAATTTCCCTGCAGTTCCTCACTTTGGCACTAGGGGGCGCGATGTGATGCGACGCTCCACTGTCGATTACCCAGCGTAGTCTTCCGGCATCCTTCAGCGTTGCCATGGAAGCTGAAAGCTGATACGTGGTGTTGTCTCCCCGGCTCCTGGAACCGCATTCCTGCCGTTTCCCACGCTTTCCAGCCTTTCCGCTGCTCCTAATCTCGTTGCCAACAGCAACCTTGGCAGTAGCTCCTTGCCCTATCTCGTCTCCAGGGGCAACGGCCTTGAGGACGTCTCTGGCCGAGCATTTCCGTAGCAGATGTTCTGAGCTTCTGCAACCATAACAAAGCTTCGCTGCGTAGGCCTTTGTGGGGACTTTGGACTCACAAGCTCCCCCTCTGCCACCCGGCCCCCCTTTTCTTCCTGTCGCCGTGGCTTTACAACTGCCAAACAGGCCAACACTTCGCTGTGCTCATCTGGGGGCTGCTCTTCTCCTGGCCGTTCACCACGACCGTGAACCCGGGCCAGTGTCTCCCACATCTCTAGGGCGCTTCCCACATCCTTAATGAGGTGGAACTGGGTTGCATCAACGCATTAGGCCAGCAAAACCCTAGCCGTCTCCTCTCTGCGTTGTGCTGCTGCTGCTTTCTCTGCTTCTGGATCTGTGCCAGCAAGCTGTGGGGATGTTGTGGTTCTCACGCAGCACCACAAACCTTTCCTCCGTAGCAGCTTCTCCATCCTCCCAGCCCAGCTTCTGTAATTGGCCCCATTAAGCTTCTCAAAGCTGACTATCTGGATTCCCCTTTCAGGGGTTGCCTCCTATCAGTGTTTGCAGACGAAAAAAGTTCTGACCTCCTTTGACTCCTTTGCCTGGCCCTCGGACCCTAGTCGGCACAAAGAGTCCTTGAGAAAAAATACTTTGCAGAATGCTGCGTTTATTCTTAAAAAATCTTCTCCAACCACAACCAACAGCTTTTACACATATCAAACTCAGCTTCCATCAAACAACCAACCCACCCAACAATCAAACTAACATTTTAGCTACTTTATATACACTGATACAATTAGGTCATAGGTTGCTGACTCATGCTGACTTTCTTTTAGTATTAAAGGAACAGCGGCCAATTCTTTAGCCGTGACACCCCTTCTGTTTCTTTAAATACAAAAACTCCAACAAAACATACATATATTATATACATAAACCCAGTCTTGTCATCAATTCCTTATGACATGTTGCTGGCAAAGGCTTAGTAAACAAATCAGCAATATTATCTTGAGATTGACAATACTCCAATTTGATAACTCCATTCTGTACACAATCTCTAACATTTGCGTGACGAATAGCAATGTGTTTTGATGCAGATTTTATAATTTCTGAGCCCGCTAGTGCAATACACGATTGACTATCCTCATACACCTGGATGGGCAAATCCACTTTACAATCCAGATCTTTCAGTAACTGAATATACCACATGATTTCATTACATGCTAGTGATAGACTTCCATATTCAGCCTCACAGGATGAAGTTGCGACAAATCCCTGTTTCTTTGATCTCCATCCTATTAGGGAATTGGCAAACATTATAACCATCCCACTTGTGGGTTTTCTGGTAGCTACACAGCTTCCCCAGTCTGCATCAACAAATACTTCAAGTCTCTCGTCTTGTGTACTAGATATCTTCAAACACACATTTAATGTTCCCCTTAGATATCTAATAATCCTTTTCACAGCACACCAATCTACTGTACTGGGTTTAGATACACGTTGGCTCAGAACATTTGTAGCACATGCAATGTCTGGCCTTGACCACTGGCTTAAATACAACAATCATCCTATTATTGATTGATACAACTCAGGCTGATCAAATTCATCATTACATACTATCCTTTGGAAATCTGGTATCATAGGAGTCTGAACTGGCTTGCAGTCTTCCATGCCAAACTGCTCTATTAAATGAAGAATTTTCTCTTTCTGGCTTAACAGAAAACTTCCATCAGCTTCCTGCCTTACTTCTACTCCCAAGTAGTTGCTTACAGGCCCTAAGGCTTTAAACTTAAACCTCTTTTCAAGCTGACTTGTGAGTTTCTGGATTTCACCTGTGGAACTCCCTGCTACAAGCAAATCATCGACAAAGACTAAGAGCAT
Source organism: Darevskia armeniaca (assembly GCA_034641395.1). Lineage (NCBI taxonomy): Eukaryota > Metazoa > Chordata > Lepidosauria > Squamata > Lacertidae > Darevskia > Darevskia armeniaca. The sequence continues at coordinate 1,212,188 of JAWWNF010000095.1, read as the reverse complement.
CAGATATTTGTCACCAGTTCCCTTAGTGTAAAGGCATGGATCAGCTACACTCTTTTTAAAACCAAGTTTTATAAGGGTTTCATTTAAACACTGGTTCCAGCACCTTCCACTTTGTTTTAGCCCATAAACAGCCTTTTTCAAATGCCAGACTGCACCATTTCTCTCTTCAAAACCAGGAGGTTGTCTCATCAATACTTCATGGTCTAAATTTGCATTCAGATAGGCAGTATCAAAATCAAAATGGTGCACTGCTAGTTGTCTTACAGCAGCAATAGACAGCATTAAACGGAAAGTTTCACTTTTCACAGTGGGAGAAAACACTTCATCATAACTCTCGCCTTTCATCTGAGTGAATCCTCTAGCTACTAGTCTGGCTTTAAAACGTGGCTCTCCAGATGCAAGGGTTTTTCTTTTGTAGACCCACTTGCATGATACCACTCTGCCACTAGGTGGCGCCATTACAGTCTCAAACACTTTGTTACGTTTGAAAGATTCCATTTCTTCCTTCATAGCTTGTTGCCACAAAGCACGTTGCCCAGGGGGTAAAACTAAGACTTCATCATAGCTTTGTGGCTCTACACAATTTACATTACAGACTCTCACTCCTCCTATGGTGAAACGCTGAGGAGGTACACCCTTGTTTGTACGCTGAGAGCGTCTAGGCAAAACTATTTCTTCCTGCTCTCTTACCTCAGGCTCTTCTTCCTCTTCCTCTGGAGAAGAAGTATTATCTATTACCTCATCTTTTGGAATCTGTGCCCCCTCCTCATCATGATCTTTTGTTTCCAATGGCTGAGAAGAAGCCTCTTCTCTTACTTGCTGGGGCAATAGGCAATCGGGGTTAGCGTGTATCATGGTCCACCTGTCCTGGTCAGCAAAGTCTGCGCTTCGTGACAGAACCACACGTCCTGAGTGTAAATTGAAACGCCACCCTTTGCCATAGGACTGATATCCCACAAACCGCAGTTTCTGTGCTCTAGCGCCCCCTTTTTTGACGCTGACCTTTGGGGATATTTACATGTGCCCAAGAACCCCAATTATGGAGCATCGACCATTCTGGTTCTTTCCCAAACAATACACAATAAAGTATATCCTTTATAGAGCTTGTCCAGGTTCTGTTAATCAAAAAATTTGCTGTGAGAAAAGCCTCACCCCACAGCCTATGGTTGTGACCTAATCCTGCATCCACTAGCAGTCAGTCCTTTACTGACTGTATTACAGCCCCACGTCTCTCACACAGACCATTTTCAGCAGGGCTATAAGGGTTGGTCAAACGATGAGTAATACCCTTACGTCGCAACCACGCCCCAAACTGTTTGTTCAAAATTTCCCCGCCCCTATCTGTTTGCAACTGCACAACAGGGCGATTGAAGCACTTTTCAACTTGGACAACCCATTCTCTGAATGTGGGGAAACACTCTGATTTCTGCTTTAACAAAAACAGCCAACTAAAACGTGATTTATCATCTATTACCAGAAAAGCATATCTGGCGCCCCCTTCAGTCTGTTGTGGAAAAGGACCTATCACATCACAATGGACAAGTTCTAAAACCTCTTTAGATACCCTGTCACTTTTTGAAGCCACAGGCTTTTTCTTAGATTTAGCCATTTTACATACATTGCAATCTAGGAAACAGTTACAGCTATTTATTTTCAGGTTCTTACACACCTTTTGCATCTCAGAAAGCACACGAAAATTAGCATGGCCCAATTTTCTATGTAGTTCATGTACACACCCCTTATGAACTGGCAAATTCTCCTGAACCACCTGGGCTACTTTTACAGGTTTGTTTTGCATTACATATAACCCATTGTCTAATTTTGCATGCCCACATACCTGAGTTCCTTTCTTTATCATACAACCATCCTGTGTGAACTCAATACTATACCCTGCATTAATCAAACAGCTTACAGACAATAAACAATAGTCCAAACTGCTGACAAACAGAGTCTCTGGTAAAGTAGTGTTCAAACACTGCAGGAAACATACCCCTTGGCCATCAATATTGCTTTTAAAACCATCAGCAAGATAAACTGAGTCTTTTTCGTCGACTGGCTTCCTCAGAGTCCTAAAGTCCTTCTGGCTATTGCAGATAATTCTGCTACTGCCAGAGTCCAGCAACCACGTTCCTCGAGGTATCTTCCTCTCCTCTCGAGAAACAGCAGACACAAACTGAGCAGAACGTGTGCTCCTCTTCCCTGAAGAGAACCCCTTCTGCTTACGTTTCTGCGTCGATTGCTGTCTGTGCTCCACGTCGTCTCCTGGCAGCCTCGCCCTGCATTGCCGTTGGAGATTCCTGGGTTGATTGCATCTGTAGCATCTCCTCACTGCCATGGCCAAATCCAAATCTTGTCATTGCTGTTTTTGTAGATTCTGTTGCTGGCCCCCTCGGCTGTAACTCCTCCGCTCCTGTAGTTCAGCCTGTCTATCTGACCTTCTTTCTGCTTCCTCAGTCAATCTTCCAACCACATACTCAAGAGTCAGATCTCGGGGACGCATACTCTCCATGCTATTAATCACGGCCAACCAGCTTTCAGGCAAACTTGAAAGAATAATGTAGGTCTGGTCATTCTCATCATAACGCTTACCTCTCTGTTGTAGTTGGAGAAACAGAGATTTCAGCATTTGCAGATGAGTTGCCAAACTCTCACCTTCCTTCATCACAGTCCTGAACAGCCTTCTAGTCAGAGAAATTATAGTTCCAGCAGTTTCTCTGACATGCATTGCCCTTAACAGACTGCAGCACTCAAATGCTGTGCTGGCATTTGCAACATGCAATAACTGAGAGTTGCTCAAACACAGCATAATTTGGGTACGAGCCCTTTCATCTAGTCGTTTTTTCTCAACAGAGTCAGTTATGAAAACCTCATTCTCCACACAGTCCCACAGTCCATCTCTCCTCAGCAACTGCTGCATTCGTATTGACCATGTTAGCCAGTTGCTCTCAGTGAGTAGTTCAAAGGGAATGCCTCCCCCAATATTAACAATCTGAGGAGACTGGAAATCTGCCATCCCAGCTGGTACTTGCTGAGCCCCTTCCGTGGGGCCTCCAGCAATTTCCTCTGACTCACGTTTTAAAGTCTGCTCAGATGGTCCAGGCTGGCACTCACCGGCTTCTGGCTGCTGCCTCCGACGACCCTCGGGTCTGACCTGGCTCTGCAACCAGTGTAGCCGCTCTGTGAGTCGCCTGTAACGGTCCTGGATCGAGTCAATCTGTTCCAGCAGCCGACTCCAGGTACTTCCCTGCTGCTCCAGCATTGACTTAGACCACCTGCTCCCTTCTGAGCCGCCGTTAGTTGTTCTGCACTCTGCTTATGCTCAGAAACACTGGGCCCATAACCTATCAGTGTTTGCAGACGAAAAAAATTCTGACCTCCTTTGACTCCTTTGCCTGGCCCTCGGACCCTAGTCGGCACAAAGAGTCCTTGAGAAAAAATACTTTGCAGAATGCTGCGTTTCTTCTTAAAAAATCTTCTCCAACCACAACCAACAGCGTTTACACATATCAAACTCAGCTTCCATCAAACAACCAACCCACTCAACAATCAAACTAATATTTTAGCTACTTTATATACACTGATACAATTAGGTCATAGGTTGCTGACTCATGCTGACTTTCTTTTAGTATTAAAGGAACAGCGGCCAATTCTTTAGCCGTGACATCTTGCCCCAGGGTAGTGGTACTCACACTTTCCGTGACTTCTCTGGGTCCCAAGACGCGGCTCCTTTCACCAGGAGGTGCAACTGGATCCCCCAGGACCTCAAACTGGACTTTCAGGTGCTTGCCTTAGGCTTCAGCAAGCAGCTTGTAGCTCTTTGCATTCTCCGGCACAGAGGTTTTGGACATTGTTTCTCACAGCCGCCAAGCAAGCCGCGACTTCAAAAAACTCCTATCTTCTTGGGCAAAGCAAACTTGGCAGAAAAACAGCACTTTCTTGCCAACGTGGACGGACCTCCATAACCTCTGAGTTGGGCTTTTGGCCAGGAAAGCCTTCAAAGTAAAACGTACCTTGGCTCAGGTCCAGCAGGCTTCCTTCTCTCTCGGCCTCTCAGTTCAGCAGAGTGTCTCTCTTGTACCTCAGCCCATAAATAGGTACATAAACACAGTGCAGCGTCTTCAGGTTGCCTTTGCCCAAGAGCTTTAACCATCAATCCACACAGAGTCCATCGCTTCTAATCTAAAAGCTTTATTTACAAGCTGAAACACAGACTACCTATGGAGCTTTCCTCCATTGCTCCTTCTCCGGTCAAAACTGAAACCCACTCTGAACAGTACAACAGTACAAAACAATGCATACAGCGAACAAAGGAAAAAACCCCGGCTGTATCCTCCCAGTGATGCAGGACGTACTTTTTGTAGCTTCTTAACCCTGTAAGCTCAGGATCCACTCACAGTCTCTCGCCAGTCAGTGTTCACTGTAGATATTGTCTGTAGATATTGAAGCTTGCTGCACGTCCAGAGATTTGGGCATCGGACTAAATTGAAAAAGATCGTCTGTTTCCATTGGACACGCTACAGCCAGATTGTTTTTGTTCTTGATTTTATTTTGCATTTGTAGAAATTGTAGTTTGAGCTTATCAAGTTTTTGCACTGTTTCTGCTTGCTCTTTCGACGGGAGCTCGCCAAACGAAGCAATGAGGGCATTCTCGTCCAGAGATGTTTGTAGGATGTCAAGTTCAGGCGGAGCCCTCGTAGATATTCGGGAGGAGGTTTGATTTGGCTGAGAAAGTTGGATGTCAGCCTCTTTTCTTGGCATGGTCGGGCATTCTGCATTTAAGGATGTAATCCCCACTGTTCTGTGTAGTAAGGGTTTAATCATGCTGTCCGTAAACACCCTCGTTGGGAAAATATTGTTCATAGCTAAAGTCGTTTTCCGACGAAGTATTGTAAAAGGGATCTTTGTAGTGTGGAATGCTAGTATCACTTTATAAGGACCATTTTGCTGCGATAGAGGTAACATCGCATGAAGGTCGATTTGTTGATTTTTGATCTTTAAGATTTTACTTAGGCATTCTTTGGCTCCCTCTAGATTTAACCATTTTCTTGTTTCAGTCCGTATAGAGAGACACATTTTCTTGGGCTGAAGGACTAACACTTGTTTGTTTAGCTGGTTCTTTGGACAGTATTTATAATAATAATAATAATAATAATAATAATAATAATAATAATAATAATAATAATTTTATTATTTTTACCCCGCCCATCTGGCCGAGTTTCCCCCGCCACTCTGGGCGGCTTCCAGTCAAATATTAAAACAATACAGCATTAAATATTAAAAACTTCCCTAAACAGGGCTGCCTTCAGATGTCTTTTAAAAATAGGATAGCTGCTTATTTCCTTGACATCCGCTGGAAGGGCGTTCCACAGGGAGGGCGCCACTACCGAGAAGGCCCTCTGCCTGGTTCCCTGTAACCTCACTTCTCGCAATGAGGGAACCGCCAGAAGGCCCTTATACTTCCCCTTTTTTTTTAATTTTGGAGGGTTGAGCTGCTAAGGACTTTCCTTCATCAGATGAGCTTTGTGGTGTATTAAATTCAGAATTTCCAACTTTCTGCAGGAGTTTAGCTACTTGTGAAGAGCTCTCGTCCATTTTTTAAAAAATACAGTTTAAAGTTCTGATGACCAAGTGTAGTTGTTCACATTTTACTGGGTCAGGCATTACTTCCTCAGCCAAATGGGTTTGCTTGTTATTTGGCGTGCTCATTTGAGTCTTTGGTTGAGGGGGAAAGCACTGTGCCTTCAGGGAGGGAGAGGATGTATCATGATTTTCCAAAGGGAGGAAGCGATTGTAAGTTTCCACTTCAAACTGTGAGTTTGCCTGACCACTCCCTTTTTTCTCCCATTGCAAATCTGTTCTTTTTAATTTTGGTTTGGGGAGGGGCAAAGGCTCTTCACTCTCTCTCAAGCGCTTACCATGACCCATGACTAAACCAATATATAGAGTAAAATCATTTAAAATTTAACTTCAAATTAAAACCTCTAAAAGGAGGTCTCCAGGCAAGGGAGAACGACTCCAGCAGTGGCAGAATAATATTCAGAATAATATTCAGCAGTAAAATTACTTAAAATACTGCGTGTAGAATTTCCTGCCAGAACATAATACTGACGGCGGCTTCTATAGGATTTTTACTCACAATTGCAGTTGTACTAAAGAGGAGATTTTTCAGCAACCAGTGCGGGAGACACTCTTCACTCCTCCGACACCGCCGAACTGTGCTCCTCCAGTCTCCAGCATCAGCCAACCCAACCCACCCCCACCCCCACCCCCACCCCCATCTGTTGTTCTCCACCCTAGAATGATGTGGTATCCAACCAGGTTAAATGGGGGAAAGGTCCTTTTCAGACATGTAAAGGGAAGTACTTAACTGTAACTGGCCAGCTAAGGCCATTCTCTTACAAAGAAGCTTGTCTGGTTCAACAACATCTTCTACTAGATTCCTAAACCTCACTGGATACAGAATCACAGGGCTGGAAGAGACCCATGGATACAATCCAGACTGACCCCCGAAACTTTTAACAATATGATTTCCACCATCCAAGAATGGGAAGTAGAGCATCACTGTAGCAGGTGGGAAAGTGAAGATGAGTGGTGGATGACGGAATAGGGACAAGGCAGCTGTTCGGCATTCTGTCTCAGGCCGGTCCTTGATACCAACTGTCAGCATTTACCCCGCCTGGGGCAGGTTGTGAAGCTGCCCCAATGCAAGAGCAAAGCTGTGCGCTCATCCCCAGCTACAGGAGTACAGTGGCGCAGTCATATGTGATTGTTCCCCAGCTGAAGAACAACACACACAAGCCATGAATAAGGCTAAACTATTTATTGTAGAAAAAGTGCAGAGAGAATATCTGCTGCCAGCTCAGTAAGTCAGAGCTGTGCAAAATGCATCCAGCATCTTGTCGAGCCAGAAGAGAAAGTACAGAAAGTATAGAGTACAATAGTACAATATAACATAAACATTACATGGAGAGAAAGCAGATAAGCCAGCTTTCTCACAGGTACAGGCACAAGTCATATTAGCCTCGCTGCAGCTGTTTGCGCTCGGCTTGGACAAATATCACAACATCCTCCCCCGATATTTGGTAATGAGAGAGCGGCAAAAGCTAAGGCATCATTAAGAGAAAAAAACAAAAAGTTATCATATGCAATGTACGACTCTATTGTCTGTGTTCCACACATGGAACTCTCTGAGACTGCTTTTACCAGTTGGAGCCTTTGATTACCATTTCTCCAGGGGACTAGAGCATTTGCTCTATGTGTGTTGGCAGGAACAGTGTGGAACATTTCAACCTGTTGCTGTGGCCTGTTCACTCCTGTGAATTGAGCCTTAGTGCCTGAAACTTGGTTTTGAGTGCGAACTACAGCTACATTTACAGTGGCTGAGATTGCAAACTCACGAGAGTACCTTTTGGGTGGCTGACCCCTTGTAACTCTCTCACATCTGCACATGAGATACAGATCTTCTGTGGTGAGTGTCTCCCGGTCAGGACTTTTGGGAGTGCCTGGAGGGCAGCGACTGAGGAGGGAGCACAAGGGCTTGTGCTTGTTTTCTAGGGCTTCTGCCTCTTGGATTTGTGTGACTGTCCAGGCTTGGCTTGTGTGTGTGTTTGTTTCTGGCCGTGTGCTCTCCCTGAGCACATGGTCTGAGGGGGCGGGGCTTCTGGCGAGTCAGGTGAGTCAGGTGAGTCAGGTGACTAGCTGTGGGCGGAGCTAGTCAGTGCCTGGAGGGCAGCGCCGCGCGCCACAGTTTGACCCATCTTTTAGATAGAGGGGAGCTAGTCTCAAACGTTTATTGGGGGAGACCTAGGCTTCTATGCTTCTTTTTTTTGTCCTGACTTCAAGCTTCAAGATGGAGGGTGAGGGAACAACTGTTTTTCTTTTTTTAAAAAAGATTTTTATTGGGGTTTTTTCAACATAAAATAAACATAAATCATTATTCCTATAACATCATTCCGAATCATTTTTCAAACAAAACAAAACACGACAAACATCTTATTTCCCTTCATCTTTTGATATCACCTTTGGGGTGGCTTCCTCCCGTCCCCCCTGCCGTGTTTCATTGTAAATCCTTATATCCTCATAGTAATTTCTTAACATCTTTAAATTTCTTTTACAAGTCACCTATCTTAATTCTTAATCTATTTATTATTACTATATCATCTATCATTAAATATCAATCATTCTGATCATTCTGCAGTCTCTTATGTGATCCAACTTTTATAACATTAAGTCTGTAAATCAAATAATATTTTTAAAATAGTCTTTCAGTTTTTTCCAATCTCTATCCACCGCCTCCTCCCTCTGGTCTCGGAGTCTTCCGGTCATTTCGGCTAGTTCCATATAGTCCATCATTTTCATCTGCCAGTCCTCTAGTGTAGGTATATTCTGTGTTTTCCAGTTTTTCGCAATTAATATTCTAGCTGCTGTTGTGGCATACATAAAAAATGTTTGGTCTTCTTTGGGGACCACCTGATTGGCCATTCCGAATAAAAAAGCTTCTGGTTTTTTAACAAACGTGTTTTTCAACACTTTTTTCATTTCATTGTATATCGTTTCCCAGAAGACCTTGATCTTTGGAGATGTCCACCACATGTGATAAAATGTCCTTTGAACTTGATTGCATTTCCAGCATTTGTTGTCCTGCAAATGATACATTTTTGCAAGCTTGACTGGGGTTAAGTACCATCTGTATATCATTTTCATAATATTTTCTCTAAGCACATTACATGCTGTAAATTTAATTCCTGTTTTCCAAAGTCTCTCCCAGTCAGCCATCATGATGCTATGCCCAACATCTCTAGACCATTCAATCATTGCAGATTTTACTAATTCATCTTGAGTATGCCACTCTAGCAAAACGTTGTACATTCTGGATAAATTTTTTGTCTCTGGTTCTAGTAGTTCCGTTTCCAACTTGGATTTTTCCTTCTGGAAGCCAAGTTTTTTGTCTGCTTTAAAGGTTTCATTAATTTGATGATAGTGAAGCCAGTCGTCCACCCTACCTTTAAGCTGTTCGAAAGGCTTTAGCCTGACAGTCTCTCCTTCTTGTAACAAAATGTCTTCGTATTTGGGCCAATTGCTTTGTGCATTTACTTTTTTGTGGGCTATCGCTTCCGATGGAGACAGCCATCTAGGTGTTTTCCTTTCTAACAGATCTTTATATTTCATCCAAACTTTGAAGAGTGCACTTCTAATTACATGTGTCTTAAAACCTCTGTGGGCCTTAACCTTATCATACCATAAATATGCATGCCATCCAAACACATTGTCACATCCTTCCAGATCTAATACATCAGTATTTTCTAACTTAAACCAGTCCTTCAACCAGCAAAAGGCCGCAGCATCATAATATATGATCAAATCTGGCAGGGAAAAACCCCCTCTTTCCTTAGAATCTGTCAAAATCTTATACTTAATTCTGGGTTTTTTCCCCTGCCACACAAATTTTGATATCGCCTTTTGCCAGTTTTTGAACCATTCAGTCTTTTCTAAGATCAGTAGGGTTTGAAACAAAAATAACATTTTTGGCAATACATTCATCTTTATCACTGCTATCCGGCCCATCAGAGTCAATTTCAGATTACTCCAGATATCAAAATCTCTCTTGATATCATTCCACACTCTTTCATAGTTGTTTTTAAACAAATTCATATTTTTAGCTGTCATAAACACACCCAAATATTTAACTTTGTTAACAAACTTAAGCCCTGTCACGTTTTCTATTTTGCCCTTTTCTTCAGATGTCAGGTTTTTCCCTAATATCTTGGTTTTGGCTTTATTTACTATATTTTTCGCTCCATAATGCGCACCGGACTATAATGCGCACCTCGTTTTTAGAGGAGGAAAACCAGAAAAAAAGAATTCTGGTTTTCCTCCTCTAATAGGTTGGGAGGGAGGGAAGAGAGAGAGAAGGAAGGAAGGAAGAGAGAGAGAGAGAGAGAGAGAGGAAGAAAGAGGGAAAGAAGGAGGAAGAGAGGGAGGGAAGAGAGAGAGAGAGAAGGAAGGAAGAGAGAGAGAGAGAGGAAAAAAGAGGAAAAGAAGGAGGAAGAGAGGGAGGGAAGAGAGAGAGAGAGAAGGAAGGAAGAGAGAGAGAGAGGAAGAAAGAGGGAAAGAAGGAGGAAGAGAGGGAGGGAAGAGAGAGAGAGAGAAGGAAGGAAGGAAGAGAGAGAGAGAGAGAGAGGAAGAAAGAGGGAAAGAAGGAGGAAGAGGGGGAGGGAAGAGAGAGAGAGAGAAGGAAGGAAGAGAGAGAGAGAGGAAGAAAGAGGGAAAGAAGGAGGGAGAGAGGGAGGGAAGAGAGAGAGAGAGAAGGAAGGAAGAGAGAGAGAGAGGAAGAAAGAGGGAAAGAAGGAGGAAGAGAGGGAGGGAAGAGAGAGAGGGAAGAGAGAGAGAGAGAAGGAAGGAAGGAAGAGAGAGAGAGGAAGAAAGAGGGAAAGGAGGAGGAAGAGAGGGAGGGAAGAGAGAGAGAGAGAAGGAAGGAAGAGAGAGGGAGAGAGAGGAAGAAAGAGGGAAAGAAGGAGGAAGAGAGGGAGGGAAGAGAGAGAGAGAGAGAGAAGGAAGGAAGGATGAGAAACCAACACCGTGAGGGCGAGCGCAGAGGGGTGGAGGGGGAAACGAACGGAGAGCCCCAAAGCACTGCTTTGGGGCTGTCCGTTCGTTTCGCCTCCACCCCTCTGCGATCGCCCCCTTTCTCTCCATGAGGGCGATCGCAGAGGGGTGGAGGGGAAACGAACGGAGAGCCTCAAAGCGCTGCTTTGGGGCTGTCCGTTCGTTTCGCCTCCACCCCTCTGCACTCGCCCCCTTTCTCTCCGTGAGGGCGATCGCAGAGGGGTGGAGGGGGAAACGAACGGAGAGCCTCAAAGCGCTGCTTTGGGGCTGTCTGTTAGTTTCGCCTCCACCCCTCTGCGCTCGCCACCTTTCTCTCCGTGAGGGCGATCGCAGAGGGGTGGAGGGGGAAACGAACGGAGAGCCTCAAAGCGCTGCTTTGGGGCTGTCTGTTAGTTTCGCCTCCACCCCTCTGCGCTCGCCACCTTTCTCTCCATGAGGGCGAGCGCAGAGGGGTGGAGGGGGAAACGAATGGAGAGCCCCAAAGCAGCGCTTCCGTTCCTCTCCCGCCTGGCTGGGAGCCATGGCTTCGCTGGCAGAGGCATCCCTCAGCTTACGACTGCTGTGGCAGCCGAGGGATCCCGCTGCCGGCGAGTGCCTTCGCTCCATAACGCGCACAAACTTTTCCCCTTCCTTTTTAGGAGGGAAAAAGTGTGCGTTATAGAGCGTAAAATACGGTAATTTAAATCCTGCTACTTGCCCAAATTCTTGAATTGTCTCCAGTGCTTTGATTGCACTGGTTTCCAGATCTTGAAGAGTCAATACTAGGTCATCTGCAAAGGCTTTTAACTTATAGTCTTTTGCCCCCACTCTTATTCCTTTTATGTCCTTCTCATTTCTAATTAAGTTCAGCAAGACCAGGGTAAGGGAACAACTGTAGTCACCTGCAATTCCTGCGCAATGTTTGTCTTCTTGCCAAAGGTTGTAGGCAGCTACACCTGCAGCAACTGCAAGTTGGTTGCCCTACTAGAAGACTAGGTCCAGCAACTTCAGGCCCGTGTATCTACGCTCCAGAAAAGTAAAGAGCTGGAGCTTTTCTTGGATGCAGCAGAGCACACTGTCTGCACCAAGCAGGAGACAGGGCACATCCCTGAGGAGGAGATCAGTTCCCCAACACAGGAGCCAGATGTATGGAGGAACGTGACTCACAGAAGTAGAATGCCCAGGGATCGCTCTGAGTGTTTAGAACTAAACAATCGATTTGAAGTGCTCTCTGTTAACATGGAAGATGAAGAACAGACTCCATTTGAAGATCTCTCCCTCATCACAGTTGATAAGGAATATGATGACGAGCAGCAAAGTCAGTCCTCCGGGAATGTGCAGGTGACCTTGGAAGGGACAGCACATGTAAGAATCCCGACCAAGCCTATGAGGAGGCGTGTAGTGGTGATAGGGGATTCCCTACTGAGGGGTACAGAAGCAGTGATCTGTGGGCCTGACAAGATGTCTCGAGAGGTGTACTGTCTCCCCAGGGCCAAGATCCAAGATGTAACAGAACGGCTGCAAGGAATCGTAAAACCCACTGACAAAAACCCCTTCCTTTTGGTCCATGTGGGAACCAATGATATTGCAAGCCTGTCGTGTCC